>OY987270.1:20028894-20356814 GCA_963920665.1 Straminergon stramineum
GCGTCATCGGCGGCCTCGTTTCTCTGCAAATTACAAACACGGACCAGTCAGTAGACCGAAGTCCTTCAGATTCTCCATGGTCTAGAAGAATGCTCAAGAACTTGAAGGCCATAGCCGTAAGGGTCCGATCCCGCGTTACCTTTCGTAGTAGTAGGCCACAGGGCCTAGGATGGCGAACGCAATCATATTTCTGTACATGGACAACAAGAACTGGTTGAGTCCCGCATCGAGCGCCACCCGCGAGAACATCTGCAGACCCGCGTACCCCAGCTGCACCACCACGAGCGCTCCATGCACCATTCGGATGCTGTGTGTCTTGGGCTGCACTAGGTTTGTGGGGATGAACCGGGATTTCTCCTTTTGTAATGAGGAAGCGATTGCAGACACCTCCTCTTCCACGTCTAGTAAATCTATCGTTGAGCTCTCCATCCTGAAATCCGAGCTGCAACCCGAACTTCAACCCCTTCAATTCGAAAACTCAGCTAGGGATGGAAATTATCCTTGTCAATTTTGGATCCTTACGAGATTATCAGAAAGTACTCAGATAATTTTAATTGCACTAGCTAAGAACGGGAAGAATCACAGAAAGACGGCAAACAGGGAAAACTGATGGCACAAATTTTCGGAGTTGAGGACACTGTCAACCGGGAAGCAGAGATAATCTCCCTGTTCTGCAAACTTAAGTTGCTATCTAGAAATTATGTTGTAAACTGGGAATGGCAGTGTTTCGGGAAGCAGAGATGATCGATCTTTCTGTGCAACGTTGCTATCTAAACAAGTTTTGAATTAATTCGACTCTGCAAGTTAGCCATTACAAGTCCGGTTCCGAATGGTGCAAATGAGCTACGATGTTTGACACTATCAATACTGAGAAGTGAACAAGCCAGCACGCGATCGAGCTGCTCAGTCGACTGACCAGGGGTTGCTACACTAGTAGACTATGACCACTGGATTGCTAGATTTGCCAACAATCACTTGGAACTTGAATCTGAACAAGGCTTGTTGAAAGAGCTTGCCAATACGTAACATTGTTTTCCATTGAGGCAGGTGTCTCTTTTGCATCCTTGGAAAGGGGACCCCTACAGGAAACAAAATTGTCTTATATGGCTACTGAGACAACCTCAACCCAAGGTCTGATTCAGCCCTGAGGTGTCAAAATTGAATTTCCACGCCAGATTCTCATGGGTTCACATCACCTCACACCGTTCACAAAATGACACACGGGATTTTTCTTCTTCAAAAATAACTTAATTTCTACTGAATATGATCTTTGCGTAGGGTACTTGTCTACCTGAAAGTCCCTCCCAGTTATCTAGCAAAGCATAATACCTTCCAAGCATGGCGAGGACCAATGTTACGTAGCTTCAGGAGACTACCAAACACCTGGATGGCCGGTGTTGTTTTGGATTTCATTTCTATTTAAATTATTGGTTTTCTGTTTTAATAGTATAGACATTAACCCTTAGGACATATCCACTGCACTTAAAAAAAATGGGTTTATACAATTTAACTTCTTATTTATAAAAATTAGAACTCAAGAATATCATTACTGGAAATGCATAGAAGAGCACAAGAAATAGCACCCCCCCCAAATCTAGGATTTTTGTGTCTTGGGGATAGAAAATGTAATCTCAAAAAAATTGGCGTTTGTTGTATGTTTTCTTTCAGTGGGTATTGGGAGGACGGGTGTGAGGAATGTAGAACATTATAGCCTAGTAGTGCTGGGAAATTCCCCACAATATAATACAAGGTGCGAAATATTTTGTCATTTTCTGGGGTTGAAAATTCAACAAAACAATGGTCAATTTTTTAAAATTAATCAACATTGACAAGTAGAAACAATTGGGTAGAAACCAATGCTGAAATCAAATGAAGATTGGCAACATGTACACTCTACAGTGGTAAAATGGTGCATTGGTGCATACATGATAAAAGATTTTTCAATTTACCTCCAGGGTCAAGGAATCTTTTTTTTTGAGATAAAAAATAGTAAATTATCATGGTTTTGCATGTTATTCTGGCTTATTGTGGAATTCATCTTTAAAGTACCGAAGTCTTTTAGGGGGACAAATGAGAATTTGGATAGGCTCATATGATCTCAATTTTTGGCATGATTTTTTGAATTTTTTTTTCAAATAGAAAAATACATTAACTTTCCATGGATTTAATTTTTTTGTTTCAATCTTATGCCTCCAAAAGCTTAAAATGGAGTTTGTAGGATAGTAAGGGCAACGAGTAGGGCAACACAAAAAACTCAAAATGAAAATTTTAAAACTTTTCTTCTCATAGAAAATATTTTTTTTCCTACATATAATGACTTGATTCATTCTATTTGGCCTAGTGATGCAAAAGTTACGAAATTTCTTGATTTGGAGGCAATGAAAGCATCTTCTTCAAAAAAATAACGTATAGTCTTCATTTTTGAACTTAATTTTCACATTAAAAACAAAACAAAACTTCAAAGTACAATTTTCTTGCTAGAACAACCTCATTGTGGGGATTAATGTGTTTCAATTCCATCTTAGAGCTATTAATTAAGATTTAGTTTTTCCTTCTATCTTGTACCTACCTCTACTTGAAACCAACTTTCAAAGTAATAGTATGATTGAGATCCCTTTCTAAAATCAACCCTCATAGAGTCATAGACTCTTACAGTCTCACGGTCTCACCTAATATCCAGAATCTAAAATACTCTTTTAACTTCCACCAAAGATTCAACAAAAAATTAGGTAATGTAATAATAGGAACAATGCTCTATAGTTGATTGGGAATTTGGGTTGTAATTTGCGTAGGTGCATGTGAAATCAATTGAATCAATCCTGACTAAGCTTGGCTGCTGACTGGCATAACTTTTAGAATGTGGGAGGAGATAAGTATGAGGCATTTCCTAGGCCACCTCCCCAGTCCCCATGCACCCAAGACCACCTATTCCCTTGCACCATCTGTCGGCACCAGGGAGCGATTTGAATAATTCCAGAAATCCACATCACCCTCCACCTCCACCCAATATTCTCTCATTACCTGGCATAACTAATTTATCTGTTGGATGCATGTGACTAATTTACTGGCCAAAGTCACACTATTTAAAATTTGTGCGGCCTGAAAATATTTCTGCACTGAACAGATATTTGGGAAAATCGTACACTTTGTAGTAACACTAATTCGGCTGTTTTCTCACTACTGTTCAACGAGTATTAATCAGTTTAGCTGCCACAACTTCGAATGTTGATGAAACGTCAGGAACGAATGAAATCGATGAGAAAGCGCATAAAGACTTCAGGAGCAATCCGCACCTGTGATCGATGAAGAAGCAAAATTCACTACAAGGAACTAGCGGTTGCAACATATCTTCTATTCACAAGCACAGCAGTTGCCATAGGGCAGTTGACGTAAGTTACTGGGATTGAGAGTCACTACACTTTTATCTGTATGTGATAAATAAATTCAAACGCCCCGAGCGTAGATAGATTTTATTACGATACAAGATTACGTTTAAGTTCACCCAGCCTGGTTCTTGCCAATCTGCAGTAACGCCGATTCGTCATCCCTCCTCAGTGATGACTTGATTAAGTTGTCATCGAAAGCCAACTGAATTTCACCTCGATTCTGGCAAATGGCTCATGGACACAGTCAGCGATCTCATAGCTAGAGACTTAGTTTCAATTAATTCCAGCTGCGAATTGCCCCTCGCGCAAAACCTGTGATCCCTGCGTTCTTTTGACATAGCTAGATCGGGGTGGGACTGAGTTGAATTTATGCCTCTGTCAGTGCCTGGATGGAAGTATAGCCGGTGACCGTTTTCAATTTTTAGTCAATTTAGTTAAATTGGCACGATTCCAGGGACAAATAATGTCTCATATATTTACGTAAAGGTCCAAATTCTAGAACAAGCTCAGTATGGATTTATGTTTCAGAATGCCTGTTCTGAGAGTTGCCAAAGTTGCCAATCGAATTGGATATTATTAACTAATAACCTTAGCTTGAAACTGAACAATGCAAAATCAGGAAATGGGAAAATGGCATGGAAAGAGAAGCGCACGAGGTGTCGAGACGATCGTAATTGATCACTATCTGGAGAAATTAATTCCCAAGTTCAATCCATCAATACGACCCATTGCATTTCAATACAATTGTTTGATTACAGGTAGAAGGTAATCAAGACTTTTGGCACCAGTGATAGAATTTAATTACATCATCCAATACTGAGTTCCCAAAGGCAATTATATTGGTCCGGGACTCGATCTCCCTAACCCTAACCCTAAGCAACCACATTAATTAACAACTACTAGTTGAATCTAACTAGCATTGTTGCAAAGTAATGCACCATCCCTGTCATTGCAAAATTTGTCCTGAGCTAGGAAGTTACACATGTGCACAAAAAGTGCTAGCAAGAATGCTGAAGCAATGCTTGAGCATGACCCTGTGTAACTGGCCACTTCAACATCAACGAACTAGTTGAATCGATCCTACCAGCATTGGTGCTAACTAAATCATCCTATCATCGCAAAATCTGTCCTGAGCTAGCAAGTTACACATGAGAACAAAAGTTGCTAGCAATACCGAAACAATGCTTAGCATGACCATATGTTATCCATCTGCATGGGATAGGCCGGGCATCAGCTAGTGTACTTACAAAGTGCACTGCTCACGGTCAGTCCAAAGAATGATCTAAAACCGAAATACGAAGTAAAATGGGAAGCCGAAACAGACTGTACGTTCAAAGTAGTCAACACCACTTCCGATCACCACACGTGATCGGTCACGCAGTCACTTCACAGGACTCCGCATGGGCGTCCCTTGTTTCCGCCGATGCCCGTTCCTGAAATTCACCGCTCGATTACGCGCTCGATACACCAGCAAACACTGAATCGAGCACACTCTCGCATCCCTCGCATTCTCTTCCCTGTTTCGATACGACTTCGCATTCGCCACTTTGTTCCTGCATCCCTCACAATACATCACATTCGACAGTGCCGTACTGACCTTCCGTGTGCTCAGATGATGTACTGTATGATCGTTCGAACAGATCCCCATAACAGCAGTCGTATCGAGGAAGTCGACCAAATCGCCCTTCCTTACGGAATTTTCGTAGCTCGTTCGGAAGATCTGCAAACGGGGGTGTTCAAAGTGGGGACGGCCCTCGGAGCGAAACTCATTCACGCAGAGACCGCCTTGCTTGCAGGGGACGCAGAAGAAGCGCTTGCATTCCTTGCCGGTCTTCTCCTTTAGCTTCTCCTTCTTTTTTTTGCCTGTGTTTGGAGATCCTCTGTTTGGGGGTGTTGCGGAGGTTCCTGTATCTTCCAAATCTCCTTCCTCGGTCCTGATGGGGTTGAGGTTGCAGTAGAGGCAGGCGGGACCGGGGGCGTCATCGTAGTACCCGGCCTGGATGAAATGGAGCCATGTGTCGTCGGGGTCCGGCGGTGCAGCCATTCGATCTTACCTTCGATCAGTAGTTTCGGCAGCAGACGCCGATCAACATGCAGTAAGTATCGCAGGCGTACTCTGTCAATAATAACGAGCACAATAGAATGGTCTTACGTTAGTGTACTGGAGTCCTGGGCCTGGTCCAATTCGATCAACCGTATCCTCTCCCTGGGGTAAAATCTTCACTGTTGAGGGTTTGGGTTTGGGTTGCTAATTCTATTGCAGTGAAATCTTTTGACGGCATTAATCGAACACAAGTCAACGCTACACAATGTTCAGGAAAGGTGCACAATAGATCGTAAGTATAGTACTGGAATCCAAAACCTAGTCCAGAATTCCAGTTAAACCCTAGCTCTCCCTGGGCTGAGAGCTTCTTGTGAGGGTTGTGCTAATTCTATCGCAATGAAAACTTTTTCCCCTTGCAACAGAAAAGACGGCATCAAATCGAACACAGATCGAAGTACCCAAGATGAACATATCGATCGAATTCTCTTTTTTGCGGCACATACTACTTACAGACAGTAATGCTACCTCATGACTCATGACTAGTGGAACTTTACGTTATCACAGTTCAAGGAGCCAATAGAACACTATCAAAACTGTAATCTAGCAAGAAACGCGAAGTGGCACGAAAAGTACAGTGACTGATACATGGAAAAAAGAACAAGACCACTGTGATTTCAGCCAATCCACTGTACTTACCTGCGTCACTCAGGTCGTTCTCCACCAAGCGCAGCGTCGCGTATATCAATCTCTTCAGCGCTCCATGCACTGATCGTCCTCCTTCGAATGTAGCAAGTTGTAAATTCCTACAAAATCAGTAAAATTTTAGGGCTTGCCGACGCAAACCTGTGAAAAGCTGAGCCCCATGCATGAGCAATCACTGAAGCGAGGATTGTTTCTCATGAACCTACGCAAAAGAATGCGAGTGCGGCGATTCTATTCCCAACGCTGAATTCCAATTCTCACAAAACAAGGGGAGGCCCTGAGGAATCGCAATTCAGCGACTAACTGCAAATGAAGGTGCGGCTGCCTCCAACTCAAGGTGCGGAAGTACGTGGACGTACGTAGTGTGAACGCCAGGTGCTGAGGTGTTTTTAATTTTTAATTTTTAATTTTCATTTTGGCCCTACGGCTGGAGTCAAAGGTTCTGTAATGGCGATGGTGACAGTCATTATTTTGCCCTCGGCCGTCTGTAATGCAGAATCTGTATTTGCATTTATTTCCTGTGATTTATTCTGAAAATCCTTCATTTTATAGTTGAATTGGTAGAATTCTAGACAGCGAAATTTGTGACAAACTAACATATGTCTGAGCAAACCTTGAAAACTAAGCCCTGGTATAGATCTATAAAATACAGTTATACTAATGCTACGAGTCTTCCAAGGGGGGATTGAGAATTATTATTTTTTCCCAATGGTTGAAGAAAGAAGTAAAAACTTGTCTCCTATTTTGGAACGATAATTTTATATTTTGTGACTTCTTACCTAGTTCAAGGTCTTAGCTTAGATTCCAAATGTGATTTCAAAATTTTCAAGCATTGTCATCTGTAGTAAAATAAATATTTTGGGGGGTTTTCCCAACTTAAAATTTGGAGTAGTCCTCAAAAGGACCAAAGAACTAGTATACTAACGGTCCAACCATGTCTATGTATATATAAGTCTATTTGTCTCCTAGAAGATTGAATGTAAAGTGGAATGTTCTCTAATTTGAAAGGGGTTATTTGATTGTATGATTATTACAAAATGCCCTAATTGAGAATAAAACCCTTGTAATGTTATACTAATTTAAAATTTATTTATTTAATTATTATTATTATTAATATTTTCCAAAATCTCTAGTACTTCCAATATGAGATTTCAAATGCAATAAAATGAGCAAGTGTCTTATGCTTTCTCTTGGAACTATGAGACTAATCGAAGTAGTGCTATTGTGAAGGTTGTTATTTGAAAAATTTGCCACCTTTGTGACAAAATGAGTATTGCATATATTGATTGCCAATAATTCAATAGACAATAAATCAAGTATTAAAAATAATCTAGATGAATGAAAACTACTTCTTGTTTTTTAAAAAAGAGTTCTATTGTTCATCATCCATCATCATCCACATTCTAAACGATAACTACAATTCAATTAGGTAATCTAAACAATAATAATAGATAAATTCTCTAATTTTATATTTTATATTTCTAAAAATTCATATTTTTATTTATTCATTTCATCTAGAATGAGTGCATGGTAAGATTAGATAAAAAAATTTAATTAATAAATTGCTACTCAAGTAAAGTTCTACAAGTGAAAAGCCAATAACCAATCGTTAATTAATTATTATTTCCATTTTGTTGAATGAACTTATTTCATTAAACCAATTATTAAGCATAATCAGTCTCACACCTTGTACCAAAATTATGCAACCAAAATTGACATCACATATTGACTTCCTAAAATCAAAGAGAATTTTTTTTTAAATGATTCACTCCCTTAACATATAAATGTGACTACAAATATAATATATAAACATAAATTAAACAAATATGAATAAAAATACAATTATGGATTTGAGTATAGATATCTAATCTTATATCGTTTGTTGATTCTAATAAATGATGAATCCTAAAGAATTTTCATTCAATTTTTGAAATTAGAATTTTTAACTACAAGACAAAATTTCACACAATCAATAAGTTATGTTTCTTTTTTAATGCATTTAAAAATCAAATTTGGATGGGGTGTAGACATACACTATTTAGGTATAATTGTCAATTACTATGTGCTCAAATATTCCATACCCTAGCTTGTACAATATTTGTACTATGCTTGTTCTTTCCTACATTGGGTCCATTAATCCATGGCTATCCAATATGATAGATAGTATAATAAAGGACTCAATTGATTATACCATAATTATATCAATTTTTACAGAGCCCATATGGTAAAAATACCTAAAATTAATAATGTTCCTAAATAGATTCAGTGTATTTTTTGTCACACATGGATGTAATAAAATGTAGAATATTTGTACATAGTGTCTTAGTTGGTTATGGGTATAAGTAATTACACCTCATTGTAGCCTATTTGCAAAACCATTCCATTTTGATACTTGGCAAAATGTAAGTCCTCTAAGAATGAGAGTCTGTGGATGATTTTGGATACACTATTTTCATCAATTAAAATTTCATAATTTATCATAGATTGTTACAAAAAACCATACATGGAAAACAGAGAAAAAGGTATATTCACCTAAAAGTACCACCTTTCCTTTTGTTTCATCTATATTTGAACCTTGAAGGGCCACCTTTATTCACCCAAATCTATATTGATTTGTCTAAATAGTGAAATGGAGGGGAATTAGGGTCATGTAGAATATTAGTCTCATTGCAAAGTTTTATTTTGAGGAATTTAGTACAATACAAGAATATATCAATCTACACTAAATCAAAATGTTATGACTATGGTAAATTAAAATCACAATCACTATTAGAACAAATCACTATAGCACAAGCTCTCAAAAACAACCAATGGGTGTTAAAAGCATTTTTGCTTCAAAGGTAGCAATTTTAGGGGAGTCTAGTGGCATAAGCACCTTACACTTTTTGGCTTTAAAACGTCATAGAATATTATATAATTGTTAAGAAAATTATGAAAAGATTGGGGGTTGGTTGTAGTTCATGAAGGCTAAAATTCTTCAAAAAGAAATTCATAGTTTAGACCCCCACCCCCACATATTAGAGCAAAAAATGTATGATTAATAATGGAACAATTTTGGGTGCAATTACCTTACTTTTATTTTTACTTTACTCTATATTTCCATTGAAGATTCTCTTAAAGCCGATGGTGATGGCGAGTTGCTTGGCGGGAAGGGATGGCGGTGCCCCACTAACTTACTTCGCTACCGGAAACCGACATCGCTCCCATTTTCTGACAACTGAATTCAAACGCAATTCGTGAAGGACTCATGATCTCTCATCACTTGGAGTTAGAATCACATATTCTAATTCATCACTGAGCTTGATCGCCACTGCCAAAAATCATTCGTACCACTTTTTCGCACAAGAATCCCAATGTGCGTGTTCGAATTTCTTGGGTGTTATGTGAAGGAATCTATCGATCATGTGAAGTATAATTTTGGTTGAGGAATACTCTAGGCGCTTCCAAACACTGGATCCAAAAGCACGTGTGCGGGTCTCTCATTTCTTGTTTGCATTCCCGTTAGGTATGTAGTTGTCGTCCCAGAGATGAAGGAATTTTAAGAGTGGTACTAGGGGAGAGCGATCAAGTGCAATTCACGCAATGCTTTGAAATGTGCGTGGTCGAATTTCTCTAGTGTCATGTGAAGAGATCTATCGATCAATTACTTACCCACTCTTGTTCGGAAGTGTAATTTTAGTCAATCGTGCTGGCTGTGTAATGTTCTCGGCGCTTGGAAACACCAGATCCAAAGCACATGTACGCGTATCTCCATGTTTCATTCCTTGTTTGCAATCCCGTTTGGTTTGTAGTTGTCGTCTCGTTGTTTCAGTTGATATGACAGACGCAAATCATGAAGAATTTTTTAGAGGAGGAGTACCAGGGGAGAGCGATCTATTGAAATTCACGCAATGTTTTGAAATGAGTTGAGATCAATTGCAATTTCGATCGCTCACTCTGGAATGCGCTGTTCCTATATTGGTTCAGGATTTAGGCCGATTCGATCGATTTGATGAGGTTCTTTCGGAGCTGTTGATCGAATGAGATAACGGGTGAAGCTCGTGATCATTTTTGTTGTTTACGATGAACAACCATCGTGGTTACACAAGCTTGCACACTTCGACAGAGGAGGAATCTCAGGTCTCGCCAGCGCAAATTGCACCGAAGGCCGTCGATGGCGGGGCGCTCTTCGTTCTTGAATCCAAAGGTGGGAGAAAACCCTAATTTCCTGGATTTTGGAAATTGCTCAGATTTCGGGTAGAGGATTTACTGCAAGTATTTTGTAACATGTTTAGGAGTGTGCTTTCGTTGGGAGATCACTCAATGGAGCTCACTGTAGAGATTACTTTGGTAGAAGAGCCAAATTCTCTTGAGATTACATTTTTTCTCTCTCAATGTATGATGATTTCTTACGCAATCCTTCAAAGGGAGAGGTTGTGGACCACTATCTTGGGGACAGTGCACAACTCCATTTTCCATTTAGGCAAGTCATGCTTACACCCAATGGTTGCTAACTGAAAGCCAACTAAGCGTTGATTGGAAGAGATGGGTTGTTATTAAAAACAGAGGTCAGTGTAGAGACAGGATAGTCTCAGTATCCGCTACTTTTTTCTAGTTTTTCTTAATTTGCTTCATTGTGTGACCATAGTCGGAAAAATTGGCTTGAGCAGGGAACTGGAAGCACGCGGGCTTTCATTTGACCTCGTCCATTGCCACGCCGGCATTGCTGACCTTGCCGTTTGCGCTGCGGCAGCTCGGATGGGTGGCTGGGATTTTGGCGTTGTGTCTGTGTGCTGGTGTTTCATTCTACGCCTACTCCGTCATCTCGCAAGTTCTGGAGTATTTCGATCGTCGTGGTCATCGGTTTCTTCGTTTCCGTGATCTGGGGGAACACGTTCTCGGTATGTGCTCTTCCTGCTCAAGAGTCTGCTCTATTCACATGCTCAATTGGCTGAACCCTAAACCCTAAACCCCTAAAGGTCCAAGGATTCGTGGTTTGAAATGACAAATTTCTTTTATCATGTTGTGAAAAAACAATTATTTCGATGGTGCCACATTGTAATCACGGAAGGGCATTGCATGTTTTGATCAAATTGGACTACGTAAAGTCTTCTCGTGACCTACTCGAAACCGCTAAAAGGACATGAGGCTCAATATGGGACTGTGGGTCCTTTGGGGGTTATAGCAGTGGCAGTTAGTTGCAGGGAACATGCAACTGGTATGTTTTGATGAGAATTTTCAGGAAAGTTGAGCTACCATGTAAACTTTGGATCACGCAGTGATAATGGTTTCCCTTGCAATTTGCAGGGCCATGGGGTTACTACGCAATTGGAGCGATTCAGCTTGTTGTCTGCCTGGGTTGCGTCATTGGAAGCATTATCATTGGGGGCCAAAGTATGAAAGTGAGTGATTTCAGATACTCATGTACTCCGTAGTAATAAGAAACGGAGATTGCTTCCCTTTGTGCGTTTTAACACTCAACTACTCCTATCATACAATTGTTAAATTTCAAGCAGCGAATGTAACATATCTGTCACTTCCTTCACATTGCGTCCAAAACCTCCAGTCATTGAAGATATTGAACCTGAACTAGAAAGCTCCCAACTCCAGAGGTGTTCTAGAAAATCAAGTGGCGTTACATCTCGGAGGGTTTAATGACGAGGTTTCATGGGAGGAGGGATTTTCTACTAATAGTTGGAATCATCTGCATGACTTCAACTTTGAACCACGATGGTAAAGTGAAAGCTCAGTAATGCTTGTAGCGTTGACATCTGCCAACTAGGCTTACAGTGCATTCCTGTTTGTTTACTAGTGGGTTTTTTAATTTGTATTTGCATTTTGCAGTTGATATACAGTATTTATGATCCAGATAGCACAAGACCACTGTATGAGTATATTGGGATCTTCGGAGTTGTCATGTTGATGCTGGCCCAGTTGCCATCATTTCACTCGCTCCGCTACATCAACCTCGCCTCACTGCTGTTTTGTTTGGGCTTCGCCATTTGTGTTGTGGGAGGTTGCATCTATGCAGGTATAGATACTCCCATGGCCAGAATTTTGAATTTGTTGATAAAAGAAAACTACCTTCAAATAGTGCTCTAAGGAAAATCTCTGTTGTTTTCATGTCTCTGACGTGCATGATTTTCTGACAGGTAATTCTAGTCAAGCCCCGCCCAAGGACTATTCTGTAGTTGGCGACCCTGAGTCCAAGCTGTTTGGCTTCTTCGAAGCACTTGCCATCATCACCACCACATTCGGTAACGGAATCATACCGGAGATTCAGGTAGAGCGGGCCCTTGCTTTATTCAAGAAGCACTCAAATCATAAAAGACTCTCCCCATTTGATGAATCAATCCCCAACACTTGCAAGTAAAATTTAAATTTTCTTTATTGATCACACTAGAGAATGGGGAATAATTGTTTCCTTCTCTTATTAAAAAATGCTACTAGCAGGTCAAGAACATGGAACAAATAGCAATGAGGGGTGCTCTTGCACTTATCATTTTTACGTTTGGATATCAATAAATTCAGTGAGGACAGCAGCAGCTCTCGAGAGAATTGGATGGCCCAATATTGGATTCAGTGCTAGTGGATTTGTAATGTCTGTAATCACTACTGGTAACCCTATAACTTTCTAGAGAACCGTTGTTGATTACCTCTAATTTGGCATGAAACAGAAATGCCGAACTCCTTGTTTTGCAAAGTTGAGTTCAATTCGAACAAGTGAAAACTCCTCCAATCAATGAACCATTGCCTTTGCATGTGAGAGTATGTTAGAGCTTAAATTTTTTCTTGCTTTTCTATGATTAGGTTTGATTTTGCTCTAAATATCTCTTAATTGGCACTAATTTCAAAATGTGCCACACCTCTACTCCTCAAGAATGTAAAGTGTGTTTCCTGTAAACTGACTTCCCTCATGCTGCACATGGGTTGCAGGCTACATTGGCTCCTCCAGTGGCGAATAAAATGTTCAAGGGCCTGTTGGTGTGCTACGCAGTGGTAGTCACCACTTTCTTCTCGGTGGCGATAGCTGGGTACTGGGCATTTGGTAACCAAGCTGCAGGCTACATCCTGACTAACCTTGCGCCGAATGATGGTTCACCTGCTCTGGTTCCAAGCTGGCTCATCGTCCTCACTAACATGTTCACCTTCGCACAGATCGTTGCTGTAGCTTTGGTACGTTTGTTTCTGTGTTGACTGGTTTGAATTCTCCCTTGTTAATACTATTAGTAGTCACCGGAAAGGAGATCTTGGCCAGTGCTCCTTGCATTTCAAACCTACCTCATGGCTCCGCCTGCCTACCGACCAAGTTGCGTCAATTGTGGTGTTAAGTTCCATCAGCTTTGGAGCCAACTTACTTGTTGTGTGTCCACACTTTCGATGCAATGAATTGAATGGGGAGTTGGTCTTTCTAGTTTGGTAAATTCTACTTGACTGTTGCAAGCGGATTTAGCATTTCAAGCCATTGGTGCATATAGAGAGGGTTTTTTTTCCCTAAATTGGGGAGTTAAACTAATTACTGGAAATGAATAGAACTACTTGCAAATTCTTTGTAAGTTCGTTCGCTAGAGTTAGCACCAACTTCCCAACTTACACAACTTTGGCACTAAAGGGCCTTTAGTAAGTACTTCCTATCAGCTAATTGGCGCTGTTGGTTACAGTGGGCGGGATCTAAGAAGAAATTAATTGAGGTTCCTGTCTGTCGTACTTTTTTCGTACCAAATTCTG
This sequence comes from Straminergon stramineum, assembly GCA_963920665.1. Lineage (NCBI taxonomy): Eukaryota > Viridiplantae > Streptophyta > Bryopsida > Hypnales > Calliergonaceae > Straminergon > Straminergon stramineum. The sequence continues at coordinate 20,042,734 of OY987270.1, forward strand.
ATAGCACGAGTGGTTTTATGTAAGGTAACCCTGTCAAATTCTTAACACCAACATTCAAACTGACACAACTTTGGCAGTGTAGAATTGCGTATTGACAATGTGGGAGTGGGGTATTGGGTGTCAAAGGTTTACTCTCAACCAACATTTGAGATTTTCGAGGGCAGATCTTCAGACGTGAGTCAAGGCAAGTACGCCCTGCGCAACCTGGTTCCGCGATTCCTGCTGCGCTCGACGTACGTGATGTTCGCCACCTTCGTCTCGGCTGCTTTGCCATTCTTCGGCGACATCAATGGCGTCCTCGGGGCTTTCTGCTTCACCCCTCTTGACTTCGTGCTGCCGTTCATCTTCTACTCCGCCGCTTTTGGCCCTTCCCGGCAGTCGCGCCGCTTCTTGATCCACTGGGGCATTGTTGTCTTGTTCACCGTGTTTGGACTTCTGGGATGCATCGCCTCCGTTCGACAAATTGTCTTGGATGCTAAGACTTTCAAATTCTTCGCTGGGTTGATGTAAGGTAACCACACCTACAAGCGACTCTTTAAGCTCTGAGTATAGTTCACATTTATTAGACTGACCGAATTCTTGTTGGCAATTGCAACGGGGTTCCAGTACACCAAAATAAGCGTTTATTAGAATAGTGCATACAATAGTTATCCGGTTTCAAAGTCTTGGATCCACCGGGTATTGTTGTCTTGTTTAGCGTGTTTGGACTTCTGGGATGCATCGCCTCCGTTCGACAAACCGTCTTGGATGCTAAGACTTTCAAATTCTTTGCTGGGTTGATGTAAGGGAACCTTACATACGAGCGTCTTTTAAAGCTCTGAGTATAGTTTACATTTGTTAGACCGACTTCAATTTATTATTCAATACAGTTCAATTTTTACTTGATTCTTGGTAGTACTATGTAACGATTTTTGACAGTTTTAGTCATTGCTAATTGTAGTGAAAAGGGTGGGCGGTCAACATGGGTCTAGAATGTTATGAACCTCTTTACTCTGGCATGTTATGAACATCTTTACTCTGACATCAACTTGTTAGCCTACTTCTACAAAAGTCAGTAATAATGAAGTCTTTCTATAGATTTTTGCATCTAGATACAGATTTATGAAGCTGGGGACAATGGAATTAAGTGAAATTCTTACTTTCTTGCTTCAACTCTGACTCAGCCCAGAATGGTAATGAACACAAACATAAGTGGGTTTGTGCAACACTGCTTCATGATTGTATTTAGAAGTGACTAGCACAAACCAGTTGCAATGGAACATTGAACTTCGGAGAATATGAATCGGATAGCCAATCAAATGAAAAACATTGAGGATGACATGATGAAACATTTGGGATGAAAATGTGACCATATTTGTGACATTGGGTTGTGACAGATCCTTGTGACAATGTGTATTTAATATAATAGATGAGGTATCTTTTAACCTTGCAAGGGCATTGAGACAATAAGTGGTCGATTGGGGTGACTTTTAGATCACTATAGAAATGAATCCATAAATCATATCATTTTTGGCAATGTACCTTGGTGATAGGTCTTGTCCTTCCAAGGTTAATCTTGAAAGGATACAAGTCATGAGACATATCACCAAGGTACTTTGTCAAAAGTGATTCAATTTTTAGACCAATAGTTGCATTCTTCATTTCTATAGTAATCTTGAAAGTTATCTATTGTTTACTTTTTGGTCTCAACATCCTACCAGGATTAAGGTATAGTGCTCCAATGCAAGATTGCAATGTTGGTATTACAAATGTCATTCAAATTGTGGAAATGGAGAGTGGTTTTCGATTGGTCTCTTTGAGAACAAGAACATTTGATACTCACTCATGAAAGAGCATAACAAAAATCCAGACTCAAAATTACCAATTGAGCCCAAACAAGATTGTCCAATACATGAATCAAGATATAGCATAACAATTATGGTATGCACACCTATTGTGGGCCCTCAATCCAATCACTAAAAGAAAACCTTGTTGGTTTCAACAAAATCCAGGTGACACGAAATGGAGTTTTCTGCCAAAAAACGCAATTTCTGCGTCACCTAGATTTTGTTGAAACCAACAAGGTTTTCTTCAAGTGAATTGCATCCCTATTTGTACACGTACAAGTATACTAATATAGTAAAAATGCAACAAAATCAATAGGTGTTTTTTGCAATCACTAACAAACACAATTGGATTGAGGGTCCATAATGGATATGATGATACCTTAGTACAACGCAAATACAATAAGGGAACATATATTGTAGATAAAGAACCTAAAACCTTGGTACAAAACAAATACAACAAGGAAACATATATTATAGATATATAATCTAATAAGTTCATTGCACAATTAGTGACATATATGGCAATCCAAATATTGTGTTGTTTCAATATTTTCTGAGTAATATTGGCTACTTCTAGCCCATATTTGAGAGTACATACATTGTATACACACCATTCTCTTAAAGATGTTAACATGATATATTAGAAGATTTGGATGATCAATCATACAAATGATATGTTTATTTTATGTCCAATTCTACTGCAATAAATGTCAAGTTAGTGGATGGTTTTTTTGTCAAAAATCAAGTTCTTGATCTTCAACATATCTATGCCATCAATCAAGTCCTTGAAAAGGTCCATATCCATTTGATCTGTCCACTCTATGCGTGCCCCTCTGCTTCGATGAAGAGAAAGGGACATCTTGCAACGTGTTTGCAACACAAGAGTGTTCACCAAACCAACATCTATATGCAAGAGAATAATGGCAATTTGTTGATGCATATAATAGTCAGCATATAGGTTGGCGAGCTCGACAAAGAGCATTTGGGTATCTACGTAATACCGCCAAGGGCTCTAATCTCCATGGTGAAATCTTTGTCCAACTTTAATCTTAATCTTGAGTTGAAGTTCCTTTGGCAATGACTCCACAAATGAAGCTAGAATTTGGCTCTCGTTTCCAATCAAACTTCCCTCTTCCATTGCAAAGTCGTTTGTGAAGTTGAAAATTTGTCGAATTTCCCCAAGTGTCTTCTTGGTAATCATCATTGCTATAGTATGATATATCAGATGAAGCAAGGTCTCAGTATGCATGTAGTTGGCTGCCTGGTCATCACACGCATTTTCTTTATTATTACCATGATCATTGCTCTAAGCCAACATCCAAGGTTCAGAAATACAAAATGTAGATTGGAAACTCAAGGTGAGTCTTTGTAAATCACGTAAGAGCTAGTTACAAAATGGTTGTGCATTTAAAGAACCTGATCCAAAAGTACGTGCTATCAAGTAGAAACTAGAACAGTGCAGCAATATGATTCATGCACAAGAGCAATCTCATCTAAAGTATGTCAATACAAAAACGATCAAAGGAGGTGAGAACATGTGAAGAAGAATATTGCGAAGAGCTCCTCCAAACCAAAACCAAAAGTTTACGCTCCAACACAAGCTAGTAGCTCCGAAAGTATACATACCATAATCAAGTCGTAGAGATTATCCATATCGACCTTCACAAATTTGGCATCGACTGGACACTCATTCAAGTTCTCCTCGAGAGCCTCCAACAAGTCCCCATCGTTCGTCTGCTCGTTCGCGACATAACACTTGCAGTAATCGAGCACCTCTCCCAAAATGTCGCTCAACACATTTGGCAATGGAATGGGGTTATCGACGCCCACATCCTCAATCACATTCTTGACAAATTGGGATTGCAATGCCACAGCCTCATCGACCTCGAAGATCTCACCAGTGGCGCTACTCAACTTCACAATGCGCTGCTCAGCCATGTTCAAGGCTCCGTCTAAAATCAACTTACTCTCTGATCTAGGAACTAAGAGCTCTATCTCTCAAGGCAGGGTATAGGAGAGAAAGAGTGACCTCAAAACTGGGACTAGTCGGAAGGCCCGGGTGGTTATATAGACCTGATTCAATCAAGCCTCGGAAGTAGGGGTTTAACGACTCACAATTGTAGTAATCTCGAAAGTTGGTTTTGTTAAATTTTTGGGTACTAACTGTAATACAAATTTTTGAATCTTGTTGGAATTCCATGGTTTGGGCACTTTTCAAGGTGTGCTTCGTGAATCGTAAATCTACACCAGTCTAGTCTTAAGTTAGTATTTTCTGCTAGGATTTGCAGAAGGTTTTGCAAAGTTTTTATTTCAGCAATGATCATTCTCAGTTTTGGAATTGGATTAGCTTTTGTCCATGTTCAAGCCTCGACGGTGAGGCAACTCATAGTCGCCGGAAGGAAATTATATGACAAAGTTTTAGTATAACTTTACCAAACTTAAATCTACATTTTTATACTCTTGAAGGATTAGGGTTGTTTTTCAAGTTAGAGAATTGTCAAATGCACCAAGAATACTGTCATTTTTTTGGTGCATGGGCCAAATTTAAAAGTAAAACTTTTTTTTTGAACTTTAGGCGTACAAAAGTGGAGTAGGGTCATTGCTAGAAATGCCAGTCCTATTCTCTATCACAATTGGAGTGATGTTGTTATCACCAGCTCTAACTTTTGAAGCACAAGTCCAATCAACAAAACAATTCTAGAGGAGATGTCTCACTTGATGGTAATAAGATCCTTTATTTTTTAGAAATTTTCAAAAATCATATTATATTTAAAATTTAATTTTGTTAATTTGTCACACTTTGAAATTTAGGGCTTTTCACTAAGTTTAGAGTACCCAAATTGAATGATCTAGAGTTGAAATGTTGGTGGTCTATTCCCATACTATGTGGGCATATGCCTACAATAGAGCATCTAAAAATATATTATTTTATGCCCTCTAGACCCATACAAATAGAGCTCCCTTGCACAAGCATTTATGAACATTGAAGATGGTTTCAACTTCATTTTTTTGGTGACATTTGATCACCATCAAGTCCTCACAAATGGCCAATTTTTAGTTTTTTTGTTCATGATTTTATATTAATTATTAATTTATACCTCATTGTATCTATTTTCTAAGACAATCTATCTTTTTTTTCTCACAATATGGTTTTAGTACTCGCAAGTAGTCCATAGTACTTGCACGGGTACTTTTAGTTGTTGTTTTTTCCAATCCATGGTTGTGATAGTTCTGCTATTTAATATTCATAGTACTCTAGGTCTGAAACCTAGATTTTTCCAGAACCCTATTAAAAAATGCATAGTGTTTCTTGCAATGACCTAGTAGACTATATTGAAAATGATTGGGAAAAATTCCAACCCAATTGAGTGAATTGACTGAATAGATTGAAAGATTATTATGATTGAAGTGAAGATAAAAACTTCTTTTCACTTAGGGTTAGCAATCTTTGAAGTTTTAACGCTTGTAGTGGAGTAAATGTTTTGCTCCACACGATCAAGTACTAAATTTTAATAGGTACAATCATGCAAAATTTCAAAAGCAAGTAAGAAGTCTACTTTACTTTAAATCACCTTGCAATACAAGGCAGTCAAGTGACCTTGTAATACACTAGTCATTTTTTGATGATTTCTTGTGCAAAGAGGAAATTTTCTTTTAGGAATTCACATAGTGGAAACTTAGAGGCAAAATTTTCAATATGTGGAAAAAATTTCAAGAATTTTGAAAATGCAAATTTCAAGATAATAACTAGTGTTTGTAGAATTGTAGTTAGATGTTATTTCCAAACTTGCTCAACAATGTTAGTAGAGTTTTGACTCTTCTTGGAATGAGATTTTTCTCTAAGAGGAGTTTTATGTTAACAATTTCATATTATTATATTATAGCATATTCATAATTATATGACTTACACACAAGCCAAATTTCAAAAGTAGATGAAGAATTTAGCAAAAAATGTTGAAATTGCCTAAATTATCCAAACTCCTTTGAATTTTTGGGGCAGTATAATTTTTACCTTCTCCATCTTCATTCGAAAGGATTTGAGGGTATTAGAAGACTACAAATTCTCAAACAATGGGGAACAATGGGAACTTTGTCACATCAATGAATACTATGATGTGGCTGAGACCCTATCACGTCATATAATATTATTGAATTTATTTAATTAAGTTGAAAATTTTTTCAAATTATTTAATATTCTAAGTGTATTGGTTCACAGTCTCAAGAACACCTTTGAAATGGTCTTCCAAAGGCCTCAAATTCCCTCTAATGGATTGGAATTATTTTACATTCCCACTAGAGGAAGAATGTCTCCTAATATCTTTTGTCAAATTTCAAAAACATCCATTTTTTTTAATTTCATATGAATCCCTTATTTGAATTCCAATTTTCCCTTAAATAGACATTTGGTCCTTTAGGGGTTAAATTCAATTCTTCAAAATGGCAATACTCTACAACTTTTACACATTTGGAAAACATCAATTGAAGTGCAAATCTATACTTATTCTAGTTTTGGAATTTTTATATAAATATATGTATGTCTTAAATTTTGAGGCCAAAATTGCTTCAATCTCAAAAAATAAACAAGAATAATGTCAATTACTTTAGAGTGGTAGTGTAGTATGATTTTGGCTCCTAAATTTGTAACATATATGTACATGAAAGTCTTAAATTTAATACACCGATGATATTCTATTTCAAAACATGCATTCAAAAGGTTTCAAAGTATTATCATATCATCAATTTAAAGAAATTGACGTTGAATGACTTAACTCCTTAAGGACTTGAGGGTAGTCCACATTTCTAAAATTGTGATGTACTATAAAATACAACTTAGAATAATGATTTAATGATGACTCTCACATAGTAGTTACAAAATATGATTCATAGATCATATCCATATGGTTAAATCAAGTATCCCACGATCCAATATTTTTCAATAAAATTTGAAACCAAAAATTGCAAAATTTCTTTTTAAAATTGATTGTAGATTGAATATTTTTTGATTTTCATAAGAATTTTTTTCCTTGAATTTCAAAATGTTTATTTCTAATTATAGTGATTTTTGAAGATTTTAGTTTTATATTTTTTTTATTCAAGTTGATTTCTAAGGGTCATTTTTTAAACTAGAAAGGGGAAAAGATTGGGTGATTGCAAGAAATGCCTATTGATTTGGTTGCATTTTGTCTTGTAACTATGATTTTTTTGTGGAATACTTGAAAATTAAAAAGAAATTATTCATGTAGAGAATAAAGTCAATGTATATCCCTTCAAGATGAAGGTGACTACAAAGGGAAATCATAGAAAAATTCTTGAACGAGGAGAACTAGAAAAGTACCAAATCTCAAGAAAATAAATGCTACGATGTTTTAATTAGGAGGTGATTGTAAGAAAGACTAATTGTTTTTTTTAGAGTTTTGCCAAACTAGTTTAGTCTTCTATTATAACTTTTGAAGCTTGATTCCAATGAACTTGAGTTGTTATTTATTTTGCTATAGTTGATTTATTAAAAAATAAAGCATTGACATACCCCTTTTCTAAGACATATAGAATTGTAGATAGAAAAGGTGTATCCCACCATTTTAATTTTTAATAAATCAACTTTTGTGAAATACAAAAAAACTATACAAATGACACTTTGTGCAAAAATGCACTTTAGAGTTATCTTCGATTAATGATCGATGAAAGGTTTTTCAATGAGCTAATCTTTGTTACATAAAAGAAAGCCATTCAAAAGTTCATTAGAAACTTCTCAACACTAAGTGTATTTCAAAATTAAGGAACTATTCGAGAAAGCAATTGAGCGCCAAGATTGTAATAAAAAGGTGGAAAATGGAAATTATAATTTTTTCAGAAAAAATCTCCGTCAACATGTAAAATCTAAGTAGATTGATGCAAAATCTCAATCTTTATCTCAAAATTTGCTATTGAGCATACAAATATATTTGAAATGAAATCATCTAATGAGATTGTTGGACTGTTTCAAATTGACGAACAAGATAAGTTATATTTTCATTTGGGTAGGTTAGGTTCAATAGAAACACTCTTTGATAGCCATCGAGACTAGATAGACACTTCATAGTCACTCTACCAAAATGATCCACGGCCTATAAAAACTCATCTCGACTATAGTCTCTCTCATTCTCAACTTCTTCATCTTGTGACTTTTTCCTTCTTCCAATCCATTCTCATTGCTCATCGACAACTTTATGAGTATTATTCCAATCTACTTTTTCTTTCTCTTGTTGTGAGGGTGTGCTTGTTATAGCTTTTCACTTCATGGTTCTTTGTTTTGTCAACTAGCAATTCATGTGTGATTGATGTATCTATTGTTGAGGAGGAGATTATGAGGACATCTAGACTAGTAGGTCTTCAAGTCTAGCATGATAGGTTTTCGCATTGCTTGTGGTGTCAAATTACTTGTGTAGAATTGGATTCCAAGGCTTTTCGATAGTCTAAGTTTAGTATGTACATGAATCCAATTGGAAAGAATTGTGGATGTTTGGACTTCCAAGCAAGCTAGTTATTGTGAAGTCGGAACATTTATATTGACTAGTTTGGCTTTCTCACTATTCATACTTGAGGTGTAGATGCTTTAATTTCTTTTCATGCTTGATTCCAAGTCTCCCTAAATGATGGTCTTTTTTTACTAGTACATGAATTTGGAGAGAATTGTGGATGTTTGGACTTGGACCAAGCACGCTAGTTGTTGTGAAGGAGTAGATGCTTTCATTTCTTTTCATGCTTGATTCCAAGTCTCCCTAAATGATGGTCTTTTTTTATTAGTACATGAATTTGGAGAGAATTGTGGATGTTTGGACTTGGACCAAGCACACCAGTTGTTGTGAAGGAGTAGATGCTTTCATTTCTTTTCATACTCTAGCTTTTTGTTTCATGTTGCTACAATTGCAAGGCCCTCCTTGTCACCTAGAAATCCTTCTTCTTTTCAATCTCTGATTTTTCATGCTTTTCAATGGGCTACAAAAGGAGCTTCTAATTTCTTTTTAAACTAACAAAAAATTTCATTTGCTTACGCCATTTCCTACAAGTATAGATTATTATTGGACCAGAAAAGTGAATTTTCAAAAGTTTTTCACCATGGCAACAATGCGACTTGCTTTTATCATCATGGTGGCAGCTATGGCCACCTCAGTCGTGCTTGTCGTCCTTGTCTTTGTCTAGGATACCCAACTGCTTGGCCCCGTGGGTGTCTTGTCTGTCCAAAATGCCTTGCCAAATTCCAAGCTCTTTGTGTAATGCTCCTCTGATATCCAACAACAAAAAGTGGCCATCTTTCCGCCTCTTGTAACCCACATTGACATCTTCTACCCTGACACCAACGCCTACATGTTGTGCACCGTCTACACATCCGCATCCAATGTGGGGCAAATTCATCTTGTATGTGAGGAACCTGGCGTTCTGAGCATGTTACAAGAATTGTGCTTGGAAAGTCGATGAGAATGGCTTGACGTTGATGTCTAAGGGTGGACTCACAAATCAAGTCTTCTACACTTGGTAGAGACAATAGGCAATTTCATTAAAATGGCGGTATTACAATAAAATGGCACAAAATATGTTAGGAATTGCACGACATTCCATTAAAATGGTGGAATAATACCATCATTTTAATGAAATTGCCTATGACGGCATTAGAGGGGTTGTCAGAGGCGAACATGCAATTACTTTGCTAACGTTTTAGCTTTTCAGATTTGGGTCTCTTTACGGTGATTTCAATGGTCTTTACGGTGATGTCAATGGTGTCGGCATTTCCTTGTTGTTGAACAAAGTGTGTTACTGATTCAGTGGGAATAATAAATCAAAGGAAAGATTTCACAGACTCGTGTGGTGTCTGTGTTTGCTAGGTTTCCGTAGTTCTTGTTATTGGTAGATTCGAGAGACTTTGTGCAAGATTTGGTCTCAGTGGTTTTGCCAGTTTCCGTGTGGAGAAATTCAAAGAGATCTTGAAATAGATATGAAAGCCATCATATCCTTCCGAGTGTTACATTCTCAGCATTCTCTCCAGTTCACGCATTCTCTCTTGTTGCAATTGCTTCAATTCCGGCCTTTGAAATGGGCATTTACTGGTATTGAATTAATTTCTGAAAGATAATGCAAGTGAGGCTTGCCAATATCGTGTTTTAATCTGGGTTCCGATTCATTGAGAAAAGTAAATCGAAGGGAAGAATTTAAAGACTCGAGATTCATTTGGTCAGTCCATTTGCAAAGTTCTTGACTTGGTGACAATTGAATCAAATCAAGTTTGAACTACCACTATTTTTTTACAAGCTCTCTATTCTAGAATGCTCTTTGTGCGAATGACTTCGAACTGATTCAATCTTGACTGCCAAAGTGTTGCCCTCTCGATTGATCAAATCAAACTCTTACAAGCTTCAGAAATCTTGTTAATTACATGCATGGAAACTCGCATAGGGAGATCGGGAGGGCGTTACCCTTGGGGGTATAATTTCCAGATGTAACTATATCCCCCCTTGACTTTCTATTCTTAGAAAGTCAAGGGGGGATATAGTTACATCTGGAAATTATACCCCCAAGGGTAACGCCCTCCCGATCTCTCTGTGTCGCATGGAAACCATTGCCAATCAGAACCTCTCTCATCATGTCAAGATTGACATTTGCAAGCCTCCTACACAGAATGCACTTCCATCGATCTTGCTAGCTATTGCGAATTGAATAGTTCAGTCATATATGTGTTCAGGCTCACTCCACAGGAGCCGCATCAACGACAAGCCATCCGCAGTAACGAACCACGGGCACAAGCTTCCAAACATTGGCCCCCACATCGGAGTAGGTTGGAAGGGCATGTGCTGCAGCAGCAGATGATGAACTTGCTGAGGAACTCATGGCTGCAGGCCTTGCTTATGTAGCACTAGCACATGATGGGATGTTTCAAGCATAGTTCTAAAAAGAATTCTAGAAGTGAGCTTTAGTAAATGCAATACACTTACTTCCAGTAAATTTTCCCTTAAATCTTTCTAAAAGGCCGTTTGAAAAGCCTTTACTGAAAATCTTCCTACTAGACTACACTTAAAACACCCATGATGTTGTGTGGTAGTACATGACCTCTTTCGAGGATTCATATCATAGATACTCGATGTTCATACTCAATTGAGAGTCTCACTTCAATTGGTAAACAAACCATGATCAATGCATTGCTCAGGATTGTTTGAAATAGAGCTCCTTGAATACATAACAAGACTGAATTGAGTTGAAGATAAAGAATGAAGCAGGGGTTGTGCTTCATACTCATGGGATTGCGAATTTCTGTGTGTTAAACGGGGGGTGGGATGGGATGGCCTTGGGTACCATTCTACTTTTCCAGCTTCTCTGCTTCCATATTGTTTTGGAAAAATTTCTGATCCAAGAAAACTGGTAAGTAAAAAGGACATGGATGGAGGTAGCATTCACGTACAATATGACCCTTTTCAATCCCAAGACACAAGGTTGAAGTCAAGAAGTTATGAACAATCAACGAAGTTATCTACTTTGGATTTGGATGAACTGATGATCTTCATATTGCTTTGGAAGGTTTGTGAAGCGTCCAGTCTCAGTTTTGAATTTAAGAAACCCTGTAGTAGGGTGTACACTATGAAACTTATGTTATGACATTTGCATTGTCTTGGAGGTGATTAAATCCCATCGTACTAAAAATTCTAAGGTTGTGCTGAAACAACAACCCTATCTTCATTCAACGTTTAATCGCCGGAGTGCCCCACTGCCTCAAATCTAGATTTTGTGTGGTAGTACATGACCTCTTCCAAGGATCCATAGATACTCAATGTTCATACTCAATAGTAGAAATAGGTGCAAGTTGTAAAGGAAACCCAAATTTGAAATACCTCTAAGATTGAATTGAAGGACATCAATCCAGCTATCAATGAGCCATTGTTCTAGCACGCAATATTAACCATGTAACCTCCTTAATTGTGAAAATAGTAAAAATAGAGTTTAAAGAAGTATCTTACACGTTATTATTTAAAGAAAATGTTTTCATTGGCCCCAAAACAAGATTCTTTATAACTTTCACATCAATAATCCAAATGGCATGAACTATCTTTGAGGGCAAAGCCATACTCTATGAGAAACAAATAGAAATAGAAATTATTTCAAGTTTCTTTCTTTATTCTTTGTTGCATTGTTGGTTGGATCCATGTAATGTAGTTTTACTTTAGGACTTAAGGTGGCATATTCATTTTTCTCCAAGGTACTGATTGAATTAAAAACAATATTTCTCAAAACCTACAATGCTCTTCTATCTTAAATTATTCTAGGAACAACAATATTTTGCTATGTTAAAATAAGTTCCAAAAAACCATGCCAAAAATTGAGAATTTAGGTACCTACCCAAACTTTCATTTCTTTTTCAAGGGAGAATAATCTATGAAGATTAAAATCATGAAATTGCAAAGTCCTAAAGATGTAATATATTTGTAATGTATTGAGTTTTAATCTTCATAACTGCAGAAGTGCAACCTGTCACAAGTCCAGAACAGAGTATTTATATTACATCATTATGGTAGTGAAATAGAGAACTCTTCAATTTAGGAGGTGGTAATGGTTTAATTGAAGGTGTAAACTCCATTTCATTTCCGATCAGCTAAACTGTTTAAACCTACCTTGTATATGACCAATGGGGTCTACTATCAATATATGTCGATTGCCGCCTGAGTGAACAAAATCTTGCAAACGAATGATCGGTAATGGCCTGATTAATGCTTCCATGTCAATATTGTTGCAATGGAACGGTTGAAGATTAATAATTTTCTTGAGAAATTCATCTAACTGTGCAATGAAGGATATGTATTTTCCATGTTTCCCATCCGGAAGTTTCCGACTGAAGCTAGTTTCCCGGATGATTGTGCATAAGGATCGGCGAATTGAAACTAGGGAAAAGCGCACAGCAAGTAGCGAGAAACATTTTCCTGTTGGCTTCACTATAATTAAACCGGGAGATGTACCAGAGCAACACGATCTACAAAATCCTTCAGAATTCTTTGTTATTCCATTCATGACTCCGTCAGTACTAGTCATTACCACGATAGGAAAGAAACGAAATGCAAAGAACATCAAAGAGACCCGGGATCATGACTTACACCTCTGCCGTTTGAATAATCATTTTATTCACAAAGAGGCGAAGCACTTTCACTTCAGAACATGCATGCAAAATGTTCATAGCACCACATGCTTACAGAAGCTTGCTAGCTAACTCTATCGGCCGGTCGAGGTAGCCTAGCTAGCCTTCACGTCATCTAAAAACTTAAAAGGAAGGAATTTTATAGTCATCATCTATACATGCATGTTGCCTCGATTGATCTCTTCATAGAGAGATTGCGCGCCCATGCCAGCTACACTCGCATGTAGCCAACATCATCCCTTAACGAACTTTTACTGCGACCAGTGGTAGACGAGCTTTCCGTCTTGGGGCGTGATCCGCATGTTTTTGTTGGGCAACATATACAAGCCATCCTTGTTGACCATCCAATACACAAAGTTTCCGGGACTAAACGACGGATTCCTGACCCATGAGGTGAACATCCCGGACAAGGTTGGCCAACTAGGAATCGCAGGAGCAGACAGGGTGCACTTCCAGTAGTTCTGATCCACAATCGGGAACTCGAAGCCGTTGTAGCCTGTGACCAGAATCGTGCCCACGTCTTCGTGCCGGAAGTCAAAGTCGCACTGCACGTTGAGGATGACGTTGAGTTGGTCCTGGATCGAGATGGAGCCCATTTTCTTCTCGATGGGGCCCTCGGGGGGTGGGCACGCCTCAACATGGACTGCAAGGAGGAAGGACAGCGCCAAGGCCATCACCATCACATAGAAAGCGCGATCTTGAAGAGACGCAGCCATGGTGAGAGCCAGATTGGGGTCCCGTTGACTATGGAAGCTCGACCAGTTGCACCTTGCATTGACAACACAATCAACATTTATATAGAGTATAAAGTTGTTTGAAATTAATTAAGTACAGGTTTCCACAAATAAATTAGGGTTTTGCAATTGTAGCAACATGAAATGGAAAGTTAGAACACAAAAAGAAATTAAGGCATCTATTGCTTCATGTTTGAAAAGTGAAAAGCTCAACTAGGATAGATTTTTTTGAATTCACAAGATCTAGCTTGTTTAGAAGTCCAAACATCCACAATTCTCCCCAAATTCATATAGTTACTAGTAAAATTGGACCATTAGACATCCTTGGAATCCAACATGAAAATAAAATAAAGCATAAACCCTTTTGGTCTAAAAAGTGAAAAGCCAAAGTAGTATAGACGTTTCAACTTCACAATAAGGGTCGTTGCAAGAAACACCGTCTATTTTGCGTAGCGTTTTCCATAGTACTCATGTTTTTTTCAGGAGTACTATTTAATTTGAAAATAATTTTTAAATAATCGGAAAAATATTTTTTATGTATAAACCTTTAAGAAGAAGGTACCCTAGGAAGGAAAACCATAGAAAAATTCTCTAGGTAGGAGAACTAGAAAAGTGCCAATTCTCATGAGAATTGGCACTTTCACATTTTAATTTGTAATAAATAGGATAATAATTTATTTTTAAAAATTAAAAATTTTCCATTTGGGAAGAGTTGATGAAGATGAGATTTCAATAAACTAATGATATTAGAACCATCTTCAATGTTCAAAAATTGTGCGCAATGGGAGTGTTGTTTGCACTCATGTGGAGGACATAAAATAATATATTTTCAAATTTACTTTGGTAGATACATGCTTTCCTAATATACAAATAGACCATGAAATTTTCAACTCTAGATCATAAAATTTGGGGACTCCTAACGTAATGAAAACCCCTAAACTACACTTTGTGACAAATTAACAAAAATGATTTTAAAATACAAAATGATTTTTTTTAATTTCTAAAAAATAAGGGATCTGATTAACATCAAGTTAGGCATGTTACATAGAAATTTCATGTTCATTGGACTTGTGCTTCAAAAGTTATAGCAAATAACAAAAGCGTCACTTTCATTGTGACAGAAAATAGGACCAGTGTTTCTTGCAATGACTCATAACTAGCTTGCTTGGAAGTCCAAACATCCACAATTCTCTCCAAATTCATGAAATTGGACCACCAAACATCCTTGGATATCAATCCTTCACAAATAATTTGGCACAACAAGCAACGTAAAAACCTATTGTTCTAGTCTTAAAGATCTACTAGTCAAGATGTCTTCATAATCTCCTCTTCAACAATAGATACATCAATCACACATAAATCGCTAGTTGACAAAACAAAGAACCATGAAGTGAAAAGCCATAACAAGCACAACCTCACAACAAGAGAAAGGAACGTAGATTGAAAGAATACTCACAAAGTTGTCGATTAGCAACAAGGATGGACTAGAAGAAGGAAGGAGTTACAAGACAAAGAAGTTGAGAATGAGAGAGACTATGGTCAAGACGAGTTTTTATAGCCCGTGGATCATTCTCATAGAATGACTCTGAAGTGTCTCGATGGCTATCAAAGAGTGTTTCTGTTGGACCTAACCTACTCCAATGAAAATATAAGTAGTCTTGTTGGTGAGTTTGAACAATCTAACAATCTCATTAGGTTGTTTCATTTCAAATATATTTCTGTGTATACAAGGTATTATTGTTTTCACCCAATAGCAAATTTGGGGGATAAATATTGGAATTTTGCATCATTCTACTTAGATTTTACATCTTAATAAAGATTTTTTCTTATCAAATTACAATTACAATTTTTAATTTTTTTATTACAATCTTGGTACTCTATTGCTTTCTTGAATAGTTCTTTGCTTTTGACACATTTAGTGTTGAGAAGTTTCTAACAAACTTTCCATTGGCTATTTTTGTATAATAAAGATTAGCTCATTGAAAAACCTTTCATCAATTGTTAGTCAAAGATACCTCTCAAGTGCATTTTTGCCCAAAGCATCATTTACATTGGTAATTTGTGAGGACTTGATGGTGATGACATTTCACCAAAATAATGAACTTGAAACCATCTTTAATGAACAAAAGTGAGTGTGCCATGAAGCCCTTATTTTAGCCTATTTGCACATAAAATAATGTGTTTTTTCATACCCCTCATATGGAACATTCCTAACTAGTGTGGGAAAAAGCTACCAAAATTTCAGCTCAAGATCATTAAATTTGGGTACTTCCCCATACTAAAAACATCAATAAACTGAAAGTGTGACAAATTACATTGAAAGTGTGACAAATTAACCAAAAAACTTTTAATAATATCTAATGGTTTTTTTAATTTTTTGAAAAAGAAAGGACACAATTACAATTAGGAATTACACATACACAAAAAATTCAAGTTCATTGGAATCATACTTCAAAAGTTGTAGCGAAAGACAAAACTACTTTGGTAAAATGCTACAAAAAAAACAATTGGTCTTTCTTGAAATCACCCTATGAAAATATAGGAAAAAAATTAATGAAATAAAATCAATAAAAAATCCATTTGTAAAAACTCTATGGAGATAGTCATTCACCAAAAGAACCACCAAAAAAATGTTTTATATATTTCGAAATGCAAGTAGAAAGAAGCTCATTTTGTGGACTCCCACACAATGTCATACAATGAAATATTTTTAAAATCCAATCGAATCGTAGGCTACAAGTCTACTAGAAGACCATTCTTTCTAATTTTCACCTCCAAATTCATTTTTCTGAATACTCAAGAGTACTATATCCCACCTATCGAAATTGACAAATAGGAGATAAAATAGGATGTTATTTTTGCACACATGCATATTTTTGAAAATTGCAAAAAAATGAGTCAAAGTGTGTAATAGTTATGAGTATTTTATCTATAAATCTTGAGTCATGGGAGCCAAACACAAAAGTTGTGGCCAAGAAACAAATCAACACACTATGTGATGCAAAATAGTACAAGTGTTTCTTACAATCACCTTGTTACTTTTTGAGGCCAAACTACTTGTACCTATTGGACAATAGAATATTTTCAAATTGAAGTCTTCAAAATCTATATCATAAAAGTGTTAAAATAATAATACACATTAGAGAAAGTTTGGACTCTCCAAAGGGCTGCTAAGGAGAGCTGAAGAGGACCCTAGATTGCATTTATTTTGTTTGCTCAGAAATTTTTCCCCTATTATCGCTCATTGGTGGTACATCCGCATTTGTCAAAGCATTTACTAAAAATATCAATACTTAAATATAGACTGGCTTCAAACTATCTGACAGTTAAACTAAGGCATCGCGCAAGTACCCTCATCTGATGCACCCGAATAGAAAATGACGTTATACTCTTTGTCAGTCTCGATATTCATACAAGGTGAATCTTTTTTCTGTCAGAGATTCCGCACTTTCATTAGCTCACTAGGGCTCTTTCATATAGACTGGTTTGTCAATCTCTGGCAGCCCTCCGGAGAGTCCAAACTTTCTCAAATGAAGAGTCTTTTTTAAAATGAATTTTTGTGTGCTTGGGATGTATTTGTGTTCATCTTTTGTTCAAATTTGAATGCCACTTCTTTTAAAGGTTAATAACCATCCAATAGTTGCAAAATCAAGACTTGATGAGGAATAAAAGGGAATTTCAGAAACAGCATATTCTACACTCCATTTTAGGATTGAACGGTTTAAACCATAAAAGTGTCATCTAGGACACGTGTACATTTCACACCATGTGGTCTAAACCATAAAAGTGCCAAAGTTGCAAAATGGTGCCATTTTAATGAACTTCCCCATGTAAAGATTCAATCATTCAAATACATTATAAGTCTTACTAGAAACTAAGTCCATTTGAACAACTTCTTCTCCTAAATTGTGCACCCCACATTCTTCAATGATAGAACCAATTGCATTCATGAGTGTATCAACTATGAATGTGTGCATTAAGGACTAAAGGTGGGCACACTTCTAAAACCTTTTTTTAATTTATGTAATGTGACGAATGTCAATTTCGAAATATACAACTAATTTCACAAAGTTCAATTTTTTTTTTAAATTGGTAAGAATTCAATTTAATTTATCCTTGAAGAAAGCTTTATAGAATGAGGTTTAGAGATGTTCAAACTTTCCAAAAAGTTTGATCAAACCGAGGAAGATTCTCTTTTCAAGACCACCTCCTACAGTCCTAGCTTGTTCAAAATCATGGGGGAATGTCATGAAAGAAATTTTGCAAGATAATAAGAACATAATCGATATCCAAAATCAATAATGCCAATTTTGTTCAATTAGCATTGTAGACCCTCAAGCAAGGAAATATATGAAATGATTGAGTGAATGATTGAATGGAATACAAAGCAAAATGATGAAAATTTATTCTAGCTTAATTGTGCACTATCTCCTATGATGATGCATCTAAGTTCAAGTTGCAAATAATGCAACCCCCTTTTCATAAAAATTGAGAGCCACTGCTCTTGGAAAAAAAATCCTCCCACCTCCTTCCATTGTCATTGATTTTGAAAATAAATAATTCCGATATGGATACATTGGGATACGGATACATAAGACAGATAAAAAAAATATGGAATATGTACAATATATATGAAATGTGCGTGGAATACATACACAATATGCATGAGATAAATATGTATACATGTGGCCATATATATATAGTATGTCCCATACTCTTGGCAAGTGAAGCATATGCCACAAAAATACAATTATAGGGGCAACTGGGCGAGGGCTGAGGGAGAGTTATAAGCACCCGTGTCAATTTTTTAGCCAATGGCAAAGTGACACATGCAACTACTTCCACATTTATTAGAAAAGTTCAATAGCCAATGCATGTATACTACTTGTATCCTTTTGAGTTCTAAAAATGATTTTTGTTTTTCTTTGAAATTCACATTTTCTCACTATCTACTTTGAAAAGACAACCCACATTTCATAGTGTTGAGATTAAATACACATTACATATTAAACATAAATTCCATGAAAGTGGCACAATTACAACGTCAAATTTATTGATGTACACATACCAGAATGTACATACAATTTTAAAATCTAGGTTAGGTGTGGATTTAAGTTTCACAACATGCATTCCAAAAGTCATCGAAGATTGGAATGCTGCAAATTCAACTAAAATAAACCAATATTTTGTTAAAATGGCGGTATTTGGACATCAACATGGTGTTTTTTAGTTTAGACCATGAGGTCTAAAATCTATAATCCTCCTAGACTTTAGGACTAAAGAAAGAATTGAATGCAAAATAGCAAATTTCATATGCCATTTTAATTAAATTTTCCATAGTCATTGAAGTTATGATTCTGCGTACCTATTGAAAAAAACAAGATTAATAGTATAAATGTCAAATTGGCATGTCAAATACTTCTAATTTATCTAAGATTTGGTATTGAATCATTCAATAAAAACTTGTAGGCATTGCAAATTGTACAGGTATCATAAAACTAAAGTTCACAATGTTAGCAATACTATGGCCTCGCCGCCTCGGTGGGATGGAAGTTACAAGGGCATCAAGCCTCGAGAAATGAAAATGTAAAATTTGGAGTCCCCTACTGTCTCGTTAGGAGGGTCATGCGTAAGCATAAAAGAGAGAATCACTTGGCCTTCTTTCACAACTTTCCACACCAATGCACAGTTCTTAGTTTTTCTAGTCTCCAACTTTTTGCCAAACTAGCTAGTGCATTGGGTGAGTTTAACAAATAGAATTGCACCCTTCATGTACATTTGTGTCTTTTGAGCTCCTTAAAAGGTGTTGGACGATCAATTGCATCGCATCATATCCACAGGTAAAATTTGACTCACTTGGTTTCTTTTAAGCTAGGATTTATAAGAAGCTAGAGTGTGTCATCATATACCACGTGATGTAGAGTATGTACACACAAGTCCTTGCAAATATTCTTATGTGCATTGATATAAATACATTAGGAACTTGGGGAAATTTTTTTGTCCAAAATTAAAAATTGTTGTCGAAAAGAACACATTTGTAAAGGACTATAATTATTTGATTAGTCTTAGACATGATTTGGTTTCATCACCCTGGTACGTAGATTGGCAAACGTTCGTTCTATTTTTTTAGCTTTTCAAAATGCATGTAGGCAAGCCCGACTTCTTAGGGTATGGAAGGCGACATAGTTCTTTTTGTAGGACAAGTGAACCTAGTTTACTTATAACACAAAGGAAGAGAGGAATGAGACCAATCCTTTGAACTTTAGCTTCTGAGTTTTCGAAAGTAAATTCTTTGTTAGAACATGACTAGTAAGAAGAATCAATTTATCACAAACCCTTTTTGGTAAAATTTCAAAATATATGCAACTGAATAGAATTTTTTTGATAGAGCATCGCTTCTAGTTTCAAAGTGCATTTTGGTCATCCAATTGCAAGTCTATTGCCTTTGCTTCATTTATGGTATTTGCTCGACGACTGTCGCAAAAGGATTCAAGTTTCTTTTTCTATCTAGTTTAATTGCTATTACCTTGCGGCAATTCCCTAGTTCACTAGCCTTTTTAACTTTTTGCATGTGCAACCACTAACATTAAGTACTTTTGTAAATATAAACTATGGTTGCTTTCTTTTTGCAGGCTGTTGTGTCTTCTTTTTGGGTAATTTGTTAGAGAAATGCCGCAGCTTCATGTATTGCATACCCTTGTTGACAAAAACCATGAATAGTTCCCTTTTGCAGGATATTGCTCACGGTACGTTTCTACCCATTTGTACGATTCCCCAATCCCCACTTGAATTGTTGTTCCATCATGGCGCAAGGCAATGATTATGAAATCTGGACGCGCTTCGTGGAAGCCAACTACCTGATCGACGCCAAAACCTACGAAGGCAAGTGCCCCACATGCAACTCCCCCAGAGACTGCAACAACTACTACTGCCTCCAATGCAAGCTCGGCGGACTCTGTCCCGTCACATTCCGAGGAAACGGGACGCACACTGGTCATCGTTGGTTGCAGGTAGGGTCAATTTCTTTCAATTTCGTTGAATTGATATATACGTACATACACCTCTAAAATCCTGGACTCTTATGGATTTGTGTTTCAAAACGCATGTTCTGAAAGGTGCCAGAATTCTAGAGTCCCTCCAATTTAACAAAATTGACGTTCAGGTCCGCCGCCAGTCCCACAAGAGCGCCGTCGACCCGAAGGATCTCGCCAAATACCTCCCCCACGAGAGCATCAAGCACATCCAGAAATGCTTGTTGAACACTGGCACCCTTTGCTACCTCCGAACTGACCACCACATGGCATTGACAAGCTCCAGACCCCCCGCCAAGCGCGCTAAGACCCGCCGAGGGCAGCCCAGTCCACTAAAAAGTTGTGAAGCCTGCAACAAGGCCATTGCGAACTCCCAGGATTGCAAGGAAGACTTTCTCTTGTGTTCTGTGGAGTGCCTGATCACGCTAGCACAACGGCAGCCGGAGAGGAATCGCCTCCGGATGCTAGACGGTGCCTTGGCTCCCACTAATGAGTTCCCACGGACGGCACTTGAGAAAATCAAAGGGAGGCTCACTGGGTCAAGTTCGAAGTCCTGTTCTAAGGCTCTGGCTGTGATCGGTGATCGGTCGGGAAGCTCCAGTGGTGGTGAAAATGTTGCAGAGGACCTTCCTGCAGTACGTGGCTCCAGTGCTCGAAGAAGTGCTCCAGTGAATTACCGGGAGCTTCACCTTGGAGGAACTGGTTCTGGGAATGCAGCAGCTGCACAAACTCGAGGTACTAATGAAACGTCTAGTTTGTTGGTATTCCACTCCTTTGGCACGTTCATGCACAATGTATGGCCTGAATCAGATATCAAATAATCCATGCCAGCTTGTCCTAGTTTCTATGCTGAAGTTAGACCCTCAATCGTGAATTAAGATACATATATCACAAGTCTAGACGCTAGAGTCGTGCCAATGCAAGTAGAGAAATTGACGGTTGCTGATGGTGGGACTAACTGGTGCTACAACTGCAGCAAGAACTCGAGAATCTGGTGGTGGATCATCACGGCGTGGTCCAGCTAATCGGACGCAAGCTGCTCCGGATTACTCTGCTTACCCACTTGGATATCGAAGTGCGGGATTATATCAATTGATTGCGGCGCTGCAAGCCAACGGCGACTGGGATCTGCATCTGGGGAACCTTGGGAGAGAGTAGTTGTAATGTGGAATCCGTTTTGATAGGCTTGATTGTTGTACAAATTAGTAAATTAGCGGTGTACAAAGTCGTCGAATTCGGTCTTACGATTTAATGAGGACCTCGGGAGGGACTAGTTGCATCTATTTCTTATGCGCTTGCAAGTTGTACAGAATGATTAATATTTAGCAAATTAATCAGCGGTGCATAATCGTGTGGATCGTAGTATTTAGTTTTTTCTTGCTTACTTTCCAGGGTGTTCGATCAGTTTTTATTATCAAAGTTGGAAGTCCTAGATTTTTATTCAATTCTCTGTTTAGAGAAACAGAGCGCGTGTCCGTCTGGACGTTCTGGGCTCCGGCAACGGAACTGACGCTACATGCGGTACATATTTTCCGAATTGAACTGCAATGGTTGTGGCGTTAGGGTCAACTGGAGACTCATCCGCAGTGATATCCAGAGAATTCGAGGAATGTTTCAGTAAAGCTGCTGATGGTGTTGTCGGTGATATTTCCCTCTCCCAGTGCCTTGAGTTTCTGGGCAAAATGGGCCTAGTCTTCTGATGAGAAATCTCAAGGGCAAAGACACGATTTCGGCCGCATGGTGCTGAACATGGTCGAGTTCGTGAAGGTGCTTCCGCCAGCGAATGAGCCATTGGCGTGGGATTTATTGAATATGTCTCTGTGGAAGGCTTTCTTGGGCGAACTCATTAAAGAAATGAAGACCGTGGAAGAGAAGTGTCCTTTCCTGATTCGGAATTCCAGTGTTTATGTGCTCACATCATGTCCATACTCTGCATTTCTGAGAGCTTTGGCTACCGAGATTGCTGATCGTCGACGCAGCTGATCGAGCCAGTACGTTCCATCGCCAGGTCTTCCGCATGCACAGCAGCTTTGTGTCATGTGAAGTTGAAGAGACTTATATGCAGGTAGTCTTTTAACTGAGTGTAGACTTGTGGGAAATCACGAAGTCTGACGTAATGAGAGGATCTTGTATTCAAGATTTTCAACTGGGTTATGATTTCCACTAGTATTCACATGATTTGCTCATGCCTTGTTGTTAGAGTCAGAGTATGACCGAGTGCACTCAAATGAAAAGCTCCGGACTAACAAGCACGTCTTCCGCAGTACTTGTCTGGATGCAATCTGGGACAGCTTTACTTCTGCGCGAGGTTCAGGACAGCATTACTACTGATCGAGGAGATCACTAGCTAGGAAATGGAAAAACAAGCCGAACATATGTCTTACAGTACACAGAATCTGTTGCAAATTGAACCTTTGAATACAGACCAAATTTGGCATACCACACCAACAAAACACTAAGTGCACTTCCACTTTTTGCCTTTGAAATCGATGTATAGACCTCTACATTTTCATAAAGAGCAAGGTTTTGAAAACAATTACTACAAATTATGCATATTTCTAAAATGTATAAATATAAGAGAAGTTTTTTTTCCTTTGATAACGAGGAAATTAATAGATTTAGGTTATGATTGGATTTAGGTTCCCCAACATCAACTGTTGGTAAGAACTCCAGATGTAAGCTAAACTTGTGACATCATTGTGGAATGTGGTCATGCAGACACTAAGTATTGGAAGGACGACAAACAATCCTTCTATGTAAGATAGAAATATTGCCTAAAAGCGACGGAGTAGAAGATGAACGGCAGGACGAAGTCAAGAGGGGTGAAGCAGAAAGCCCCGAGGACGCCATTGATGTCGCCGAAGAATGGCAAAGCAGCCGAGACGAAGGTGGCGAACATCACGTACGTCGAGCGCAGCAGGAATCGCGGAACCAGGTTGCGCAGGGCGTACTTGCCTTGACTCACGTCTGAAGATCTGCCCTCGAAAACCTCAAATGTTGGTTGAGAGTAAACCTTTGACACCCAATACCCCACTCCCACATTGTCAATACGCAATTCTACACTGCCAAAGTTGTGTCAGTTTGAATGTTGGTGTTAAGAATTTGACAGGGTTACCTTACATAAAACCACTCGTGCTATCAGAATTTGGTACGAAAAAAGTACGACAGACAGGAACCTCAATTAATTTCTTCTTAGATCCCGCCCACTGTAACCAACAGCGCCAATTAGCTGATAGGAAGTACTTACTAAAGGCCCTTTAGTGCCAAAGTTGTGTAAGTTGGGAAGTTGGTGCTAACTCTAGCGAACGAACTTACAAAGAATTTGCAAGTAGTTCTATTCATTTCCAGTAATTAGTTTAACTCCCCAATTTAGGGAAAAAAAACCCTCTCTATATGCACCAATGGCTTGAAATGCTAAATCCGCTTGCAACAGTCAAGTAGAATTTACCAAACTAGAAAGACCAACTCCCCATTCAATTCATTGCATCGAAAGTATGGACACACAACAAGCACAGGAAACTCATATCGGGTTCCCGGTGTTAAAATTCCCGGTGAGTCTCACTTTTCCCGGTGTTCCCAGTGAACCTACTAGTAAGTAAGTTGGCTCCAAGGTTGATGGAACTTAGCACCACAATTGACGCAACTTGGTCGGCAGGCAGGCGGAGCCATGAGGTAGGTTTGAAATGCAAGGAGCACTGGCCAAGATCTCCTTTCCGGTGACTACTAATAGTATTAACAAGGGAGAATTCAAACCAGTCAACACAGAAACAAACGTACCAAAGCTACAGCAACGATCTGTGCGAAGGTGAACATGTTAGTGAGGACGATGAGCCAGCTTGGAACCAGAGCAGGTGAACCATCATTCGGCGCAAGGTTAGTCAGGATGTAGCCTGCAGCTTGGTTACCAAATGCCCAGTACCCAGCTATCGCCACCGAGAAGAAAGTGGTGACTACCACTGCGTAGCACACCAACAGGCCCTTGAACATTTTATTCGCCACTGGAGGAGCCAATGTAGCCTGCAACCCATGTGCAGCATGAGGGAAGTCAGTTTACAGGAAACACACTTTACATTCTTGAGGAGTAGAGGTGTGGCACATTTTGAAATTAGTGCCAATTAAGAGATATTTAGAGCAAAATCAAACCTAATCATAGAAAAGCAAGAAAAAATTTAAGCTCTAACATACTCTCACATGCAAAGGCAATGGTTCATTGATTGGAGGAGTTTTCACTTGTTCGAATTGAACTCAACTTTGCAAAACAAGGAGTTCGGCATTTCTGTTTCATGCCAAATTAGAGGTAATCAACAACGGTTTTCTAGAATGTTACGGGGTTACCAGTAGTGATTAAAAATATTACAAATATACTCATACAATGGTTTTATGCTATCTGGATCATAAATACTGTATATCAACTGCAAAATGCAAATACAAATTAAAAAACCCACTAGTAAACAAACAGGAATGCACTGTAAGCCTAGTTGGCAGATGTCAACGCTACAAGCATTACTGAGCTTTCACTTTACCATCGTGGTTCAAAGTTGAAGTCATGCAGATGATTCCAACTATTAGTAGAAAATCCCTCCTCCCATGAAACCTCGTCATTAAACCCTCCGAGATGTAACGCCACTTGATTTTCTAGAACACCTCTGGAGTTGGGAGCTTTCTAGTACAGGCTCAATATTTTCAATGACTGGAGGTTTTGAAGGAAGTGACAGATATGTTACATTCGCTGCTTAAAATTTAACAATTGTATGATAAGAGTAGTTGAGTGTAAAAGCGCCCAAAGGCAAGCCATCTCCGTTTCTTATTACTACGGAGTACATGCATATCTGAAATCACTCACTTTCATACCGTTGGCCCCAATGATACTGCTTCCAATGACTCAACCCAGGCAGACAACAATCTGAGTCGCTGTAGTTGGAAGAACCACCACTGAATGTGCAAGAAACTCAAATTTAAGATTGCGTTATTCATCATAGACATATATTAATTTTGACACAAGTGAAATGCTTCTGACTCCCTGCAAACAAGAGTTACGTTAACTGACAACTGTCAAGCGAAGGAGTGTTATTCGTATATTTCTCTAGCATTAAAGAAAAATTGATCAAAATTTGGCTACATTTAGTCACATCTCTGAGCACTGCTCATGGACCACCGTGCCGAAGGCAACTCATACTGAACAGACAACTCCCCAGTCCCCCTTTCGGACCTGGCCTCCCTCGCTTCACGGCCTGCGTCGCGCGTCTGTACTGGGGTCAGGGGTTTAGCACCCTTTATCCCCGGCCTAAAGCACAGAAAGCTCCCAGTGTCCCCACGATTATGCACCGCTGATTAATTTGCTAAATATTAATCATTCTGTACAACTTGCAAGCGCATAAGAAATAGATGCAACTAGTCCCTCCCGAGGTCCTCATTAAATCGTAAGACCGAATTCGACGACTTTGTACACCGCTAATTTACTAATTTGTACAACAATCAAGCCTATCAAAACGGATTCCACATTACAACTACTCTCTCCCAAGGTTCCCCAGATGCAGATCCCAGTCGCCGTTGGCTTGCAGCGCCGCAATCAATTGATATAATCCCGCACTTCGATATCCAAGTGGGTAAGCAGAGTAATCCGGAGCAGCTTGCGTCCGATTAGCTGGACCACGCCGTGATGATCCACCACCAGATTCTCGAGTTCTTGCTGCAGTTGTAGCACCAGTTAGTCCCACCATCAGCAACCGTCAATTTCTCTACTTGCATTGGCACGACTCTAGCGTCTAGACTTGTGATATATGTATCTTAATTCACGATTGAGGGTCTAACTTCAGCATAGAAACTAGGACAAGCTGGCATGGATTATTTGATATCTGATTCAGGCCATACATTGTGCATGAACGTGCCAAAGGAGTGGAATACCAACAAACTAGACGTTTCATTAGTACCTCGAGTTTGTGCAGCTGCTGCATTCCCAGAACCAGTTCCTCCAAGGTGAAGCTCCCGGTAATTCACTGGAGCACTTCTTCGAGCACTGGAGCCACGTACTGCAGGAAGGTCCTCTGCAACATTTTCACCACCACTGGAGCTTCCCGACCGATCACCGATCACAGCCAGAGCCTTAGAACAGGACTTCGAACTTGACCCAGTGAGCCTCCCTTTGATTTTCTCAAGTGCCGTCCGTGGGAACTCATTAGTGGGAGCCAAGGCACCGTCTAGCATCCGGAGGCGATTCCTCTCCGGCTGCCGTTGTGCTAGCGTGATCAGGCACTCCACAGAACACAAGAGAAAGTCTTCCTTGCAATCCTGGGAGTTCGCAATGGCCTTGTTGCAGGCTTCACAACTTTTTAGTGGACTGGGCTGCCCTCGGCGGGTCTTAGCGCGCTTGGCGGGGGGTCTGGAGCTTGTCAATGCCATGTGGTGGTCAGTTCGGAGGTAGCAAAGGGTGCCAGTGTTCAACAAGCATTTCTGGATGTGCTTGATGCTCTCGTGGGGGAGGTATTTGGCGAGATCCTTCGGGTCGACGGCGCTCTTGTGGGACTGGCGGCGGACCTGAACGTCAATTTTGTTAAATTGGAGGGACTCTAGAATTCTGGCACCTTTCAGAACATGCGTTTTGAAACACAAATCCATAAGAGTCCAGGATTTTAGAGGTGTATGTACGTATATATCAATTCAACGAAATTGAAAGAAATTGACCCTACCTGCAACCAACGATGACCAGTGTGCGTCCCGTTTCCTCGGAATGTGACGGGACAGAGTCCGCCGAGCTTGCATTGGAGGCAGTAGTAGTTGTTGCAGTCTCTGGGGGAGTTGCATGTGGGGCACTTGCCTTCGTAGGTTTTGGCGTCGATCAGGTAGTTGGCTTCCACGAAGCGCGTCCAGATTTCATAATCATTGCCTTGCGCCATGATGGAACAACAATTCAAGTGGGGATTGGGGAATCGTACAAATGGGTAGAAACGTACCGTGAGCAATATCCTGCAAAAGGGAACTATTCATGGTTTTTGTCAACAAGGGTATGCAATACATGAAGCTGCGGCATTTCTCTAACAAATTACCCAAAAAGAAGACACAACAGCCTGCAAAAAGAAAGCAACCATAGTTTATATTTACAAAAGTACTTAATGTTAGTGGTTGCACATGCAAAAAGTTAAAAAGGCTAGTGAACTAGGGAATTGCCGCAAGGTAATAGCAATTAAACTAGATAGAAAAAGAAACTTGAATCCTTTTGCGACAGTCGTCGAGCAAATACCATAAATGAAGCAAAGGCAATAGACTTGCAATTGGATGACCAAAATGCACTTTGAAACTAGAAGCGATGCTCTATCAAAAAAATTCTATTCAGTTGCATATATTTTGAAATTTTACCAAAAAGGGTTTGTGATAAATTGATTCTTCTTACTAGTCATGTTCTAACAAAGAATTTACTTTCGAAAACTCAGAAGCTAAAGTTCAAAGGATTGGTCTCATTCCTCTCTTCCTTTGTGTTATAAGTAAACTAGGTTCACTTGTCCTACAAAAAGAACTATGTCGCCTTCCATACCCTAAGAAGTCGGGCTTGCCTACATGCATTTTGAAAAGCTAAAAAAATAGAACGAACGTTTGCCAATCTACGTACCAGGGTGATGAAACCAAATCATGTCTAAGACTAATCAAATAATTATAGTCCTTTACAAATGTGTTCTTTTCGACAACAATTTTTAATTTTGGACAAAAAAATTTCCCCAAGTTCCTAATGTATTTAT
The DNA here is from genome assembly GCA_963920665.1 of Straminergon stramineum. Classification (NCBI taxonomy): domain Eukaryota; kingdom Viridiplantae; phylum Streptophyta; class Bryopsida; order Hypnales; family Calliergonaceae; genus Straminergon; species Straminergon stramineum. Next base: position 20,071,204 of record OY987270.1, read on the forward strand.
ATCAATGCACATAAGAATATTTGCAAGGACTTGTGTGTACATACTCTACATCACGTGGTATATGATGACACACTCTAGCTTCTTATAAATCCTAGCTTAAAAGAAACCAAGTGAGTCAAATTTTACCTGTGGATATGATGCGATGCAATTGATCGTCCAACACCTTTTAAGGAGCTCAAAAGACACAAATGTACATGAAGGGTGCAATTCTATTTGTTAAACTCACCCAATGCACTAGCTAGTTTGGCAAAAAGTTGGAGACTAGAAAAACTAAGAACTGTGCATTGGTGTGGAAAGTTGTGAAAGAAGGCCAAGTGATTCTCTCTTTTATGCTTACGCATGACCCTCCTAACGAGACAGTAGGGGACTCCAAATTTTACATTTTCATTTCTCGAGGCTTGATGCCCTTGTAACTTCCATCCCACCGAGGCGGCGAGGCCATAGTATTGCTAACATTGTGAACTTCAATTGATCAATTGCAATAGAGTTCAAAGACTTCAATCTTCATATTCTTGCATGATCTACCTTTCATGCCTTTCTCTAATTGACAAAAGGATCATACAACTAGCCCCTGGTAGTTTTATGATACCTGTACAATTTGCAATGCCTACAAGTTTTTATTGAATGATTTAATACCAAATCTTAGATAAATTAGAGGTATTTGACACGCCAATTTGACATTTATACTATTAAGCTTGTTTTTTTCAATAGGTATGCAGAATCATAACTTCAATTATTATGGAAAATTTAATTAAAATGGTATTTGAAATTTGCTATTTTACATTCAATTCTTTCTTTAGTCCTAAAGTCTAAGAGGAGTATAGATTTTAGACCTCATGGTCTAAACTAAAAAACACCATGTTGATGTCCAAATACCACCATTTTAACAAAATATTGGTTTATTTTAGTTGAATTCGTAGCATTGCAATCGTCAATGCCTTTCAGAATGCATGTTGTGAAACTTAAATCCACACCTAACCTAGATTTTAAAACAGTATGTACATTATGGTATGTGTACATCAATAAATTTGACGTTGTAATTGTGCCACTTTAATGAAACTTATGTTTAATATGTAATGTGTATTTAATCTCAACAATGTAAAATGTGGGTTGTCTTTTCAGAGTGGATAGTGAGAGAATGTGAATTTCAAAGAAAAACAAAAATCATTTTCAAAGGGATACCCTGAAAGGACGGAATGATGACCATGGAAATCATTCCTTTTGGAACCGTGTGACATCATCTACTTTGAAAATTACAAAAGTATTCATTGGAGGTCAAAATATTGTAGAAGATCTTCCCTTTCCATTCAAAATTCAAAGGATGAATATTTGCATTTCTATCTTACACAAGAAGATACTCTAAGGTAGACCAACCTATTACCACCCTAATTCACAAGTTGAGTATATTAGGACCAACTCTAGGAGGGGCATATATTTTTCAAAGATGTGCGCATGTTTCACAAATCAAACCCAAGTAGAATTATAATTTTTCGATAAAAATTGTAATTTCTGTGAATTTCTAAAGTGGTCTGCCCTAAATTACAAAACCGTCACTAGACTAGAATCATAAATGTCATATCCTAAACCTATAACTACCATTACATTTACCTATTAGCACTAGAGTATCCACCAATCAAAGGTTGACACTAAAATTGTCACAATAGTGAATGGACTTGGGTGAGTTTTATGGTGGTGATGGGTCCAAAAATAGGATGGTGGTTATAGGAAACTGGCAAAAATGGGCTGGTCTACCTTATCTTCCATTGGACAGAAATGAAATGTCGATGTTTATAGGTTAACCTTATAAAGATGGGCCTGTGACCATTGAATTCATTGAGTTCTATCCTCACTATCCATCACTCTATTTGCCACCATTTTCTAACTCGATATGAATGAAAAAAATTATATTTGTTTTTCAAAGATGAAATTACATGTGTGCTACAAGTTATGAAATTTTCAACCTTTTTTGGAAAAAATCAAAATAATTGGAAATTTCTTAAGAAATATATGAAGAAAATTCAAATCAAATACAAAATATACTCAAAAAATCTAAAATTTTCACTCTAAATGTGTAATATAGTGTATAACATCATGGTATAAACCAAAGTTACTATGCCATTCTATAATTAGAAAATCAACAAACCATGGTTATAGGCTCAAAGTTCATATTGCTATAAAAAATTGAAATTTTAGAATTTTTTCAAAATTTCCAATTGGAGTAGAAAGTGAAGTGGATAAGATTTATTTCATTAGTTGGACCAAAGTTCAAAAAAATATCACTCTTATGGCTAAAATTCACATCAAGAGTAAATAGCAAAAAATAGCCCAAATACACTACAAGTTTGATTTGTGAATTAAGTATCTTCTTCTTTAGAAAAATCAAGAAGTTTACATGTACTTAAATATTGAAGAAGATTTTATGAAGATTTTGTAAAAACTAAGCCTTTGGGGCTATGTTTATCGTCTAAAGCTAAACCAATAATGGAAGGGGGGGGCATTTGTTACATATGAAACTTCCTTCCAACAGAGATTGGTGAAGGGCAAATATATTCTAGGAAAGAGAGTTAAAGAGAGAAATCCATTTTAATTTGAAGACTAAACCTAGGCATCTACTATAAAGGCAAGTAGACCCTAAATACAACCCATTTAAGGGGTAGCAACAATGTTTGGGGACAACCACTGGTTAGTTCATTGTTAGCTAGTGGAATTGGGAAAAATCCTGGTGGTAGTTTGCAAACATTGAAAAAACCCTAGTGAAAAAACCTATGAAATTTCTACTTAGAGTAAAAAAAATAGAGAAAAGTAAAACTCAAGATTTGAAAAATCAATTCATTGCCGAAACTAAAGTAAATTAACTGGTAAAACTTAGAAAATATCCCACACACTAGGTAGCAAAATGGGGTAGAACAATTTAGTTATATTTAGCTTTGCCAAAGATTTAGGAAGGGGCATTAGAGGTTTGGCAAGCAATGTTATAAATGCCGGTATTAGTTAAAGGTGGTTTGAAATTTTCTTAGACTTACTTGAATCTTAATGAATGTGATAAAATACTAGTAGGTTTGACACTCATGTACAATTAAATATTAATTTGAAAAAAAAAAAGATAAATGGATGTTCCTATAAATATTTTTGAAAAGGAATATTTCTAAAAATTTGGCATTAATTTTAAGAATGAATTATATATGGTGTCATACTTGAATAAGATAAGATTTGGATTATAGTGTGACATCCAAATGAAAAATTCTCATCATTGAATTATCAATCCAGTGGTGTATATCTTGCCATTATTTTATCCCACTCAAATTAAGATATCCTCTTTGGGTTTAAAGCACCCCTTATTATGAATGCATTTCTATACAACATCTTGACAAAATAACTAAGTGTCATACTCAAAAAATAAATAAATAAAAAATATATATTAAGTGGATACTCTACCAAATAATTTAGATTTAGTTGAAAATTTGGTTCTATCCATAATCTTTTATCTCCTAAAGGACCATTGTCCCTTTAGACAACAAAAAGAATTTCAGGCGGTACCTACGCTCTCAATTTTTGTCCTAATTTTTTGAAAATTTTGAAGAATACAGAAAAATTTATTAGCTTCAAGGGAATATAATTTTTTTCATTTGGTGCTTGGGAACAAAAGTTATGCCCCAACAAGCTCAAAACAAGGGAGAGGGGGTAGCAATAAAAAACTTCAAAATTTTTAATTATTTAAAAAAAAAAAAATTATCTCAAAGATTATATTTTTGTCTACATGGAAAGATTTTGTGCATTCCATTTGAGTTTGTTATGAGAAAGTTATGGTCAATCTTGTTTTTCGGGCAAGTAGACCATCTTCTTGAAAAAATAAATTTTAGGGTTCATTACTTCATTTCTTAATGCAATTTTTACAATTTTTCAAAAATCCAAAGTGCAGATGGTTTAATTTACTTGCTAGAAGAATCTCTCCATTGGGATAAGTTCATAATTCCATCTTAGTGATATTAATAATATAGATTTTCTTTCTATCGTGTACCTACTTCTACCTAACAATTATTTTGAAGAATAGAATTTAAAAAAATTATTTTCTCTTTTTATCTAGACTCTCAACTCAATTCTCCACCATAAAGATTTAAAGCTCAAAACTTTGTAGCGCAAAAAATTTAAGTTAAGAAGATTCAAAGTCAAATAATCTAGTCCCACAATGTGCTGAAAAACTTGTTTCTTCACTTTAAATACATATATCTTGCAATTTTTGGGGTCAAAATTTCTGAAATTCTTATAACACATTCTATTTTTATTTAGGTGTAAGATCATATAGTTAGATGTGCAAAAAATAAAATTTTCAAATATTTTTACTCTTTGCTATAGAAATGACAATTTTAAGTGTGTTTTTTGTAGAAAAAGGCTTATCCTTTAGGGATTAAGAAGAAGTTTAGAAGACAAGAGCTACTTTTGGACTTTCTCATAGTATGATTAACCATCCTTTCTTATCATTATAAGCTTTGAATTGAATATGTTTGTTCCTTAGGATATATTAAAAATGATATTAAAGATTTATAGGTCTATATTAAGAACTTTTTATAATCACATCCTAGACTATCAAAGTAGCTATACTTATGAAGAATTTTAATGTATTTATAATTACAAATGATATTATAGTAGTACAAACAAATGTGAAAGTATAGAATGGAAACTTTCATATCCTACCTTCCAATAATATAATGCCAAATGTAATACTATTATCTTAATTAAATAATAGAATAAAATATTAATAAATACTTTGTATTATTATTTTAATAATAAAATTATATTTTAATATTAAATTACACTATTATGTTAACCCCTAAAGTCCCAAACATGGTTTTTTGGCATTATAGATATTTTGGGCAGCTCACTACGAGCGGAATTTTTCATTTTATTCTTTGAAATTTTGACACAACATGTGGTCAAGGAGTAGCTTTAAGGCCCAACAATTTTCATAACTTTTGATTACATGGTTAAAAAGTTATTGTATGATATGTAGTTTCTTTCCCAACTCGAGCAACTTGGGTAGATCAGAAAAAATCTCTTTCATATTTTCAACTAAATCTAGTTTTGACCCTTTTGCCATTAGAGGAGAATTGACTGGGATCTAGAGATGTCCAACTTGGAATTTGTTTTTATCGGAATAGATCCTCCAAAGAAAAGGAAATAATGCCAACATGGCCATATACAACGTGGATCCTTAGGCAATGACATTGGATTTTGGAGGAGTTGCCACCAATAGCAACAAATCATTGAAAAACCATTGAGACCGATGGCATAACTAGCTTGTCCCTTGGGTCTTATAAAATAAATATTTTTGCCATTGGTTGTACTACACAATAGGACTTCCCACATGCCAACAATCATCCCAAGAATTAAAATGTACTTTTCAATTTGACATCTTCATTGCTTGAAGTTGCAAGGTACTAACATGGACCTTATTTGTACACAACAGGGACACAACTATTGCCACATAGGATGGGCACAAGTAAATTGTTGTCAATTCACCTTGTACCACAAACATTTCATTGGGCCATGGGATTAACAGAAAAGTGTGATAGTGACCATATAAATCAATATAAACTCTTTTCTACAAACCAAACAATTAACTTTGAAGCCAGAAGTACTAGGCTTGTTGAGACCCCAATTCTCCTCTAATGTCTCATTTTGTGTGTTAATGTTTGGTTTGGAATTTTTATTTTATTTTAAAATTATTTCATTGAATATTTTTATAATTGTTAAATACCACTAAAATCATCTATGGCAAATCTTACAATACTATTGGGAAAAGTCATCAAACAAGTATCATTCTAAGAATCCACCATTATGTATGTTCTTTATCTTCTTTTCAACATGTGCTCAAATTGATATTATTCAAAGAGCCTTCTATCGATTATTGGTGTTCTACTAACCCCTAAAATTTCGAAGTTTTGGAATGAGCTTTTTAGGACTTCAAGCACATTTGTATGATGTCAAATTTTAAAGTAAGTTTTTGAAACTTTTTTGAAAGATAAGGGATTATTCTAGGTTCCTAGAAATATGATTTTAATTCATTTGGTTCTTAGGAAGAAAAGATAATTATGTCCTCCTAAGTTCAAAATTCTTCAGCTTGAGTAGCAAAGGAATAAAAATATAAACTCAAAATTAAATTAAATAGGATTTTTTTGGTCTCATAAAATACATGTATGCCTACATAGCAAGCTTTGATTGATTCCATTTGGATTATTGATTTGAAAGTTATGAAGAATCTTGTTGTATAGGCAATCAAAGCATATTCTTGAAAAATAACATACATATTTTTTGTTTTTATTCAATTTCCACAATTTTCAGAATAAAAATGTCCATCATGTATAAATGACTTGCTTCAACAATCTCATTATTGGAATTGGCATGTTCCAACTTTATTTTAGATCAATTAACAATTTCATTTTTCCTTCCATCATGTATTTACTTCAATTTAATAATTTTCAAAAAATGAATCAAAATATTCTCTTATGGAATTTTTTTCTCTAGATTCTTTATCCCATTTTTCAACATAAACATTTAAACTTCTAATCTTTGGAGTACAAAAAAATGAAGCTAAGGGGATTCAAAGTTTAGAAATCTAGAATAGGTGCAAAAATAATTCTTTCCGCTTTGAATATGGATATCTTACAATCTGTTGGTTGAAGTATTTTGAATTTTTTTTACACATAATTTTAGAGAAGTATAATTTAGGATCTTACAATTCCAAATGGAAAAAAAATCATCTTAGCTAATTGCACTAGAGATGATGGTTTTGAAGGGTTGTTTTGGTCAAAATATAGTAATGAACCTTTAGGGGCTAAGATAAACTTTGAAGTGAACATCTCAATTTGTGTTTTAGTCTTAAACTTTTATACTCTTAATTTATCATAATTTCTTTATTTTTAATTGAGAAAAAAAATTATTAGTTCATCTGAATACCAATTTTGCAATGAGTGGTAATTATTGTTGTACATATCACAAGGGCAAGACTAATTAAATGTGGTGTTTGAAACTTGAAGTTCTTTCATGTTTAGTGGCCCAAAATTGCTTCAAAATACTAGTCTCTAAAGCATAGCTACAATCTTCATCTATATTTATTTTTAACAAATCCAACTTTAAGATTTTTTTGTTAACTTATAAGAGTACGTCTTTCTAAAATTTCAGGGTAAAAAACTTTACTATATGCAAGATTATGATGCTTGAGTTTCAAAAAGAAGTATTTTCAACTCTTTCCAAACACTTAGATTTCATCTTTCAAAAATTTTACCCAAAAACGTGTAGATCCTACAACTTGCAACTTTCCATATTATGTTGAGGAAATAAGTTGGGAACACTTATTAAAAAACTCTAAAGAAAACATATTTCATATCAATCATGATACTAGAAGTAGAAGGAAGTAGAGATTGATTCAAAATACTAATTTGTTAAGAATTTTTTTGTTGAATTGAAAAATACCCACTCCAATGGTTGAAATATTGTAATAAGCAATCTACATCCTTTGACTTTATTTTTTCAAAAAATATTTTAAAATTTAGCCAAATAAAGGACTTCAAAGTTTACTTTAGAGTAGAGATTCTATAATTGCTCGCAAACAAAAACTCCTCTTTAGTTTCATCTCATTCATCAAAATGTAATGATTCAAAGCTTTCCATACATATATAAATCTAGAAAAAAAATTCAAATTTTTGTTTCTCGAAAAAGTGATTCTTTTGAGCTACCCGGTTTGAGAAAAAAACACATATCATTCAATAACTTTTAAACCATGTAGTCAAAAGTTACAAATATTGTTTCACCTTAAAGATACTTCGTGACCACATGTTGTGTAAAAATTTAAGAGAAAAAAATAAAAATTCCATTTGTAGTGAGTTGACCAAAAATTTTAATTGCTAAAAAGCCCACAGTTTGGTCATTTAGGGGTTTAGGTAAAGGAACCAAATTCCAATCCATGCCCCAATTCTCTTTTTTATAAAGTGCAATTGAATTGTCCCTTTCAGATTCCATTTCAATTCCAAATCCAAATGCATTGACCAATCAAATTCATATTTGGAAGTCATTTTTAGGCACTTCAATATGAGGATTGATTGAAGAGGTTAGTTGTTGATATCAACCCAACTTTGTTGCATGCAAATTTTTTTGAAAATACACATGGTGAAGTTTTGAATTTCTTATTGGTGAAAGCTAAATAGCTAATCATTCTCAACATCAACTTCGTGCACTGCCTAAAATTTTCAAATATTTTACATTAATTTTTATATCCAAAATTCCTTAAAGGATTAGAATTACATTCCTCGACCTGGTGTTGCTCGTGGATGCCATTCCTAAAATATAACATTACAATAGTAGCATTCACAAATGTTTATATAGATCCACGATTTCGAATGATTTGCATGATATTAATTCCACTCAACTAATTTCAAATAAATAGATTGAAGCAAATTTGGAATTGAATTGGTCAAACCTCCATGTGCAAGCAAAATTGGCAAAAGCTTCTAAAATTATCACAAGGGTCAATTTTGCCATTACCATCATCTTTGATCAAAGTAATGGTCATTCACTTCTATCTGATAAGGGGAAAGAACATAATGAGTAGGATTGTCTTGTTGTGAATGTGATTTTCAAAATGATCAAAATTTAGCTCTAATGAAGCCTTAATGATGGTATATTTTGAATTCCATTAAAGTTAATCCATAAATTCCCAAGGTTGTTTTTCCTATAAAAAATGATTCAAAATTGTCAATTGTGTTGCATTCACCTAAGAAAACAGAAAAAAATTAAAAAATTAAAAAAGAATCTAACCATGGGATCTTATACTTCACTTGTCTTAGATCATATGGTAAAAATTTTATGAATTTTGACCTTACAAATTGGAAGAGTATTATTAGCATTCAAAGTTGTAAAAAAAGTTTTTTGAACCATGGCTTGTAGTTTCAAATGACTTTGACTAGGCACTATTTGTGAAAAAAATTTGCACTATAAAATTTGAATTGAAAAAATTTGTATTGAAAAATTGAGTTGAAAGTTTAGAAAAAAAAATTCTAAAAACGCACATTTGATTTTCATTCTTTAAAAAATTGTTAAGAAAAAGTAGATCCAAGATGGAAAGAAGAACTAAATCTTTCATAGCTCTAAGATGGGATTGAAACACTATAAGGGCCTCTTCACACTATGGCCGTCCAAGTCGAGAGGCCATGGGATTGAGTGGCCAAACTTTGGTGAGAGTCCAAGGAAATGAGCAATAAATAGGCCAAAAAAACTAGGAATTGGAGCCTTTGGCCGGCCATAGTGTGAAGCCTCCAAAGGCCAAAGTCCAAAGTCCAAGCCCAAAGTCCAAACCTATTCCATTTTTTTGACTTCTAATCCATCCAATTTCTGAAATTTTCAGTAAATTATCACCCATGTGACAATATTTTCAGGCAAAAGGTTAAAAAACATGAGAAAGGAGTCAAAAATGGCCTTGGAAAAATAATTACAGCACATGCTCTCATCATTAAACAAGGAATATGAAGGATATAAATGGAAGAAAAAGGTGGCATTAAACATTGAAGGGAAGTAGCTTCATAGAATGCAAAGACTCCCCATTGTAATGGTGGAGACTAGGGTTCAAACCCCAATGGGAACACAAATAAACAAATAAACAAATAATCGAGAGTCCATTGCCATGTAGGCATTTGGTTGCCATGTAGGCAAACAAGTGGGCGGCAGACTTTGGATTGTGCCTCCTTGTGTGAAGGCTCGAGAGGCCGAACTCTTGGGTTTCTGCAGTCTCATTGGTTGAAATCGACGGACTCTCGACCTTGTGTGGTAGTGTGAAGTGGCCCTAATCCCAATGGTGAGATCTTTAGAAAGAAAACTTAACCATGTCAAACAATGCTTTTTGAAAAATTGTAAAAATTGCATGCAAAAATGAATCCTAGAAGTTATTTTCTTAAAAAGATGTTGTGATTGCTGAAAAAATAAGATTGCTCATAACTTTCACATAACAAATCCAAATGGAATGAATGGAAGTTTCCCATATAGATAAAATTACAATTTGTGAAAAACAAAATTTTCAAATTTCTTTCTATGTGAGAGGGTATCTACTCACCACTCCTAAAAAAAGGACTTTTCGTGCCACAACTTTTGCTCCTCGGTACCTATAGAAATAAAATTATAATCCTAGAAAGCTAATGTGTTTTTCTCTCCTTATAAAAAGTTTCAAAAAACCATGATGAATATTGAGACTGTAGAAGCTTGCCCAAAATCCATTTTGTCTCTGAAGGAGACAATGGGACTTTAGGGGTTAAAATGCCATAATTTGCAATACCAAATGCATTAGGCCCAAAATAATGGCGACATTTTATTGAAGGTCTAAATGAATTCTTGAATCCTATTCACCTTCAGAGAATAATAAAGTTCATTGATTTTTCTTTAGGCTATTATAGGAGGTGACCCATTCCCAATCACACACACCTTCATTTCCATGAAGTAGATTGTTTTCTTTTCATTCAAATAGTGATGAGTAGTGATTGATTAGAGCGCAATTCCCGATGTAGTTTAGGCACATTATGATTGGCTAGAAGACTCTCTAAATGGTGCAACTAAATCTTGGTTGATTTTGCAACCAAACCTTGGTTGGAAATAGGAAGACCTATATAACCAATATAGGTCAAATAGAATCTTCAACTAAATAATTCAAAGTAATTATGTTTTGAGAAATAAAATTTTGGAAAACTACATAATTCTTACAAACTCTATTTTTGTACATTGGAAAATTTCCCTACATGAGAAATTTGTGCTCCATATATGCGTAATTGCTTAAGTGGTTGGAAATGGGTCATCTGCCTTAGTGACATCACTACATAAAAAGGTTGAGAATTAATGTTGTGTCTTGTATTATGTTTGGCCAACGTTGTCAACACATGCAAATGTGACCTAAATAGTCTTTTTGCGGTAATTGCACCTTAAATCCTCCAATAAAGCATTTGACCATGATTCATATTATGAAATTAAATGAATTTTTGTTGATTTTTGTTAAGAGTGAAAAGTGATTCAAGATTTTATAATTATACAATTTGCAAGGTGAACATTTTAGGAAAAAAATTGTAGGGTTGAATTTAGAAACATGTCACAATTAGGTGAAGTTCCATTGTTGTAACCCCTAGCTATAGTAGAACTTCTTTAAAGTAAATAGTTCTAGAATTGAGCTCAAGTCCCTATGCTCAAGAATCTCAAAGAACTTTTTTGATCTATAACTCTAGCATTGGGCCTAGAGTGTGGAATTAGGCAAACAAATACTCCATCACTTTAGAGAGTTCATTGCCTCAGAGAAGTTCCATTATACTCCATTTTTGCCTTTATGAAACTTTAAGATTTAAATCGTTTTTTAGAAAATTCCTAAAAGTGTGTTATAAAATGCAACTCAGAATGACAGTTTAACCCCTAAGCACTACGATGTCCATTTTCTGGACAATTAACAAATTGAAACTCTAGTTTCATCCTCCTAATTACTTGGATGAAAATTATTCTAATTTGTGGAGATACTTTATTAAGTTGTTGTCCCATCTATCTAAGGGTTGGATTTGGTGTTATTAGAGTACATATTTTTCTAAAATTACAAATGTGCTAGTATGTCAAGTCATCAAATTGCATTGACTTTAGTTCAAAACTCGATTTGCAAAAATGAGGTCATAGATTTGAAGAATACAAAAATTTCAAAAAATCACCATGTGCAAAGAACCTCATTTCAAATCCATTCCAACAAATTTTACTCAAAAAATGATAATGCTTTGCTTGTAATCAAATTTTGAAGGAATTTTAGAATTTTTCTCTCAAAATTTATTCAAATAATAAAATAATAAAAATTGGTGACAACATTGGTGAATCTAACCATACAGATGGAATCTACAAATCAAAATCTACAACTTTCAATTGTACATGAATTTCAAAATATGCTTCCAAATAGTACTTCATAATGATTTTTTTCAAATCGTCAATTCTGGAGATGAATTTGGACGTTTAGGGATTAATGATGCATTTTAACCCCTAAATGACGCGGTGGACGATTATTGTCCAATGAATGACAAGGAATTCTCCTATGTAAGACAGAATTGTAACTATTCATCCTTGGAATTAGGAGTGGAAAGGGAAGATCTTCTACAATAGTTTGACTCCCAATGAATATTTTTGTTTTTTCTAAAGTGGATGATGTCACACGGTTCCAAAATGGCTGATTTCCACAATCACCAGCCTGGCGTTCAAGAGTTAACCCCTAAACATGTTGACATCCATTTTTTGGATGATGAACAGATTGAAACACCAATTTCATCCTCCTAACTACTTGGATGAAAGTTATTTTAATTTGTGAAGATAGGTTATCAAGTTTTTGTCCTATCTAAGGATTGGATTTGGTGTTATTAGAATTCATATTTTTCTAAAATTACAAATGTGCAGGTATGTGAAGTGGTCAAACTACATTGACTTTAGTTTAAAACTAAATTAGCCAAAATAAGGTCATAGATAAGAAGAACACAAAAACTTCAAAAAATCACCATGTGAAGAGAACCTCATTTCAAATCCATTCCAACAAATTTTACTCAAAAAATGATAATATTTTACTTGCAATTGAATTTTGAAGGAATTTTGGAATTTTTATTTCAAATTTTATAAAAAAAAGTATTGGTGATAGCTTGGTGAATCTAACCATACAGATGGAATCTACAAATCAAAATCTACAACTTTTATTGTATTTCAATTCCAAAATATGCTTCCAAATAGCACTTTATACTGATTTTTCACAAATCGTCAATTCTGGAGACAAATCTGGACGTTTAGGGGTTAAACGAAAGTTGTAAACTCTTAAATGCAGGTCAACATGAGCCATGTCACTTAAATGCACAACTAACAGTCACCCTTCCGAGATGAATGTCAATGCCCAAATGGAGGACGATTCCGAGTCTCTCAAGACCTAAAACCCTTCAGTAGGGAACGTGCCTCCGAAGGTGCTTACCGCCAAGTTCTCTTTTCACCCCATTGGACTAATTACGATTTGGAAATGAATGCAGCCGGGGCATTGAATATGTGTAATGTTGCAGTAATCAGCAAAACACGGCAGGTCCCTGCAACACCTTTATCACGATGATCACCCATTTCCGATCACTTAATTCTTAACCCCTCACCGTTGAAGGGGACGAAAAGTGTCCTCAGGTCAAATTCAAAGTCCTGTAACTTTTGCATCAGATGTCCGAATCCAATAAAACTTGTTGAAAAAGTTGCGCTCTCTCTTCTAGTTTGTGTGGTAAAATTTTCATATCAATCCAAGATGTACTGAATTTTTGGAAGCCAATCGAAGTTCACAAGTTCAATTCAAGTTCACCAAACTGCATTTGATGGCTGCAACTTCGGGGGCTTGTATCTCCTTCATCCAATGTTCGTTTTCAATCAAATTTGTTGTGTTGTGTTCCCCTTGAAGTCTAGTTATTGTGGTAGAATTTTCATCCCAATCCAAGTTGTTTTGAATGTTTGGGAGCAATTCGAAGTTCAAAATCCTGACATTTTTGAATTAGAGTGAACTTTGATGGCTTGTTTCTTCTTCATACAATGTTTGTACCCAATAAATTTTTTTGGAAAAGTTGCGCATACTTGTCTAGTTTGTGTGTACAAAATTTCATATCCATCTAAGAAGTTATGAGTGACTGAGAAGCATTTTAGTAAGAGGAGGTTCAGTTTTTGATGTGTTTTTTGCAACTTTTCATAATGTTTTTTGACATTTCAAAGCCATTTTGCAGACACAATGTGTTAATTAAATGATATTTTTTTCATCAATGTGTTTTTATGCTAGTTTTGAATCACTTATTATTTTAAAGTTTCTTCATTTGAATAGATTTAGAAACCGAATTTCGCCTCCAAATGTGTTTTTGGGAAAATTTCAGCATCTTTTTTCAACACTAAAACATTATAATCTTTCAATCTATGCGGTCAAATGACACCAAATTTGTTCCAAGCCATCTACAACAAGTGCAATACAAGATCGTATGGTTGAGATATCTATAACTTATTGAAATTTATATTTATAACACTTCAAAAGGAATGCTATTTATGGAGTCATTTGGGCCTTTGGCGATGAGGGATTAACCCCTAAACGTCTAGACAAGGTGAATTGCCCCCCTCATTGCCCTGTCATTGGATGACGGAGGGATGAGGGGGTGCCATTCCTTGTCCATCCTGTCCAAACCTCCTCCCTTGTGACCTGCTCCATGGAAGTCACATCTGAACTTCTAAAGTTTTAGGTTTGAAGGTGGTCAATCTATGGTTTATGTTAATGGAATGTCAGTGTAGTGAATTGTGGAGTGTTTCATCCGCACAAAGTTGTGGTGTGTTGGGGATCCGTGATTCTTAGAAAAGTGTTTGGCCTCGATGGTGTTTGCTATGGAATCCCGAGTGGGTAGTTGGTGAGATGATCCAACTCATCATGAATTGTCTGGCACATACAACAGTGAGTGGTTTTGCTAGTCCTGTTTTTCCATGCCTATCTCAAGCTTCTAACCATGTTTTTGAAGCTACCCATGGTGAATGGTTGTCTTCTTTTGTTGTGTCGATCTCAAGCTTCTTTCCATGTACCTCAAGTTAGTTACCTTCCAAAGAAGGCTCGGAAGGCTTGTAGCACTAGTATTGTAGAGTCCCTTACGACTGGCATGTGAATCTCAAGCCTTGAATTCCTCATGGGGCCATGCGGACCGAACTTGGAGGAAATTTTTTTAAATTGGTGACATGACTTTACTGTGTAGTTTTGCAGACATCAAACCTCGAGAGGATAAGTATGCATCTCCAGTTAATCCAAGCAAGGTGACAATCCATGCAACTAGGCAGCAACAATCATCTCTCATATGTTTGTTTGTTTGTTTTATCAAAATCATACATGTGCTCTGCCATTATCCATCCATTAGTGTTACTACAGTCCCACGAGCACTGCACTCCTTGCCAACTGGGCGAATTCGTCTCGTTCAAATCCGGATCCAAATACTCGCCAAAATTTGTTTTTCATAGAATTCCAGCCTACCAGGTTACTTCCCTTACCCGGGGTATTCTGCCATGCTTCCCAGACTGTGTGAAGCGCTTCAGGCTCTACAAATTTCAGCAAAAAAGAAATTTCAACAGTGAAGGCCATTGATGATCAACCAACATGCTGAATCGGACATAGGGAACAATGCAGAAGATAATTAGCACTTGAAACTGCAAAAAGTCGGCAACATAAGTATTACTGGCATGGCCATCCCATCTAAAGACCAAACCCGGCCACTTCAAAAGAAGCATTTCCAATATTCAAGATCTTCAAACATATGTTGATCAAGATGATACTTGTACTAGAATAGGTCATTTTGCCCTCTAACCAAGCTGCTATTGTCGAGGAATAACAAAAGGACAGAGAGACCCCCAAACAAAAATCGGTGCTTCATGTCCCGTGCACCCATTTTGGCTCACAGTGCTCTGTTGCTAATTCCAACAAGGGGCAACAGAGGCCAAACTAGCTTGAGTAAGACCTAGCCAAATGATATACCCTATAAGCACAATTTCAAAGCAGCAAAATCTAGCCTCTCCCATGCATGCTACTGACACCATCTAAGTTCATAGTATCAACATTCCATTGGCACCATCAAAGTTGATTAGTGCTCATTCGTGTTGAGCAAATGAACAAAAGATTGAACTAATTAGCAAAGAGGCTAGTCCAACTACAACTGGATTCAATACAAAGGACAACTGAGGAGGGAGCAGGTCACAGGTCGCAAGGTTGCAGGTTGTAGGGGAGGAGGTTGGGATGGGATGGACAGGGAATGGCACCCCCCAATCCCAACCTCATCCAAAGATGGGGCAATGAGGAGGTCAATTCACCCTCGCCTAAACATCCAGATTCATCTCCAAAAATGATGATTTGAGAAAAATCATTATAAAGTGCTATTTGGAAGCATATTTTGAAATGGATATACAAATAAAATTTGTAAAATTTGATTTGTAGATTCCATTTGTACGATGAGATTCACAAATGCTATTGTCAATCCTTTTTTATAAATTTTGAAAGAGAAATTCCAAAATTCCTTCAAAATTTGATTGCAAGTACAATATTATCATTTTTTGAGTAAAATTTGTTGGAATGGATTAGCAATGAGGTTCTCTTGACATGGTGATTTTTTGAAATTTTTGTGTTCTTCAAATCTATGACCTCATTTTGGCTAATTTAGTTTTAAACTAAAGTCAATGCAATTTGACCACTTGACATACTTGCTTATTTGTAATTTTAGAAAAATATGAACTCTAGTAACACCAAATCCAACCCTAAGATAGGACAACAACTTGCTAACGTATCTTCACAAATTAAAATAACTTTCATCGAAGTAGTTAGGAGGATAAAACTAGAGTTTCAATCTGCTCATCGTCTAGAAAATGGACATCAATGTGTTTAGGGATTAATGGACGAAGCCCCCATGACCAATGTAGTCAACAAAACTACTTTGATTATTGGACCAATAGGTGCATTTTGTTTTTGTATTGTCAACAATTGAAGTCATCCATTGGACACAAAACGTTTGCTTCAATATTTAAGGGTTAAGCAATTCAGCCTATCTACGGTATGGGAAAAGTTCAAGAAAAAAAATCCCTATGTAGAAAAATAGATTTCAGAAGGATTTCATAATTTCCTAAATTTATCCCCTTAAAAGAAAAATTATCACAAATTTTGTTCATGAAGATTCTATTTGTCCCATTCTTGATATGCTGGTAAACCTATTTCCAACCATAGGATGGTTCCAAAATCGATGTAAGGCTTCCAATATATATGTTGTGTATTCATATAACTTTCAATGTACACCTCCTAGACATTTTAGTTGTCCCCAAGGTCCTATAGTGCATGAGCTCTCACCTACAATTTGCTTGATTAGAAATGGAACACCTTAAACTACAAGAATGGGAGGTTGATTGGAAATGGGTGATCTCCTTTACAACAAACTAATACTGTACAATACAATAGAGGTGGTTGTCTCCAAGGTTTATACTTTACAGATAATGAGAGTTAATTACAATGTGTAGATCAAAATGGGCAAGGTATAGGTAGAACCACCCATTACCAACTACGGCCCTATGGCCAATCTATAGGTATTGGAAAATTCAATAGACTATGACTAATTTCTAACCATTAGTTTCTTGGTTTCCAACCATCTTCTAACCATCTATGTCAAGACACATGTGTATGGTTTAGAAAGCTAAAGTAGTTTTTGAATGAACAATTATGGAAGACTCTATATGCTAAGGATGGGTCCTTATCAACTTTTGACTACCAAAATTCCTAGTAATTTCAATGCAAGGCAAAAGATTATCAAAAAATTTGCAATCTCCATGATTTCCATCTTTCTATGAGGTAGAAAATTTACATTACCTTCAATTGCTCTAAATTATGCACAAAATGCATAAGTGGTTTGTAATGTGAGTTTCTACTATGTATCACCTATTTCCAACAATGTTAAGAGTTCTTACATATGTCTAATTGAGCACTGGTGGGGTGATCATTTTCCCCAATCAAGGAATAGAAATAGGAAGGATTACAATATTTTTAGCTAATTTTTCATCAAATTTTAAAATTAAGGAAGTGTAGATTAAAATGTGACTTGTTCTCAATTTTCCCTAAACCTATTTCTAAGAAGTACAAAACTAAAATGTAATGTTAGAAAGTGTTGATGTGTTAAGGGAGAAGCACCCAAATGTGAAACTTACACTATATCTCTTTATTCTAAGGGGGCATAGAGAGAAAAATGATGTGTGTGTATTAAAAAATGATTTAGAAAACCAATAAAATTGGTTTGATATTTTTTCCATCTTGTGTGAATGTTATACAAATTTTTTGGAAAGGACTTTGTAAATGCACCTATTGTGGACACTAGACTAACACCAAAGTGGTCACGGAAACACCCAAGAGCCATACATTGTAAACTTGGATCACATACAAGTGATTGACCACATCTTGGAAGAGTGACAACTTCTTGGGACCCCACCTATCCACATGTACTTGAATGCAAGTCATATTTTAGGTGTCGAAGAACAACTCATAAGGGAGGAGCACCCAATGGTGTCCCTTTCTAGATCAGGAATTCACTCTAGAACATAAATGTAGCTGGACTATAGACAGCTTAATGTTTCAGGTCAAAAAAATAAGCTCTCTACTCTCTATCTCTATTTACAGCCTGAAATGGTTTTGCCCTGTAGAATCAGACGCCATTGGGTGCTCTGACCACCTTCATCACAACAATGAAGTTGTTAAACAATATCATATTTCCCTCATTCACAAAAAATAGGTCAACCTGTGTTGGACAAGTTGGGCCATTCCCAGAAATAGGTCTTAGGCCTTGAATATGTTGGATACATTTGTCGTGGATCCCTTTCATACGATTGGTGAGAACCATGTGTAGAGGGTGCACAGTATGCCTCTGAATATATCACATATCATTCAGGTAATATTGAGACAAGCCATCTACAGTCCTGGCCAAGGAACACAATAATTCAGCCAACACCATCGACGATGCTCGATTTCTGGATGGGGCGATAGGACTCCGGGTTCAGTCCTAAAGATGGACATCTATTAAAAAGTATGTTTCATCATGGAAGCTGCTAAACTTTCAGCTTTCCCCCTATATTTTCACATTTGAAGATGGTATAAATTACTGACGCATAACCATCTACTCAACTCGCGGTCGAAAATGGTCCTGATCTCGTGATTGTATAGACGCTAGTAATCTAGCAAAGAGAATGATGGGTATATGCTTGCCGAGGCTCCTGATAATCAACATGTGCCCCACAAGATACCAGAAAAGGCTCGTGAACATGGATTCACCCAGAAGCACGGCACCTGACATGATACACAATTTGAATCCAGCACCAGCTTCGTAGGCATGGCTTCAAATCTTTACGCTGCAATCGTCAGTTGGGAACCCTCATTGACGGAATTCTTCTTCATTGAAAAGAACTCGATGTGAAGCGACCGCCTTGAACGTTGGGCGAGGAAGACCAGGAGGCCTATGAGGTGTATCCCGGGGCCCTTGAAACAACGGGTTCACAAGAGCATTCATATCAGCTAATGGAATTCGTGCATGTGGTGGTTTCGGGCCATGTCTTGGAGCCTGGGGAGTCGGAGGTCGCACATCCAGTATACCTCCCGGTGCTTCACGTACACTGAACATGTCGAGATGTAGAACGACGTTAGATTTCCTGTTAATCGCAGAACCTGATCCAAATCGACGACTGACGCGTCTATTTAGCATCCAAAGCCACGTACAAGGATGCAACAAGAGTTACATTTCACCGAGAGAAGCAGGCCGAATGAATTACCTCAAGTAAAAATCTCGGTGACGTTTAGGTGTGTATAGGCCAATAGTTTTTTGCCTCTCATAATCGGGGGTGGTGAAGTTGAAGTGCATTTGCCTAGCAATGTTAACCTGCACGATACGTTACAAATGCACATATTAGAAAAGCAGCGATGCAGACAGACACAGTCAACAAACTCTACAGTTTTCGCCCTCTTATCAACAAACTCATATCCGAGGACTGCACCATGAACATCCACATAATAAAAAGCAACAAAGTTATGCTTACCGCTTGTTGTAGGGAGCGGCAGACGTGGAAGACAGGTTTAAGCTGGTCATGGTGTAGTCTGCAGACAATATGAACCTGCGTAATGATAGAGCATGCATTGTCAATACGAGGAACGATCTGTAATTACAAATAAGCAGACAGGAAGAACTACTCACACTGTCTTCCAAAGAACCTTCAATATTCTTATTTCGAAAAAAAGCTGCTAGGCAAACAAATAAAAAAACGCACGTAGAGCATGAGTAAGGAAATGAACTGTACCAGGAGCTCGACTGGCAAGCCTTCCAAAGGTGATCGAGACTGGGAGGGAAACTCCGTCCGACGCATAGGAGTCTGCATCACGGTTAAGTGTGAAGCAGGGGTAAGGGGGGTTCTAGGCGCCACTAACTTTTTCCTCTGAGGATATGCAGGCCCAAACACTTGTATCGTAGGGACTGGAGACATTGATGAAGGTGATAGCATGTTTGGAGTAGAATGGTTTTCCTCTTCACTTGCAAGAGGCCGTCTCCTAAAATTGATATTCTCAACCAACTTCTTCTTTCCTAGTGCTCCGTGGGAAGTACAAGATTTTTTATTCTCATCCACTAATTTCGCTAGTTGTCCTGGCCTGAGATATTTCCGTCGTCTCGGAATCAGAGTCTTACTTTCCGTACCCCGCTCTAAACTTCGAATCCTCTGCTCACTAAGAGAATTTACTCTAATCTCGGTCGCTGTCGCCACATCAGGTCTCAGAACTCGTCCACTGTACCAAAAGGAAAAAGCATCGGTCAGGACACCAGGACTGTCCAAATACTAGATCGAGATAGACGACATCATGACGGGTGCACAGCGTCCTTGAAGAGAACAAATGGACGCCTTAAACCATAGGATGTGATCAACACCCTCGAAGACAGACATAGAACGTCGCAGACTATGTCAGAACAACAAACGAACAACAGGCCGCGCAACTAATGACATACCTAGATGATGTTTGAGATGAGCCTCGCGTTAATTCGGGAATACTCCGGTACGACGTAGATGCAGAGGAACCAGCTCGATCTTCCAGACCGACAGAAATTCCCACACAGCTCCGAGGAGAGTCACACCTCTGACGCTTCACATAGGATACAGCATCGGGTTGGCCGCATTCACCCCTGGATGATTCCTCTCTTCTCCTTAATCTAACCATCATATTCATATTATCTAAGACGTCACGGCTCCGCGCAGACAGCCACAACAATTGAATCAGTCACTGGGGTCGTTATCTAGAAATACCAATGGCGAGCAATGCAAGGAAAATGCGTAGGTCGACGAAGTCCAACCCAAGAACGCAGACACTAGAAGCCGAAACTGGTATACAGCCGTCGAGACCAAGAAACTCCCAGAAGCCGCTCTCACGTGCCGCCCATCTCCTTAACAACTCCTCCACTCCGCTACAACACCAACTATACCTCACCACAGCTCCCGCATTAACAGTCGCCGCTCCAAAACTAAAAAAGCGCCGCCAACAACTCACGCGCCAACCCTGCTGCCTCCGTCGCCCTCACCCTGACAATAACCGCACTGTCCCGTGTTCCTTGCTACCTCCTTGCGCTGCCCACCATGCAGCCATTACAGTAATCTCTCCGCCGCCTTACTAATACGAGACTAAGCAAACACCCTAAGCCATGCTGTAGAGACGTACCGTCCAAGCTATGAAGCAGCACACGAGATTCCCCGAGACAATGATGCCCGCGCACAGCACCAGCGCCTTGTCACAGAGCTCAACCTAACTACACAACACTGTATCAAACGCAGCTTCCCCAGATCAGAAAAATGCGGCAGCGACGGAAGCAGCGGCAGTGTGGCTCGACACGCTAACAATAGCATCCCCTCGAAGACAGGCTGTTGCATCGCACCAAAGGAAGAAAATGCATAACTCCCTTGCAAATGGAGACGACGACAGTTCCATACTGTAATGCCCCCTTGCAAGTGGAGAAGACGACAATTCCTGGCGAAAACCTTCCTCGGAAACGGGGACAGAGACCGTTCCAAGTGAGAACGCGACCTGGTCTCGAAACGCGGGGGCGGGAGTGGATTTGAATTGGACGGGAAAGGCGATTCCCGCCCTTTTGAACGAGGCCGGCACGGGTCGGGCCGGGTTGGGGGGCGGTGCCCGGGCGGCCGCACGGGTGGCTCCTGGCGGCCTGATGACCGAATCGCTCTTGTGATTGGCTAATTGGCGTTCCTACTATACTGTGTGGGTATACGGTTTCAGTTGTGTACGAATACGAGCGGGAGCATAGCATAGGATTCCTCATTGGGTTTTGATCACTACCGTGACTCTCGGTTGCCATTTAATTGGGAACCGCACCAGATTTTAACTAAATTATCAAGAGACGGCTCAAGGGTTTATGGCTTGGGATGCCGTACAGTGGTCTCGAATTTCATTCTGAGGCATCCCAGGCTTCCCAGAAATTCAGAAGGCCCCCATTTCCAAAAAATTTGAATTGGGGCTTTGGTAGGGACCAGTGATCCCAGAAGAGGTTCAGGGAAATTAGCCAAATTTTCATTTTTGGAAGATTTTTTGGAATTTAACACTAAGGGTATGAAGAACTTAAGTAGCAACCGAGTGAAATTTGGCCAGTTTGGGGATTGCTGGTAGGGATACTAGAGTGCATTCACATGAGAAGGATATCCTAAGTAAGGTGGGTTCCTCCAAAACCGCCTCTTTTTGCTATTGTGCCTACTTGCTTAAGCTTACTATTATTAGACTGGTCAAATATTCATATTTTCTGGTTGGCATGTGAGAGGAGGTTCCAAATGCACCAAAGAATGTGACATTTGGATACTGTATGCAAAAGTTATGAAGGGTCAAAGTTTTTTTGGTAGATGTTTTAAAATTGTTTCTTCAACATACTTACATATTGATTTTGGAGATGATCATGATGGTGGTTTAAGGTGATGATGTGCTAGGAGTGATTTTGGGTGTACCTTCGTCAACATAGATTTCTTGGGATCTAGATAGATTACCAAGTAATATAGTGATCTAAGTACAATATTAATTTCTTTGAGACTCAAGAATTGTGACTGGATGATAAATGTTTTCAAAAGTTTATTGTAAAACAAAGGAAGTTCATCCAAAGATGTTAGGAACACAATTCGGTTTAGTTTTAGCAATGTAACTAAGCTCAATCACTTGATGCTTGATGGGCTTAGTGCAAGAATGTGAATCACTTCATGCATAGATGGGAAGAAATTGAAACGAAACTTGAAAAAATAAACTTTTTGTATCTAGAATCTTGTCAAGTCAAAATTTATATTGCTTCCAAAGCTCTAAGTCTACAACACTCTTTCTACCATGTTCTCTTATGAATTATGACCCTTGTTTATGCAATTTCTAACCAAATTCATTCATTTCTATTACATATTTTATTTTAATTTTCTTTAGATTGGGTGAATTTTTTTGGTGTATTTTATATTTATTTTGGATAAATATAGCAATATCATCTAAAGAATTTTTGATAAAAATATGTCATTGCTCTATATTTGTAAAGTTAGTGCTTTGGGATGTTAGCCAAAAGCAATTACACATATTTTAACCTCAAAGAAGATAAAATATAACATAGGGATGAATAACAAAGAATCATAAGGTTATTTGCTCGTCCATCTTAGAGATCACTCTTATCAAGGGTGCTAAAATATGAAGAGTGATGAAAATTTGAGATAATAATTATGACTTTGAGACTTACAAGAATTTTAAATATATTTCATATGAAGACATTTAATCCCTCCACAAACAATGAATTTTGTCTACAAAAAAGGACATATAATCTCCATATATCCATCAAAGAACAAAAATAATCCATTCTACCTTTAGGGATTATATGTCCTCATTCTTTTCTTCCAAAGCTAATTTCATTAAATGAAATTCAATGTCATTAGAAGACCATTTCACACTGGTTCCCCATATTGGGAACCAACCACTATTGGCCAAAATTTAAAATTATTTTTAAATATTATTATTAAATATTTATTAGATATTTAAATTTTATTATTATTATTATCTAACATGGCCTTTGCCTAGCCATGTCAACCTCTTGCTTTAGCTAAGTTCCCACAATTTGAGAACTTGGGAAAATTCATAGGCTTGTTGACTAGGTAAATTTCTTCTAATGATTATTCCATATACACAAATTATAATCTTCAAAAGTATAAAACATAACGACTCACCATATCACATGCAATATAGGAATATTTCAAAGATATATATGTCTCCTTGGTGCGAATACTTTAGTTGAATTTGAATTCTTAACCTCGTAAGTTTGCAATTCCTAGTGTAGCATAAATGTATTCCAACAAATTTCATTCAATTTTCTAAACGATTGTGAAATAATCATGACTATGATAAGAGATTCATAAAAGAGAGATGCATACCTTGCCTTAAGAGTATCTTTGACATTCCACTACCAAAGAATTAGTTCATTAAATTAGAAACATGATTAGGTAGTTGAAAAACAACATTACAAATTTCAAATGTTTTGCAATAAATGGGTATGTGATAAATTTAATCAAGTGGCACCTTTACTTTAGAATTCATTAGGAAATAGATGTCAATTAAGAAAATAGCAACCACTCATTTTCTTACATTGTCATTATATCTTCAAAATTGCTAATCATCTTAGCATATCATTCATTTTTCTTGGTTTTTAGATGGAAGTTTTAAAGCTTTTGAAGGGTTTTATTTTCATGAAGTGAAAATGGCATGGCAAGATGACTCTACAATTCATTTTTTCACCAAATGACAATAGGAAGTTGGAAATGTAGGTGGAGCTTAATTTTGCAACTTAGAGGATAATCTTGGAATTGGAAAAGGAGATTGTATATAGGTTTTGGGGAAGCTCAAATTAGAAAATTTGAAGTTGTTTTGCTCTAACCAAATCCTCAAGTGTAGGACAAAGGAACATCTTGGAAGATTAAAAATTTGCAACATTTGTTTGGACAAGACTCAAGTATTGTATTCGAAATATATGTGGATTTTTTTGGAAACTCTAAGTATGTGACTGAAAAGGTGCTTTAACTATATTGTTTATTCTTTTTTGTTATAGAATAATCTCTTTGATTTGACCACTCAAAAAACAATCATATTATGAGAAATAATCTAATTGTATAGGATATAATTGAAGATGTGGTCAAATCAAAAGGGACAAATGTTAGTATATATATGTTTGATTTTTTAAAAGCATTATTGAATTTGACTATTAGGGTCTCCATTACCATTTAATTAAATTTAGAAAAATAAATTCAAAATTCCTAAAAAGAGGATTTTTTTCTTCACATTTTGTATTTCCTCTTTCCTAAATTATTTTTTAAAATAATTAAAAAAATTCAGCATCCACTTTTAGAATTATTTTCTTACCAACCCTAGTAGTAGGATACTATATTAGTTAAGCAAGGCATTGATGGTTGCAACTAATTTTTAAAATTTAAAAGTAACAATGACTCAATTTACTTATTTTCTTCCCTTCTTCATTTATTTACTTACACAAATCCAAACATTTTTGCTAGTAGAAACTATATAGACTACATTTGTATATTTGAACTAGTTATAATAATCTCTACAATTCTTTTATTGTTTTAAGCTTAAAACAATTTCCAAAACCCTTATTCTAAAAATATTTAGCATTAGGCTAATTAGAGTAAGTCTAATACTAACATTTAGCTTATTTTTTGAAATATTGTATATCCTTCAAATATATTACAAAAAAATCTCACCAAATACAAGATCATGAAGCTAGAATTTTTTCTTAAATTTTTTTCAACCCATCTTGATCGTGAAAAAAACTTATAAAAGTTTCATCTCTCAAAAAAATTACAGAAAGATGCCATATGTCCTATAACATGAAGGAAAAAATTGGTTGTATAAAAAATAAGTCAAAAACATATAAATATTTTTCTTCATAAAAATACTATATATTCATTATTGATTCTTATTTTGATCAAAAGTTTATAATGAGTGGTGAGAATCACCAAATTGCTACTAATTCCAATAAATATTGATTAATATTAACATGAATGATGGCAATTTTTTAGTAGGCAACCTATGTCCTTTTTAAAAAAATTTCCTAAAAGTATGAAACAATGAGTTCAAAATGGAACAGAAAATATAATTGATTTTGTGACAAGCTATCATTATTATCCCCAAAAGAGTATACATCTTATCTTTAATTCTATCAATCAAAGTAGAACATTTGTGTACTATGGTACACAAGGGGTTTATTACAATGCACCTAAAGATAATGTTTTGATAAACTTGAAAAATGTTTGTGATAATGCTTAATGAATGTACTATGAAGGACAATTTGGGTGGAAGACGGGGTGGAAGAATATCTAATTAGAGCTAGAGTAAACTCGTCATTTATCGCACACATCCAAAAAACACACAACAACTATTGCCATTTACCATACACTAATTGCACAATGCAACTACCAATTCAATTGCCATGGGAACAAAATTTTGTATCACTACCCAATGACCGCACACTATGTAGTGAAGGGTTGCAAGGAATTTTTAACTAGATTTTAGCTTCATTGTCTTTGGTTTGCAATAAAATTTGTCATTTTGCATTCTTTTTGCATTCTATATTTTGAAGGTAAATCTCAACATGAAATTTAATGATCACACCAAATTTCAAAACATGAAAGTATCTCTATTTATGTGAAGAAGGATTTGAATTTGTCTATGCAGTGATTGAAAAGTTTACTATATATGTCCATGTCTCTTCAAGTTTAAAAAAAATCTCAAGTATTCTAAATTGAGAGATTTTGATTGAAGGAGTGTTTTCAAAGTGTTTTGTGCACACTACATTTAAGGATTTAATTGGAAATTATTGAGATCATTTTAAATTTTTTAATGTAAGTTTTTGAAATTGAAAAAATTATATTTATCCAATTCAAACTATTTAGGATGTTCAAAATTTTAATATATTATTATTATTATCATCAAGTTTTACTTTATACAAATTGCAATGTCTAATTTTTCTTTAATTTTTTGTTGAAGGTCGTGAATCATCAGTAAAAAAAGGGTGGATATGGTAGAATATTTTTTGATACAAATATTAAAATTTTGACACAAACTAGTGCAAATCAAGCATTTGTATACACTTCTAGTGCATAATGGGATTTTGTCTAATGTTACCATACTTTCTATGTTCATATACGCATAATAAATCAAATTTAATTTTTCAAAAATTAAGGAAGTAAGGTTTCTTCACTATCCAAACTACCCAAGTTTGTACCTCCCCCAAATCTAGAATATTGACAATCATATTTAACTATTGAAGCAAAAATTGATATAAAGGAGAAGACAATTAACTACAACACAAAAAAAATCTAAAAACAAAAAAAATCTTCAAAGTTTATAGAGTTTGTGAGAAAATGCAAAATCCATTTTGGTCAATGAAATGGTTAATTTCTAAGCATCCACTGGACTCTAATATAGCATTAGAGTTTCTTCAAACCTCTGTGGCTTTTCAAATTGCAAGCCCTTGTGTTTTCAACTTAAATTCGAACTTCAACACATCCTACTACAGATCCCCTATCACTCTAGTTGTAAAAAAAACATTTGTCTTCTCCCAACATGGTAGGCTTTTGAAGGTGTAAGATCTTAGGGAGGTTATTCGATATAATCTTTCACCCCTCCCCTGATTAACAAGAATATATAATAGGGGCTATGAATAATTATAAAATTTGGAATAAAATTCTCCCTATATAAGTATGATCCATTCTATGCACACTAATGAAATATATCTTATCTCTCCTTATATGTAAATTTTGTTGTTAATGATAGTACTAAATCACCACCATATTTATGTTTATCTTTCAATTTCTCCATTAAAAAAACTTAAATTTTTTTGTTGAAATTTGATCAAAGTATTGTATTTTAACAAATATTCATAGAATAATAGTTTCAAAATTTAATAGAACAATGTCAATTTTTTCCCAAATAAACAAATTCTAAGAAAAATTTAACATGAATGGGGATAATATTGATTGAATTGGATCCTACATGAATTTTTTTTCATTTAGATTAACTAGAGTAAGAAGGGAGATTGACATATTGCACATCACTACTAAGCTTGTAAGAAAATACTTTATGTGTCCACAATCTCAATAATGAGTCAGTTAGTAGGCTCTAGACAACACAAACTATAGATGAATGTGACAATGTGCATGAAATTTGTCAATACCGTAAGCAAAGTCAACTATGAAGTAAAGAACATGGTCTCCTATCAACAATCCCTCTAGTTTATTCTTTGCCCTAATTTTGGCTTCTACATATGGTAGCCAACCCATTTATGATCATCACCCCATTTTCGCCTTGTAGACTGGTTTCTTTTTGTTCATGTATTGATGAGCAATAATTAATTATGGCATAGAATCTTGAGCGAAAACACTTACAAAAATTATATTTTGAGAAATTAAACTTAGGAAAATTATGGAATCCTTCTAAACTCTATTTTAATACACAGGAAAATTTCCCCACTCAAGAACCCCATGCTCCATATATGCATAATTGCTTAAGTGGTTGGAAATGGGTCACATGCCTTAGTGACATCACCATGTAAAAGTTTGAGAATTAATGCCCTATTTGAAATTGAATTGTATATAGTAAATGCCAAATTTGTCCAAGTGCAAAGCACTATATCTTTCAAATTTTGAAGCATCAACTTTGCAAATTAAGACTAACATTGGCCCTCCATTGTCAATGAAGATATATTGATCCTCATATCCATTGCTTGCAACACTATCCACAAAATGTTGTATAGTTCAACTTTATATAGAATGAAAGACTAATTTCTTCATCCCCTAACCTTTAATTTCTCCCCACATCAAGCCTAAAGTGTATAGTGCCTAAAGCCTAAAATTAAACTCATCTAAAATCCTAAACCACGTTAGGTGTAAAGAGAAAAGCACTATAATTAATCCAAAACAAATAGAAAAATACACTACTCCAATGTATGTGCTAAGGAAAAAACAAATAACTATAGTGTTGTTTGCAAGAGAGAGATTGTGGAAGTATAACATAAACTTTTCATCTTCAATCGTGACATTCATCATCTAATATTGGGTTCCAAATTCTATTGTTAAGTGCAATCCACATCTCAAAGAAAGCATCTTGTAAATATTTTTTCGAATACCTTGTTAAATTGCATGTGATGATGAGGGTATTCAAATCCTACAGAATACCATTTATCACCCCCTATCTTAGATATATTATTTTCAAAATAATCACTTATTCTATCTTATGTCTACAATACATAATTCTTAAATTCACAAAATAAAATGCACATTATATAGTAGTATCTTTTACATGGTTTCTAATTTTTTTCACCACTTGCCTTCCTATGGTTGAGATTTATGTATACCCCAACTCATTTTCCACAACATATTAATGTTTGTATATTTTATTGGCTCTGGAAAAAAAATAGAGGAGACTTTGCATTGAAAAAAGCTAAAAAAATTACTGAATTGAAAGGTTGAGGTGTCCATTTGTAGTGTCACTAAACATAAAGTGATTCCATGTATAGTGATTTACAATACAAGGGCAAGTTACAAGCTACAACACACAAGAGACAAAATCCCTAAAGTTAAAAGATGTTGTGCATATGTAAGGAAGTGTGAGTTAGACCTTCTTATAAAACAAGACAATGCAACCCAAAACAAAGCTTCTAGTAACATAACAATTGTTCGTTACCTTGTATGTCAATATATTATTTCATATTTGAAGAAGGTCAATATTTTTACAACATGGGGGGAGGGTAAAATTGAATTGTAAAGATGGATTTCAACCCTTGTGGTTGAATTTTGGGCATCTTCCAAATTTAAAAGATATATTTTAGTGGCGTGCTAGGTTGTCCTCAAAAAGAGCTAGAGCTAGAGGCCAAAAATATTTTTTCAATTGCTCCTTCAAAACTTTCTAACATTAACTACAACCTCAATATTTATTGCGAGGATCAAATTGTTTAAAATAATTTTTTCAATAAAAAACACAAACAAATTGTTTACCAAATGTTGATAATAAAATTTGGAAATTTAGAATTCATATATAGAGTGAACAATCTTAAATTGATTAGCAAGGAGTGATTACAATATACATAACTATTGTAAAATTGGAGGCAATTTTTTTAATTTATATTGCTAGGAGGGGACGGTGGAAGAGCCCAATTCTTGCATTAAATGTTTGGGTTAAGACTAATGTTAGGCTTTTGAACTCAATTCTAACGCCCCCTATTGAATTTTGTTGCTACCAAGGAAATAGCATAAATTTGGTTTGGTAATTTATTGCCAAAAAATGATTTCAATTGGCTCAAACAACAATGTCAGGGTTAGGATTTTGCCAAATCTTTCTTATTACAATAAACTGTAGAATCCAAATGAAGAATATAGTAAAAATTGAGAAATATATTGAATGATCCTACTACATTGATTTATCCCAATAGTATATATAACATTAATTTACCAAAGTCAAATTATTGGAATTACAACAATGCATGTTAGGATATAGTATGTGAGGGTCACATTCAACAATAGATTGCCAAAATACTTTATTTTTCAACGTTGAATAATTTCGGCAAGTTACAAAAATTACATTTTAGGATTTCAACACTTCAAGCTATTAATTTTTTGGTTTGTATCTCCTACGACTCTTCTTATTTTCATTGTTGTTCCTTTTGAATTCTCTTGTTGTTGTATAAAATTTCAGAACTTCAAACATTTAAAAAAACACTTAATTTGTGTCTGAATTTGAACCTCATGTAATGTATTAAGGTAACTCAGCCTATGACAAGCCAAATGGGAGCCAACCCATCACAAGCAAATTTACAGTAGTGGTGTTTATTCTAGTTCTAGTTTAGAATTGTAAGAGCATCGCCACCCATTCTTGCCAAACGTGGTTGGGGGAATGGGGTGGTCCGGGCCTTATTCCCTCCAGGCATCTACTGTGTCCCATTCATTCCCGCCCTTGAGACATGCCAAACAAAGTCAATCTCAAAGTATTAATGTCTTCGCAAACTGAGGAGCCAATCAACATGCCAATTGATTAAAAAATGCAAGATATAATGTATTGTAGCACACAAACCAACAACCTGACAAGATCAAGCACCCAAATAAGAAGGATGACGGGGACGGGGTCCTAGTGTTTGACGAGAGACTTTTGGAGTGACCGGTCTCTTTTCGTCCCAGGCCGGATCCTCGATGGACTACTTTTTTCTCACCGGGCCCGCCCTAGATTGTTCCGGCCAGCTTTGGCGAGAATGAGTGGCGATGCTCTAAGTAACTGTAGCAAGTTTCACAAAAATGAAATTTTGGGCCGATTCTAATTTCTCCACCTCACTAATATTGATATTTAGTGTAACAGGACTGCAGAGACTGACGGTCTTCTTAATGAGACTGTTTAAAATAGTAAGCTTCAAATAGTATCATCATGGGTTGGATGTAACAGGTTACAGTCACGCTCTCCATATGTCGCCTCCTAATTGGTGCAGAATTTGTATTAAGGTAACCAGCTATGATTGCCCAGTAATAGATCGAGCATCGGTGCCGTTGATATAGCGCAGTAGCAACGGTCCAGATTGAGCTCCCGGGTGTCAAATGACCACTGACGTTCTCCTTTTGGTTCACTCCAACTCAGTTTCTTCACTGCAGTCGCTTGATTCTTCTTTCACTTTCTGTCGCAATCGCCTGGGGCTATTCTTCAGATTCCGAGTGCTTGCCGAGAGAATTGGTGCTTGTGTTCGAGAATATGAGAATTCGAGCTTGGTATCAAGATGTCGGACTGTGGCAACGCTAATTGCCAGTGCGATTCCGCCTGCGTGTGCTTGTAATTAACGACGGCTGTTCGTGAGTTTCTCTACCTTGAAGAACTGCATGATTTCTTGTTTGTGTGTGCTGGTTTCTTGGTTGCATGTGTAATTTATGGTCTAGTGAGTGAAGAATGCGTGTGTCTTGCGGTTTAGGTGTTTTATTGTCTGTAGACTAGGTGCTCTTCTATGTCCCGAGCGGATTCAACGAGGATTCCACATTTCACGGACCTCGGGAACTCCTCCCAGCAATTTTCTTGCCTTTCTTGCTTCGATTACTTGTTTGGCGAAAGAGTTGCGCCATGGTGCTGCCTTGTGAATTTTTGTTAGTGTGTGGTGTATGCCTTGTCATGTGGTTTCCATTGGGGTGTTTGTCGATTGGCGTTAGAGCATTTGCAATGCATACTTGGCAAACAAGCCCTGTACGAGGCCTGCGCAGTGCCTTTTTTTTCCTTGGAAAAACTGACCCAATGCAAATTCAGCTATGTAAACATGAAATGGACTTTTTTGTATTATAATTAAAAGAAAATAGAATATACATTAAAGATAGATTTTTCATGGAAAAAAATGAAGGTTGAATTGTACACATACCAATGCTTGAAAAGTGTTGACGATAATGACTATTCCCACAACGACCAACTTGTGGGCCCTTCATATTTTGCAAATTAAGGTGGGTACATCGAAAAGTGTCACAAATTGGTATTGTGTCTAGTCACTATTATTAGCTTGTTTAGAATTTTATATTGTCTTGCTAGCAAATGAAAGGAAGATCGAATGCACCAAAGAACATGCCATTTGGATATAGTATACAAAAGTTACAAAGGGTCAAAGTTTGTTTCTAAAAACGGTTCTTCCACATAGGTATATAATTGGTTTGGATATGTACACAGTCTAAAGATGGTGGTTTAAGGTCAAGTGCCATTTTGGAGGTGCTTACTGTAGCTAGTCCCAAGTGGTTGCACATCAAGGTTGTGGAATTGGAGGCCCCACTAATAGTTGTATAGGAGTGCAATTCTAATTAGAAAGAATTTATGTCTACAGTTAGGACATTGCCAATATTGTCTTAGGTATAGGAAGCATTGTAAATGCCCTTCTTGCTTATGCATGTAGGTGCTAAAGAAGCACAGTTGTCACTACCATCTTCATGTGGGCTCAACAAATAGGTTTTTACGTTTGTGAAACACACACACACACAATAGACACAGACTTAGTGCAACTCTCTTTACATGTGGCTCCTATGGCTTTGCATTAATTTGACTAGATGAAAAATTAGCAAAAAGTAGAGCAATTTTTATTATTTTCATTCCCTTTATAGAAATAATTATTCCCCCACCATCACTCAATTAGACATATACTAATTATATGCTTAACAACTTCGGAAATAAGTCGTATCACTAAAAGAAAAGTTTATTGAAGTCAACACAATGTATGACATTTTTGCTTGTAGTCTAAAATTTTCTTCAATAAACTTTTTTTCTAGTGTGTAACTTATGCAGACATTAAAATATGTCCAACATTGGATAAGCCAAGTGGTCTAGCTAAAAAGGAATGAATGGCTCTTCAATGCAATTGGTATTGGTAGCTCCAAACTTGTAAGTTTTGAATTTTAACCCTTCAAGCCAATACTTTGGCAACATGTGAAGAATTTGCAACTTGCCTTTTGTTGACCATGGCTATCTTCAAGCCCCTCAGAAAGGACAAAAACTTTTCTACAAGGAAAGAAAGAAAATCATGTTTAAAATCTCAAATTTGTTATAAAAAGAAATTTAGGGTTGGAAGTGGCGGGCTCATGTTGATGAGGAGTTGATGACAAAAGCATTGACTTTGTTCCATGCTTACCATTTGGTGTTGCTATGTCCATATCTAATGTTCGCATTAAGAATGCTCTAACAATATCAACCTAAAATTTGTGTCATAAGGTATGAGCACTTATAATTAACAATTTTAGAATTTGAGCATCTAAAGTATGAGCAAGAATGGGGAAGAAGTCATGGTTAACGTCCAATAAAGAATTCATTAGATGAATTTACCACTTTGGTTCTCAACATGTGTATGTGCTTGATTTATGGATGAACATACTCTCAATTGAATATTTGTGCCTTACAAAGATGAACTTTGAAAGTCAATGCCTTAGCTTTAGGTAACGTTTTTCTTGAATAACTATTTTAAATTGGAAGAGTTGGTTTGGTTGTTCATTTTTTACTAATAAGTTATTTGCCAATTGTCAAATATTTTTTCTGAACTTTTTGTAACCCTTTAAATAATCTTGAAAGTTGAACGTTTTTCTTTGTTGCATAAGAAAGTGATTGTTGTAGCTTTCAATGAACTCATTTCTTTTCATAGTATCCCCTCCTTAAAGAATGATTTTGGATTTTATCTTTATGCAATGGATATGTCCTAGGATGAAGTTGTACACATATCTTTTCTCACATTTTGATTTTTTTTATGTTTAATTTTTCTTGGATTCAACAAGTGGCTTGTTAATTTCTAAAACCGTATAGCTTCAAAAAATTTAATTATTTTTTTGCTGAAGGTAACCTCAAGCTATGGTATCATTCTATTCAAGGACTAAATTTTTATACAATTTGAGAAAAAAATCACATGTTATTCCTTAATCCTAATTCCACATATTTATTAAAATGAGACAATTTTTAGTCTCATATTATCCTTGACTCAACATTTAGATGATATTAAATGTTCAATATTGAAGGAATTTAAAAATTTGAGATTTTAATATATTAATACAATTATAACCTTTGATTCTTTAACCCCTAAAAGACCGAGGTACATTTTAGACAAAAATTGTGAAAAACTATCACTTTTTAGGGCAGTGAGAAAAAAATGAAAAAAAACTTTATTTTCAAATTCATTTGTGCAAAATTGTACTAGACTACTATGGGAATGTGTGGAAAAAACTTCGGAAACTTTGATTGTACAAATTGAAAGATTATAACGTTTGAAGTTAGGAGAAAAAGTTTTTTTTCAACCTTGCCCAAGAGGGCCAACAACCTTTAACACCTCATAGAGTGAGGTTTTTACACTACACATGGTTATTTCTTTGACATTTGCATATTACATCATAAAATTTACATACTTGCCAAATTTCAGAAGTAGAGGAGGTGTTTTCCACGTGCGGCCCAAAGTTGCCCAAGCTGCCACAAAAGTTTAGGGCAACATAACTTTTGATCCGAGTACCCAATTGGAAAAAAAATTATATTCCCACTTAGGAGATACATGTTTACACTTGGAGTCAAAATTTGAAGAACATCCATTACAAAACAACTTCATACAAACCTACCCGAGATTACTTGCGTACGTTCAACGGTCATTCAATCCTTTAGGGGTTAAAGGTTGATTTGTTAGAATGGAGGTCTCCAATAATGGGGCTAAAGTCTCAAAATGTGTATTTTGTCTCATTTTAAAGAATATGGCCATTAAATAACTTTCTTGAATTGCTCGTAAATAGCAACGATATACATACCTTAGCAACAATATCAACATAAAATTTGTGCTAAGGTGGACCAATCCAATTCCGTCTCCATCCTAATTCCATCTCCCTATATTTGGGCCCAATTCCATCCATTTAAGCATCTAAATGTGTCCAAAAATTAGTCAAATTTGTTCTAGATTCTGACAAAATCAAAGAATTAATGCCATTAAAGGTAATGTGTCACTATGTTATTGGTTACTTTCCAAATGCTAATAGATACATCAAATGGCCGTTATAGGTTGTTTTTAGGACATTTATGACTCTAGTCTACAGGCGGTGCTGTCATTTAAAGACAGACCACTTCATAAATTCATAGAAATTACAATTTTGATTAGAAAATTATAATTCTACCTGGGTTTGACTCATAAAACAAGCACACACTTCTAAATTTCTTTATATTTCTTGGAATTGGCTCCAACATAGTAAGATTGCAAATCTGGGTGGTAATAGGCTTGTCTATCTTATTTTAACCCTTGAACGCCGAGCTGGTGATCGTGGAAATTAGGCATTTTGGAACCGTGTGACATCATCTACTTTAAAAAAACCAAAAATATCCATTTGAGGTCAAACTACTCTAGAAGATCTTCCCTTTCTACCCCTAATTCCGAGGATGAATAGTTGCACTTCTATCCTACACAGGAAAATTCTCTTACAAAGACTTGGTCGGCAAGTCTTTTGCTCTGGCGATGCAAGTTACAATAGCTCTGGACGTTGTGTTCCATTTTTTTTCCTCCGCCTTAATTGAAACCAGCTCTATTCAAAGAAAATAAAAGTGGAAGTGCATGTTGAAAATCTCAAAGGCATCTATTTTTGCATTGGGTCCTACAACATTTGCAATATGCAACTTAAGGTAAACATGCCTATTACCTAGAGGATTTGTTATGTAGTTACCTTGGAGAAGCTATTTGCCAATTCACATATGTTTGAGAGATTGAAAAGTTTGAGAGAATCCATTTGCAAGTCAAATCAAGACATTTTGACAAGAAATGAAATTTTATGTGATTTTTAATTCCAAAGTTTGTTGGGATGAAATATCAACTAATGAAACGTGGGGAGACCCAAGCCAAACCACATTCTGATATGTCCCCTTCCCAAATCCATTGTCATGATACTAAAGTGTAGGTTGATGACTAACATAAATGGGACCAGGGTCTAGCAGACATTGGCATAGAATTTGGTGACTAACGATATTGGGTTGTTCTACCTTACATTAGTTTGCTCCTTTTAAGTGACCTTTTAAGTGCTAATTGCATTTGGAAGGGGGAGGAAGCTAAATTTCTTGAAACAATTTTTAGTAACTTTTGGTAGGAAGAAAAATTGAATTTGCATCTAATCCAAGTTGTTTCATACGGAAGGTCCAACTTAGTTTAGATGAATTTTGGCAGGAGGGAAAAAACAGAATTGGCAATAACACCATGATGGAATTAGTTACGAATTTCTAAAGTTGAAATGCAATGGTCATTGAAAGCACCCCTTCCCAAAATGTACACTATTCATACATTGAAAAAAGCAAAATGTACCTCTATATTAGAGGTTGCTTTTATAGCATCCTACTACAAGATTTTTTTTAGACATTATAGTGCCAAAGTGCACTATAGAAAAATAACTTGGCTAAAAACATGTGATTAACCATGAAATTTTTTGCCATGAAACTTCAAATTATAAGAAAATCTTGAATGAAATCCTCATATTGTAAATGAAAATAGAATTATTAACATGTGATATACCATGCTAATGTGCTATTTTCTATCCAATACATGCACGAATGTGAAAATTTGGAGCACCGCTAAGGCAGATCAACCCATTTTCTATGACCGCCATCCTAATTTTGGCCCCATCTCCACCATAAAACTCACCTAAATTTGCTTCTCTGACAATTTCAATGCATTAAATCAAACTTGGGCAATGTGTTAGTCCTTGATTGGTGGATACTCAAGTGCTAATAAGTATATGAAATAGCGGTTATAGGTTCATGACTCTAGTCTAGTGACAGTTTTGTAATTTCAAGGCAGATCACTTTAAAAATCCATAAAAATTACAATTTTAATTGGAAAATTATAATTCCACGTGGATTTGATTCGTAAAACATGCACACACCTCTTGAAGATATGTGCCCCTCCCGGAGTTGGTCCTAATATATTCAGATTGCAAACCAGGATGGTAATAGATTGGTCTACCTTGTAACCTTTTTAAATCACCACTTAAGCACTTCATAAAAAATAGAAAACAACAACTGAACTGCTCTGTTCTACTGTAACTTATTATTTTCTATACAAAATCTCTCCCGAATCAGCCCTGCCTCCAGATTTGCATGAATCTGGGCGCGTATGACTTTCTCGTACTGACGACAGACCGCGAATCCCCGATCGCCTCCAATGATCCGTCGCCTGCAGCTTAATTGGTACTGTAACTTACTGCATGTCTGATTAATTACAGGTTTCCCTGTCTGTACGTCAAATTGTCACTGCAGCAGGAGTGAGACACTGAGACGGCTCACTGCAGTGAGTGCAGTCCCTTTTGCTTCCGCTTCCTTTTCCACAGGTTGCACAGAACTTGATAGCTGAAGTTCAGTTACTGGATGCGTCAGGCATCTCCGGCCAGGAACGCCTCGGACAGCTTCAATGCCTGGGAGCAACCAAGCCCCCCTCCAGCCAATTCATGTCAGGAACTTCAATTCCTGTTAACTTAGTAGTAGTAAATTACATACAATGCATGAGGAGATCAGGCACTGGATGAATGGAACCAGGGATTTTATTTTCCTGGCTACTGTACCAACTGAATTGAATGAACTTGATCTTGGGTGGATGAATGAATCCCATTCTCTGGCGTCGAAAAAAGTACTCATCAGGAAACTAAGTTAACCCCCCATTGCATCAGTACTTTTGCAATAGTTGAACAATCCAATATTGAAATTGTGTTGTCGCAATACTGTTTGCAGTATTGTGATAGTCCAATTTCAATACTGGATTGTTCAACTATTGCAAAAGTACTGATGCAATGGGGGCCATTTTCCTGACATGAGTAGTGAGTGAGTTATGCATATTATGGATGAAACACTAGGATTGTGTGTTGTCATGTCTGCGTGAGACGGACTACAGTAGTTGTTGTTCTCTTGGCTTTTCTTTTCTTTTTTAAATTCACACCATCCTTTGGAAAACCCACAAAAAAAACATGATGATTGTGTGTTTTAGTACACATTTTAGGTGGTAGTAGTTCCCCCCAAACTGCCACTTTTTGCTACTGTAAATGGTCACTGGTATTATATTGGTCAAATTTTCATTGATTTTCTTGGTGTTGAAAAGTAAAAGGAGGTTTGAATGCATCAAAGAATGTGACATTTGGATCCTATATACGGAAGTTAGATAGGGTCAAAGTTTGGTTCTGAAACAGTTCTTCCAAGTAGTTACATAATTGATTTTGGAGATGTACACACAATGAAGATGGTGGTTTAAGGTCGGTGGTGCATTTGAGAGGGGGCTCCTTCATTGTACTTTGAAATACTTTTGAATGCTTCCTTGGCAAATTCATCCATTTAGTAAATTGGAAAATATCTGAAATTGTAATTGTCACTTTGCAAAAAATCGAGACAAATGAAATCCATGATTGGAATGTAGGAGCATGAGTCAAGAAAAGAAGTGTAAAGCATTTCCCCAATACTATTGACCATTAAAAGCCATTCACATTAGAAGGCTCAAAATTTCCTTTAACCCTTAAATGCCCAAAGGCACCATATTTTGGTGTTGACTAAACTTTGAAGTTATTTAACATCTTACCAAAGTACTATTTTTAGCAGTTTTTTTTACTTGAATACCCTTTAAAGTCTATTTCTAGCATTAAAAAATTGATTTTGAAAAATAAT
Source organism: Straminergon stramineum (assembly GCA_963920665.1). NCBI lineage: Eukaryota > Viridiplantae > Streptophyta > Bryopsida > Hypnales > Calliergonaceae > Straminergon > Straminergon stramineum. The sequence continues at coordinate 20,109,992 of OY987270.1, forward strand.
TGTGCATGATTTCTTTTTAAGATTTTGTGCAAGGGTGTTCATTACAAACCTTTAGTGTTAGAGGTTCAAGTTCACAACCCTCAAATACATTGGATCTTGAGGGAAAAATCACATTCAAAATTCATTTAAAAAATTTGTAGAGAAGATTTTGAGAGGTTGTAAATTAATTATAGTTGTAGGTGTTATGTCCTTTAGCCTCATTTGTTTCATGACTTCAATCCTAAAATTGACAAGTAAAAAATGGATTGAAAGACTTCAAATCACTTTCACAATTTTAACACCCTCTTGATTAGGTATCATAATCTTTTAAACCATAAAACATAATGTTGTGTTCTTTCTTCCTAAGTATGTGATCTATAACAAGTCTATTTGAATTCATATAGTTACAATTTTAAGCAAAATTGATAAAACTAATCAAAATATAGACCTTTGGTGTACATTTGAACAAATTTCAAGAAGTTTGGAAAAGATCTTGGGTACTTAGGGGTTAAAAAGTTCATTCTAAAAACAATTTTTTAATAGATCTTCCTAAAGGTGAAATTTTATCTTTAAATATTTAAAAATAAAAATCAATATATTAATCAATTTCAGCAAGGTGATAATTAGTTAAAGAATTGTGCCTAGATTCTTTAGCAAAAATACACTCTCTAAACTTGATTTCCATTCTCTACAAACCATATAAACCTTGCAAGTTTTTTTATATTTGGAAATTGTGGAAATTGCAATAGATATTTTGATGATTGTAGATGTTATATTTTCCACAAAATGTCTTGAATGCCTTCTAAACAAAGCCTTTCATATGTGATATTATATTATTATTTATGGAATTAATAAAAACTTGACAAATATCTATGGAATTTTGATTTATCATGCATGATTTCTTTTAATATTTAAAGAACACTTTTGTAATTTTTCATAAATTCAAAATACTCTTCAAACCTTCATAGCATTAAAACTTCTCATAATTTCATATGTAAACCATGACTTGTAGAAGCTTTATTAAAATTCTAGAAATAAAATATAAATATGAGGTCACTTAGACCTTTAGCTAAGATTAGTAGAAGACCAAATTGTTCTTCAAAAGCTTCTATGGATTAAAATTGTCTTAATAAAACATTAGATTTGCTTGCAAAGATTTAAAATTATCATGGATTTTTGAAAGATTGAAGACAAATATTCATATCAAATACAAGATAGTTATGCTCTAAAATCTAAAACTTTTCCAATAGGTGCACATTACAATAAAGAACATCTTAATAGAAACCAATCTTCATATCATTTTTCTTTGAGAAGTTAGAAGAAGAGCCTGTAGGTATCAATACTTAAATTTAATTGCAAGAAATCATTCACGGTTGCTAGTATGTGAGCCTAGGATCTTGAGCCCAAGAGCTTAGGAGCCTAGGCTTTTATGTTATTGGTACCTATATTATAAGTACCTTCCATAGTTATAGAATGTTTATAATTATAGGTGTCTATATTGTAGGTACTTATGTTATAAGCACCTTCCATGGTTGTAGGATGTTCATATTATAGGTGCCTACACTAGAAGAGAAGGGGGTCTTTTAAATATAGTCTTAGTAGTATAGTCTTTTAAGTAATGACCAATAAAGAGACTTTTAAGTAAAATTTTATTGAAAATACATGTGTTTTCAATAAAATTTTACTTAAAAGACTCCTTATAGGTCATTACTTAAAAGACTATACTACTAGGAGCATACTTAAAACACCCCTTTATCTTGTAGTGCTATGTTGTAAGTACCCATGTTATAAGTACCTTCCATGGTTATAGGATGTTTATATAATAAGTGCCTAATTATATTATAGGTGTCTATGCTTTAGGTACCTATGTTATAGGCACCTTCCATGGTTAGAGTATATTTATATTGTAGGTACCTATATCACAAGCACCTTATATGGTTATAGGTTACTCATATTATAAGTATGTATGTTATAAACACCTTCCATAGTTGTAGCCAATATCTACTTATGCCTTGGCTGAAGGTTCTTAGGCTCTCATTTCTAGGCTCACATACTAGCGTCATTGAAAAATCATTCAAGGACATCAATTATACAATGATATTCATCACTGTTATGTCCATTTTTTTTATTTCATATCATTTTAAACATTTTTGTAATTACTATAATCTATCCAAAAAAATTCCAAAAATCTAAATAAAGTCCATTTCGATATTTTTATCTTAAAAGGATGAAGGTTTGATACGTTGTCATGAAGAGACGAGAACACTTTGGGAATATGCAGAGTATCTGGCTACGAATGGGAATAGTTTGCTGCAAAGTTGAGTCGAGTCTTCGAGTCTTTTAGTCTTCAAGTCTTTGAAATCTTCAAGCTAAACTTTGTTGGTTGTGAGTCCCCGATTCGTCACTAGGGGCTCACTCATTCTTTTTTTTGTATTTTGTCATTTTAATTGCATTTTATTATACAAAAAATCCTAAAAAGAGTGTGGAACCAAAATATGAATGTCACATTCCAATACAGTATTTGGTCTAGTTTGAGTATGTTGTAGCTGGAATGGCCCAACCACGAGTTGTAAATAGATTAGAACCCAACTAATTGTGGCAAATGGGTCAATTATGAGTGATGGGCGTATCAGACTCAAAACCCCACATGGGACAGACATCTCTAAGTGAGATTTGGTCGAGGGAACCCTAGTGAGGTATAGGAGTTAGTTCCCGAAGACAGGTTCTAGTTTCCCCATTCCATTGACGAAATAGCAAAACCTCAAATTGTTGGCTTGTAGATGCCAAAAATACCAAGGCGGGACCATAGAGGAAATCTGAGGTCCGAGGAGGGTGGTTTCGGGTTAAATCCATGCCCAGGAACCAATGGTGAAGTCGGTTTGCCAAGATTCTCCCCAGTGTGGAAGATTCTCCGGTCACTAATAATTAAACGAGGGGGTGGAAATTGTCCCCCCTGGGCCAATGTGCAGAGTAAAAATATGAGCCTACACATGTGTCGTGGGATCCCATGGGAGGTTCCACAAAAAGTTTCGGAATTTTCTAACAGTCAAAAGATGTCCTTCTGGACGATCAACTGCCCAAACCTATGATGGAAAATTCCTAGAAATTCCTGGAAATTCCCCAAGTGGTAGTAAAATCCCACTAAAAATTATCATGGTTTCATTTATGTTAATAAGCTACCTCAACAAGTTTCACGGCATTCCAATAGTCAAAAGTACCCAAACCTGCACCATTCTCCGACAATTAACGGAAATTAAAGTCCACGGTGGGTTTGACTAGCGGAGCAGGAGTATACAAAAACGGAATGTAGCGCAAGATAGGTCTTTTCTCACTCCCCCATACCTACTTAGGAGCTTAGGATAGTTACTTTTGCTAGAAAAGTCGACCCCCCAAAGTTGGGATTTTCCCCAGGTTTTCATGTTAAGTTGGCATTAGGTTTCATTGTGATTTTGAAGATAAAAAAAGGGGGAGGGGAGGATTCCTTCACACTTAAAATGGCCTTTTGAAGCCAATGGTGCAATCCATTTGCGATTTGGAGTTAATCTCCCAAAGTTAGCTTAGTGGGCGAGCATAGGATGAAAACCTTGAGTTTTGGATGAAAATCGAAGAAGATAAGGTTAACTTAGATGAACGAGGAGAGGTGGGTGCCTGGAAAAGAGTATAAAAGGGCACCCCTTCTCCTTTCTTACAATCCCCTTTTTGTGTAATTGGGTCCGTTGGGTTCAATTTATGTTGGAATTGTGGCATTTTAGCCACAAACCTTGTAATGGTGTTTTGGGGCACTTTTGGCCATTGTTGTTGTTTTCCAAAGCTCGTGAGGTTCTTGTGGGTCCCTTGTACCTTGGGTGTGTGTAGTCCTAAACCTTCTAAGCTTGAGCTTGGAAGTTTGTTTACCTTACCTTGTTACTGAGCTTGTGTGCGTTTACCTTGTTGGGTCCCTTTCAGCCACCCCCTTGGTCCTGTCATTGTACTAACCCTAGAGCAACCCCCCATATGACTGGCCATGCCGCTTTGGGGGGCCTTTAGTGCAAGTCGTTTAGGTTGCTAACCCACAATGCTAGCCTCTTTGAGTGTTAAAGTCCCTTTCTCTTCTTCCTTTTTTTTGTCTTTATACCTAACGCCGATGTGGTATTGCCTATTGAGAGACACGAGGGTGTGAGGGTAGTAGAGCCCACCGTATGGCGAAGCTTTGAACCCCCATAGTATAGGAAAGTCTTAGCGGTGTATTATAAAGGGGAAACGACGGCGAAGCTTTGAACACCTTTGGGGTAAAAAGTCTTAGCGGTGTGTTAAAAAAGGAAATGACGGTGAAGTTTTGAACCCCCTTGGGGTAAAAAGTCTTAGCGGTGCGTTAAAACCACCTCACGGGAGAACCGTAAGGCCTCGTGGTCCCCTTCCCCACAAGGTTTAATTCCCAAAATATCTCGGGAACAAACCAAGGTTTAGACCCTAAAAACCAGAACTTAGAAGTCAAGGTGAACATGTAGGATAATTAGGGGAGAGTAGAAAAGAGGGTCTTGCTCCCCTGAGCTAGGTCTCCACATGTGAGCCCTAGGCATGATTTTTTCCATACCCTTAGGAGTCAATGTCAAAAGATAGAAAATGTAGGACAAATCCCAACACCCCCGATCCAGCACCCTCAAACCCATGGCACCCTAGACCCAGTACCCTCGATACTCGGGGAGGGCTCGGGCCGGATACTACTAGGAAAGGACTGAAATTGCCGGCGGGGGCAGACAGGGGTTGGGCCTGGAATTAAAGAGGGGGGGAGTTGAGCAGGAGTCAGAAATTAAGAAGGGTGGGTTGGGGTTGGAGTTAAGAGGGAGGGCTGGTCCGCCTTTAAACAAAGGGGAGACAAAGAGTGGGAAAAAGGGAGGGGGATCGGTAGGCAAAGGAGGGCGGGTAGGGAGGTCCAGCAACTAGGGGGGTCTGATTCAGGAGTCCAACAGTCACAGGGAAGGGAAAATAGAAAGGAAAATTAGTAAGCCAGGGCAAGGGGAGGGAATAGACACCTCCCCAAGGTCCCCATCACTCTAACCGTCGCTTGGAACAGGAAATCCAACTTCTCGTCTCCCGCAAACCTCACCAAAAACGATCAACACAAGCAAAGAAAGATGGAGTGAAGATGGCGAATGGCCAGGGAAATGAGGAGGAATGACAAGGGGAGGGCCATTTGAAGGTTAGGAAGGGAATGAGATAGGATAGGAGGGGAGATCCTCGAAGCTCACTTAAGCCATTAGATTAGAATTAGGTGATCACCGCAAGATTAAGTGTGGGACGTAACTATAGGACGTAAGAAGTGGGACGTAAGAGGTAGTTCAACTTTAGAGTAAGGCATGACACATACTTAAGATTAGCCTAGTAAGAAGATTGAGGGTTAGTTGGGCCACCTCAGAGTGTGGGAGAAAGGAAAAGAAGGGGGGAAGAAGGAAATAGGATAGAAATTGACAATTAAACTCTTGTATCAAATTATTTTATGATTAGAATGGTGGTTTGTTGTTTCACGGCGCAAGAATTCATGGCGGAGGAGATAGAGCTTCTGGGTGGCGCGATCAACGGCTCAAGTTCCGAGGTGTGAGTGAAACCTCTCCAAACTTTCCCAAGGGCTTTAACTAGAGTTTAGTAGCTTGGGCCGAGGCCTACCCCTAAGACAGACCCTCAGGACCATAGGTTAGGTAATTTCCAGGGGCATAAGCTTAGAGAAGAAGGTCGTGGCTTTCCAAAACCCTAAAGCACGCCCAAATCGGGCAAAAATTGAGAAAGTTATGGCCAAATGAAGTTTAAGATCAAGTTGGATGAAGAATAGCTAAACTCCGGGTTAGACAGGGAATTAAACGCATTAAAAGAAGGCTCCCACCTAGGTTCCAGGGCTGAAGAAAAAAAGTCAATTCCGAGTTGTAGGTTAGGAGAAATTAGCGGATGAAGTTTGGATATGGCTTGGATGAAAACTCAGTAGAAATACCCGATCAGGGTCCAATTCCAGATTTGGGTAGGGGAAATCCTTGTGAACCATCCCCCAAAATTTAGGATCTTTTTGAATTGGGGAGCTAGGTGTAATTTATGGATGAAGTTTGAAGAACTGAGTAGCAGTCAAACTTCATCCAACCATAACTTTGGCTAGGAAGGTCGGATAAGGTCAAGTCTTATATTTTTAGAAATGGCACGAGATGAACTAGAGGGTTTTTAGGATAGTTCTATCCTCGGTTGGGTCCCACCTGAATCATCCAGCGGACCCTCCATTTAGTTAGCCCAAAATATAGGAAGTAGTTTAAGCGAATCTTGCAATTGGGGGTCACTTAAGCACTTAGTAAAAAGATCCATTGTTTGGAAGGCACAGTGGACCACGCTTAGACACTCAAAAGTAGGAGTCACTTAGTCGAAACCCAGAACTTCGTTGTGTTCGCGAATTACCAAGGGTGGGTAATTTGGCTCTCACATTGGCCTATTCTGAAATGTCTCTAAGTGGGTTTAAAGGTCAAAATAGGTGATAAGAAACCACAAGCTTCGGACAGGTAAAACGGGACGGCCAGTCCACAAGCTGAGCCGTCCGAAAAATTGGCTCCTAAACTTCAAACCCACGGTGACCAACAATTGTGCCTCACCAACGGGAACAACAAAAATAATGACGTTGTGGGTGATCAATCCCACTTTGTCGCCACAAACACAAAATGGGGTTATTATTGGATACCCATATAACCCACAACAATGTTTACAATGCAAAAATGAAAACAACAAGCCTCCAAAATTGGCTAGGAATAACAATAAAAAGACAACGAGCCTCCAAAACTGGCTAAGAATAACAAGCCACAAGCCACTATACATGAGTCTTCATATTTTCAAGTCTTTATATAAAATATAAATCTAAACTCAAACTAACTACATTCTACTCAAAAAGAAAAGACAATAGACCTTCCTTTGCTTCACCACCTATAACTTTTGCAATTGTTCTTCAAATTAAGAGATTGATAGCTTTTCATAAAGCTAACAAGTTCTCTTACCTTCACTAAAAGATTCACTTGCAAGTGATTCTTGAAACAAAATTTGTAGCCTTGCAAAGTCTCAAGTTTCAAACAACAAGGGCATCGGACCTTTTTCTATTCAAACACATGTATCTTATTTTACAAAACTCCAAATTCTTCAAGTGATGAGTCTTTGAAAAGATAACAAAAACTTCTCTATTGCAGCAAAATTTCAAAGAGATAAGCAGAAAATATAAACTTTGGTGGCCGCTCGAATCTCCACTCCTCTTTGTTGAGAGGCAACAGACCCACATCCACTTACACACTTATAATTTTTTGTTCCCAACTTCAAATCATACAAGAAAAGTTTCTTTGAAACGACAATGAGAAGAGGATCATAATTCCATATTTTCAATCCCAAATTTCTTATACATCAAAAAATATAACCTCTTGAATTCTTAGTTTAAAAAACACAGCACACACCCCAAACTCCCACACACTACAAGAAGAGAGAAGATGCCTACCTACCTTTTTCCCCTAAAGTAGGTGGAATCAACCCTTGTACACATCACATGGGCCTCTAAATACTCATTGGTCCAAAGGAAACACTAAAAGATAAATCCTTATCATCTTTCAAGGCTAAAGAACCTCAAAGGTCAAAACTAAGAGGTAAATTACTTCTATCTCCCTCACTTTCAATTCTTAACACACAAATAGAATACATAAAACTTGAATTAGCTAAAAACCTTTAACCAAAACCAAATAGAGGCAAAACTTGAAATTGAAGAAGAGCACTACTCCATTTGTAAGAACTTGAGGATGCGCTTGACTGTTTTTAAAAAGTAATTTGTATGTTCGGCCTTTGTTAAAGGATTAACTGGCCCTTTCAACCGACGTTGGCTAGGGTTTAGGGTAACTGGCCTAACCATACAATAGTATTGGTAAACGTTCAAACCCTCATAACTTGCTTCAAATGTCACATCTTACGTGCCCGGTTCAACACATCTGGCTTGAAGTAGAATCACCAAAGCACGAGCATCTTTTTGAAGATTTTGGTGCCAATGCTGCTCTACCCGAGGTTTCTTCAACGGATGAGAAGATCCAATTTCATCTTGCAAATGGGTTCACAATGGGGAAGAAACTTCCGACAGAGATGGTTGAATTGACAATTGTGACAAAAAAAGCTCTAGCTTAGCCTCTAGTTGAGACTCTAGGTCTTGCAATTGCATAAAAAAACTCCAATTCGACATTCTAGAATCGAACTTCAAACTCACTCACTGATTCTATAAAACTTAAAAGAATTCCCGAAATTGGTAAAACTTGTCTAGGACTTTTGTCTTTTAAACAACTCCATAGGTAAGAAGCGTCACCTTGAAGCCTCTGGAATCGTCACTAGTAAGTTTGTCCTCCAAATCATAGAATCTATTCAAAATACAAAATAAATACACATTTTATACAATGTATATATTTACATTACGACAACATAGATTATTATTCTACAAAATATTAAAATTTTGGCATGTACATATTAATATATGAAATGAATAGAGTGTGATGGATTGAAGCATACTTTGTCATTCAAGAGTTCAATTCTTAATGACCAAGAAGTGTGTTAGATTTTCTAAATTGAGGAGATGAATAATTATTGGCAATTTACTATGATAATTTAATGATGACTTTCAAACAAAAGTTTTAAATTTTGATTTGAACATCATTCTCATATCATTAGATCAATTACAACACAAACCAATTTTTTTTCAATGAAATTTGAATCCAAAAATTTGGGATTTTATCTAAAATTGACTATAATATTGAATATTTGTAGTTTTGCAAGTTTTTTTATGAGTTCAAAATGTTAAGTTAAATGCCAAAATTCTTTAGGAGTTATCCATGGATAGTTGGTATCAAGAGAAGTCTAGGTTCCCCATGATTTTGCAAATCATATCGCAGATAGCCGCTATATGTGAGCTCCCAATTCGTCACTTGGGACTCATAGTTTTTCTTTTTTCCACTTTGCGTAGTTTCGTAGGTAATTAGGTGTAAAAAGCCCCCCCAAAAGCCTAAGACCAAAATAAATTGTGACATACCAAAATAGATATTTGGCCTCTTTGAAGGTTTTAGGTCTAGTTATCCCTTAGACGCCAATTTATACATAGGTTAGAACCACAAACAATGGAAGTTAGTGGAGTTGAGTGGAGTTGCCTAACTATACCCTAGCTTGCTAAATAGTACCCCTAGCTAGCTAGGAATTGTGTTGAGAGAAGCCTCTTGAGGTCCTTAGATAGGTCTCTGTTTTCTCATCCCATCGTCAAAACTGTAGAGCCCAATTGTTAGCATTGGAGAAGTTATGATACTAAGACTGGCTTGTGGAAGAATCTATAAGTCTCGCAGGAGTTAACCGTGACATCTAACTCTAGTGATTCTATAAGATTTTTATTTTACTTAATTGTTAAATTATGTTTTGATGGATAGTTTTTTTAACTAAAAAATATAGTTTTTGAGGTCAATTTATGTATGTATCTCTTGAAAATTAACTCCAAAATTTTGCAAAAGTAAGTTGTGAAAATCTATATTGTACAAATATAAGAAAACTAACACATGAATCTATAAATATATATTAGATGGATGAAAAATCAATGATTATGAATACTAATGACATGTTTACATTCATATTTAGTTTGAAATTTGACTCTTTGGTTCTTTTAGAGGTTAACCCCTAAATGTTTCACACTACGTTTTCTGAAAAAATGCTCCAAAACTATCATTTCTAGTACAAGCACTGAATTTTAGGAAAAAAACATTTCTAGACACATGTAACCGTAAGATCTTCTAGTATGCTGATTTTAGAAGATGTGGAAAAAAATTCAGAAATTTCCACCATGTAGATTGTAAGATATAGCGTTTGAATGGACAAAAATCTTTTTTTGGGCCCTGTGAAAAAATGGGCAGCTGCACTTCACAAGGCGACATTTGTTTGAAACAAATTTCAAAATGGTGGTTACTCTTTGGATTTATTCTTCAAGGCAAGTTGGCTACATGCTTGAAAAAATTCAGATCATTTGGAATTGTACAATATATAGTAAAAAATTAGTAAGTAGAAAGTAGAGAATGATTCAAAATACTAAATTGTTATGGATTTTGTTATGGAGTTGAAAAATGCCAATCCCAATGGTTGTAATGTTGTAATAAACAATCTACATCCTATGATTTTATTTTTTTTCAAAAATATTGAAAATTGAATTAAATAAAGGACTTCAAAGTTTATTTCAGAGTAGAGAATCCAAAATTGCCCGCAAACTAAAACTCCTCATAACTTTCATCTCATTAATCAAAATGGAATGATTCAAAGCTTTCCACATATATATATATATATATATATATAAATCTAGAAAATCAATTTCAGATTTATATTTCTTAAAAGAATGTTTTTTTAAGAAATTTTTGGGTTGCCCAAAGATCAATGAAAATTACATATCATGCCATAACTTTTTAACCATGTAGTCAAAAGTTATGAAAATTGTTGGGCCTTAAAGCTACTCCTCAGGCACAGGTTGTGTGAAAATTTCAAAGAAAAAACAAGAAAAACTCCATTCATAGTGAGTTGCCCAAAATCACTATGTTGCCAAAAAACGCAGTTTGGTCCTTTAGGAGTTAATCATTTTAAGGACAAAGATGTCTGTACTTTGGGCTTCATGTTTTTTAGTATTTGGATATTTGGTTTATTTAAAAATTGATTTTTGAGAATGATCACTTCTAATATTTTGTAGAAAATTTCATTTCATAAATTTTTTCCATTTAATTTATACCTTCTAAAACACAATTAATCAATATTGTTTCTAAAATTATGACAATGACAATGACAATGAGGCGAAAAGAGGCAAACACCCCTGCCATTGCCATTATTAGCACACACCCTCTACATGATAAAAAATGTTAAACAAATCTATGATCATTGATCTAAACAATCCAAGAATTAGTGTGACCATTGATGCTTTGGGATATTGAATACGATATTGAATTTAGATATGATATTGAATATGAAATACATATGGCATGGATATGTGTAGAATACGTAAAAATCCATAAAAATTATATACATATACATATGGCCATACTATATACATTTTAGACATCCCATATCGTTTGCAAGCAAACAAATGTCAAAGAAATACAAATAAGAGGGTTGCAATTGTCACAAGCACACATCTATTATTCTCAACCAAGTGAAAAGTAGCATGTGTACCCTTTTTAAAGATTTTTTGAAAAGTTTAGTCACCAATGGAAAAGTGACATGTGTACCTTATCAAATTTTTATACATGATTTCCTCAGAAAGACACATTTTCTCACAATGTGTTCAAAAGAGGTATTTTATTAGTTTTTGTTCTTAACTTCTAAAATCTGTAAAATAAAATTATGATTTTGAGGTTTGGATCAAGCCCTAAGGTTTGGGTGGGTGTGATCTTTTTACTTTTTTTGAGCCCAATTCAAATTCTTGAATGCAAATTATTATTGCAAATTTAGAAATACAATTGTATAGACATGAAAATTTGGGAGGCATTTTCTATAAATTATTGAGGGTTTTGGCCTCAAAAATGTATTGATTGAAGTACTATTAAAGTATTGCCACTTAGTACTTTATTTAAACCATGATACTTCAATTTTGCTTTTCAAAGATAATGGCAAAAACAAACAAGCTTTCACACTATAGTTTTTTTATTTACTTATTTTCATCTCTAGAATCTACATGAGTTAAAAATTTGCAAATTAAATTTCAAATTTTCTAATTTGTCTAGAATTTTGAAGTTGAATTATTGACTCTTAGGCCCATAATGGAAAGGAAACCTTTTTACTTTGATCACATAAATTTCACAAATGGTAAGGAACTTGAACTTGAATTTTTTTGAATGTACTCTATAAGAAGGCAAACTTAGGATCCCACAATTACAATTGTCATTTTTTACAAAATAATTCATCCAAAAGTGACCATTTTCTTTGTTTTTTGGGCTTTAAATGCAAAAGTAATTTAATAAGGTTGACCCCAACCCTCCAAAGTCCATATTCTAGAAGGTGAACAAAATGCCTCTAGGCAAATGTTTTGTCCAAATTTTTCTCATTCATTCAAAGTAATATTGGAATCTTTAAGAAGATAACTTGTCTTTACAACTAGTTTTTTTTGAAAAAGGGGATAATATTATATTTTCATGTGAAATATAAACTAAAATGTGTAAACATTCAAAGAAAAAATTCCGACAATGGGTTATGATGAGAACCTCATGTCATATGCTTGAACAAACACATGTCATATTCTTCACTTTATCTAATGATATAAAATTTAACCCATTTAAATAATACTTTCCTCAACATGTTCAATTAAAGACATTTGGTCCTTTTAAAAAAATCATAAATCTTTTGTTGTTAACCCCTAAATGACATGGCAAATGTTTTTTGTCAAACAAATGTCGAGGAATTTTCCTATGTAGGACAAGATTGCAACTATTCATCCTTGAAATTAGGGGTGGAAAGGGAAGATCTTCTACAGCAGTTTGACTCCCAATGAGTATTTTTGATTTTTTTAAAGTGAATGATGTCACACGGTTCCAAAATGCCTGATTTCCACGGTCACCAGTCCGGCGTTCAAGGGTTCAAGGGTCACAAAGTCTTGTCTCTCCTCATCCCTTTCTCTTCATCTCTTTCGCTAGATTTGTCACTCAGCCGCTCAGTCGGTTGGTGTCTTCCACCGCTCCACGATTGTTTATGAATTTGCGCCACGCGCGGCATCGTATTTCTGAAGGAAACTAGAAGTAGTTGAGAGGTCTGTTTTCGAAACGCTTGAGTTACAAATTTCTCGAATTCTGATTACAACAGTTTGATTGGGATTGAGCGAGGTGGCGATTGTGGCTAACTAAGCTTACAGAAGTAGGATATTGAGTTTGATAGAATTTCAAGTTTGCGTACCGGTAGTCGCATCGTTCTAGGGTTCCTGAACGAGATTTTTCTTTCTTTACTGAGCTCACAGTTGGTAACTGAAGAGATATTGGTGCTACTCGTTATATAATCCCTAGAGTTGGATAAAGTGGCTTGCGAAGAATTTTATTGAATTAGCTGTGGCGACAGTTTTATTGGAATTTGCATCTTGTTGTGTGCATAGTTAAATTTTTCTAGAAGTTGCTTTCCTGGAAGGCCGAGGTTATGATTCTGCTCGTTTCTCAACACCGCTTGAAGTCATTCGGTCACGTTCGTTTGGCAATTCAGTGGAAACGACGAAAATTTCAGTTGATTTGGTATTAGATTTCAGTTCATTTAGATTTGAGAGTATTTTTGGATGTGATGCTGAATCTGATCTCTGTTGTTTTCTTTGAGCAGAGTGCGCAGGCAATTGAGTAGTCTGGTGGAACGGTGAAGGGGATAGTAAAGAGCAATGCAAGGAACCCTGGGAGGGTCCTTGAGACCGTGCACGTCGTTACTTCATACGCATAGGACTTCATTGCTACCCCTCGTCAACTTTGGGCAACGTAGTCTGGTAACTTGTAGTGTGTTTGGAAGGGAGAACAGGAATGGTAGTGACTTGAGAAAAGGTAAAACTGAACCGAGGGTTTGGTCCCGTCGAGATGCGGCAAGCACATTAGGGTTAGGGGTACGGAGGCACCTTGTTGTGGTTGCTGCAAAGAGGAGTTTACTGTCGGAGCTTCAGAGCATTAAGGAGGAGGCAGACGCAGGTACTCTGTTGCTTAAGGTTTTCACTCTCTCTGTCTTTTGCACTACGCATTTCTGGTAGATATAAGGTAGAGAATACTATTTGCGTCACTGTGATACTACAGGAGCCAAAATCTTTTGATTTCAAAGATTTTTCTCACTCAATGTATGATGTTTTCTTATGCAATCGTTTAAAGTGGGAGGTTGTAGACGACTATTGAAGGGATAGGAGACCCCATTTCCATTCAAGCATCAGGGGTCATAGACATTTAGGCAAGACTTGCTTAGGTACACGAGTTGCCAATTTAAAGACAACCAAGTGCATTTGAAGAACTCAGTTTCTGTTGATACCAGGGGTCGGTATAGGGGACGGGATCGGCTTCCTAACGGATTTAATTTCCTTTATCTTAATTGTTTTTATCGTTTCGCTATCTCATGAGCTTGTCCTGCATTGTGTGCTATGCAGCAGCCGGTCCTTTGGAGTTTGAATCGCCATTAGATGTAGTCTTGTATCCGGATCCAAGATTACGGGCCAAGAACAAGCTGATAAAAGTGTTTGACGAGAAACTCCAACAGCTTGTGAACGAGATGTTCGACATTATGTATAAGTGAGCATTTGAGCTTGTCTCTTGCATTCGTGCTGTGCATACCTAAATGCTTTCAAAAAAGCATGGTTCCAATTATCGAACCATCTTAATTTTTCTGGGGTCTTATTGATAACTGAAAGACGATTCTAATGCATTTCAGCATGAAAATTTTGGGCGCTGTTTGAATCATCCATGAATTTTCAAATACTGTACCCGATTTTGACCCTTCCCTACGTTCACTCTACATTTTGCGCAAGATAACCTGTCAGTGTGCAAGATCCTCAACTGGGAATTGTTTGTTACAGGACGGACGGGGTGGGCCTGGCAGCACCTCAAGTGGGAGTGAATGTGAGGCTGATGGTGTACAACCCCTTGGGAGAAAGGGGGAGCGGAGAAGAGTATGTGTTGGTGAATCCCCGTATTGTCAAGTATGGGAAAACTCGGGATCTTTTTGATGAAGGCTGCCTTTCCTTTCCTATCTTGGAAAGAGGTCCCAAGCAAGCTCCTACAATCGAGGCGTCAGTGGAGGTCAGTACTCTTGTGGATATTAGGGCTAAGTTCAATCCGATCGTGCAACAACAATAATGTGCTGTTTCGTTCATTCGCTTGTTTTCATGTCTGGTTCTGAACCGAGGATAGATTGTATTATAGGGACCCGGAGGAGGTAAACCAGGATAATTTAGGCCTGATACGTTGAAGACCCTTGCAGATGAAGCCCTCCATCCCAGTTTCAGGGTGCTCTGTAAAACCCTCAAAATTACAGATGCGATGGAGCAGAGCAATTAGGGTCTGTGATTATGCCAAAACGGTTGCTACTTTTAGGCTGTTCTGCTTAGAATTTAATGAAAGAGTATCCCTGCGGTCGATCTCATTAACCTTTGGTTTCTGTACACCCCCCAGAGTCCTCTACACTTCGGAGTGGACTTTATTGCCTTCGATATCCATATATATTTTTTCTATACTACTGTTTCCTGAACTGATTGTCTGATTGTTTGGTTGTTCAGAGGCCCAAGTCAGTAAGGATAGATGCCCAAGACGTTAAGGGAAAGAAATTCAGCCTTAATCTCAAGGAGTGGCAGGCGCGAATTTTCCAGCACGAATATGATCATCTCGAGGTAAGTATGGCAGATTGTGGCTTCAATCTCTTCTCTGAATGATATTGATCTGCACTTGCTTTCATCTATCCGTCTTGCTAGATATTTAATTCTCTAATCTGCAGAGAATATATCTACATTTATGTGAACTTAGAGCCTGTTTAGATTCTGACAGTGGGCTCACGCTCATATTATTTTTGCAGGGAATTTTGTACTTCGATCGAATGACTCCAGAAGTCCTGGACACAATTCGACCAGAGCTTGAGGTCAATTTCATTCTCGCATTCCAACATTGTCTCTTGCAACTATTCACTTCTAGAATATGATCCACATACCATAATGCAGAAGTCCTGGTTTCCAATACAATTAGACTGTTTTCAAGTACTTTCCAAACGTCATTGTGAAGAGAATCGTCCCCACAATTCGTGGGCAGGACTTTCTATTGTCACAGTGATGACACGGAGGTCTCGTTATGTATCTTGGTGAGGCCTCTCTGTGATCATAGGGAGACATTTACATACACCAGGCAAGATTGTGTAAAAGTTCTTGAATCAGTCTAATGTCACTGAAAATAGTTGGCATCAGGCTGCCTCACTTGACCAGGAAACGTTTGAAGATGATATTTGCTGTGTGCGTATTGGCACTTACAGGCTGGGCAGCATACTCAGAAATGCAGCATTTTATTATTTCTTTTAAGGGGCCTTAAACTGTTCATCAATCTTTACTCCCTGTGGTTAATGCAGGGTCTTGAGAAGCTGTATGAGGAGCGAACAGGACTTTCGGCACCCGAGAGGATTAGCGACAGGCGGTAGATGGTCGTAGAGGGCAGCTATTCTCCAGGCTACTTGAAGGAGACTCATTGATTCTGCATAAAATATGCAAATTGTACATTGTCTGATACTGGTAATCTGAATATCCAAGATTGGATTAGTCCTTTTGTCCAGCTCGTTTAGAATTGTGTGATACATTGGTGTAAGTTGCGACCATTCTATTTATGTCAACAGGGCCGATTAGAGGTCCTGTAGTGGCAAATGAACATATCGTTTTCTCAGTTGCATTTTCTGACTTCATGGAGAGGGTCATGACATTTTTCAGGTAAGTTTGTGTACCAAGAGTCAAGAGTCAAGGGAATGAGGTAGAGGAACAGGCTTCGTAGGTTTTCAAACTTCAGACTAGGTTGATAGGAGGTACTAGGAAGTAGGCAGCTCGCTGCTTGGTGATTTGGTCCAAGTCAGATGAACAAAATTAACTGCATATCTCGACCCTTAACCTCTAAAGTTCCTTGACGATGTGTTCACCAAAAAAGCTCCAAAACTGTCACTTCTAGTACAAGTAAAAAAATTTAGTAAAAAACACGTTCTTGGGCACGTGCAACCCTAGGCTCTTGATGTACGCTGGTTTGAGAAGATGTGGAAAAAATTTCAGAGATTTCCACGGTGTGGATTGCAAGATATTAGCATTTGGGCCAAAAATTGTTTTTTGGGCCCTACGAAACATAGGATAGTTGCACTTCACAAGGTTACATTTGTATGTATAAATGTCCAAAATGATGGTGCTTCTTCAGACTCATTCCTTCAAGGTAAGTTGGTTACATGCTTGATAAAATTCAGATCATTTGCAATTGTACAACATATAGGAAAAATTAGTAAGTAGAAAAAAACAGAGAATGAATTAAAATACTAAATTTTTAAGAATTTTCTTATGAAATTGAAAAGTGCCAATCCAATGGTTGTAATGTTATAATAAACAATCTACATCCTATGATTTTATTTTTTTCCATAAATATTGAAAATTGATTTATATAAAAGACTTCAAAGTTTATTTTAGAGTAGAGATTTCATAACTACCCGCAAACTAAAACACTTGATAACTTTCATCTCATTAATCAAAATGGAATGATTCAAAGTTTTCCGTATAAATATAAATCTAGAATATCAATTTCAAATTTTTCATTATGAAAAAAGTGATTTATTTTATCTAGCCAGACTACTCAAGTTGAGAAACAAACAACATTTTGTATCATAACTTTTCACTTGTATACTAAAATGAAATGAAGTTTAGCACTCATGGAAGATATTCCTTGTTCACACCTTGCAAAAAAAATTCAACCTAAATAAGTGAAATCTCTGCTCACATGTACTTGCCCTCAAAAGTTATGTTGCCCTAAACCCAAGGTTGATCTTTTAGGGGGTTAACTCCTAAATGTCCAAAGTCTTCTTTAGAATTGACGATTTGAGAAAAATCATTATAAAATGTTATTTGGAAGAATAGTTTGGAATTGGTATACCAAAGATTGTGAGTTTTAGATTCCATCTATACGATTAGATTCACCAATGCTATGACTGACATTTTTTTTAAATGTTGAAAATTGAAAGAAAAATTTCTAAATTCATTCAAAAATTGATTACAAGAAAATATTATCATTTTTGAGAAAATTTTTTTGGAATGGATTTGAAATGAGTTTCCTTTGCTTTGTGTTATGAAATTTATGACCTCATTTTTGCAAATCCAATTTTGAACTAGAGTCAATGCGATTTTGGCTTGGTCAAAGCCATATGTTTGGCACCTTAGGGCCATGTAAGCACTATACCGTCGAAGAAAGCCATATGAGAATTTTTTTAATTTGGCATGTCCATAACATGGCACTCAATATGGCAACAGGAAAAGTAACATGATAACTTGCGAGGATGAGTGGCATGCCTAGTTAGCACACTTTTATACTATTTGAGAATTTTATTGTTATTTTTTGAGATGTCAACTTAGATGTCCAAATGTTTTTTAAGACATCAATAGGTACATACCTCAACCATTGGATAGGGACAACGGAAATGAATCATTTAAATGAAAGTAAAAAAATGAATAAGAGAAATTGTCGAATTCAATGAGAACTTATCAACTAACATCAAGAAATTTTTGATGGCGTAGTGAAGGAATTACTTCATTGATATTTAGTAAGAATGAAGGGTGAGAAGGTCGTTTTTATAATGAAATCTGTAGTCATACAAAGGATATGGGATAATTTGAAGATGGGAGCTTGACCCTTGGACATCTAGATGTTGTCTCAAACACCTAGATGTTGTTTCAAAAATTATAATTTGAACACAATTCATGCTTTACCTATTCTATATGGGTTGTTTTACTTCCTACCACCCTATTTTTTATAAAAAGCTTTTCTTTTCATCTATGGTGTACAACCATCTATTTGCTGTGGCTATGCCTTCCCTTGTGATTTTCACATGTGGTTAGTACTTTACCACTACCTACAAAAACTTTTACAAACTTACTTACAATTAAAACAATTTTGCTCGTTGATGTGGAAATACTATGTTTTCTTGGATGTTCAAAAAACATCATTGCGCTTGTGTTCATGTTAAATAAAACATTAACATCCATAATAGCATTAATTTGGTTTTACAGATGGACGTTTTTCAGCCCGTACATTACAATGAATTTTAGATGACATTTGAATTGACTATTTTGACGTCATAAAAATGCTTTGAGACATTTTTTCTGATGTTAAAAAAAAGTCAAGTTTCTTATAGAGCTCAATGATTAGTCCATCTATTTTACGTAAGACTTTGATTGACTTCAAATCTTTTTATAAACCTTGCCACAATATATAGAATAATTCCATCTAGAGTATCATTGTTTAAAGACATCTACTCATGTACTTAAAAATGCTACAATATGGAAAGCCATGGAAAAGACAATGGACTATGAAAAAATTAGAGAAAAAAGTCATATTCTAGTTTACTTGATCCAACATTGAATGATAGTGAACTACAAAATTATATGGTTGATTTCCGAGTTCTTCATCTCATACTAGTTATAGTAGTCAAATTGCTGAAATCAAATAAAGAAGTATAATCTACTTATATAGAATTAAGTAACAAGAAATTGTGTCCATGGTTATATATGGTCTTTAACCCCTAAGCGCCCAAAGCATGTTTACCAAAATTCAGACCCTTCTCAACTCATTCTAATCAAATTGTCACCCAAAACAAGATCCATGTAAATTGACCATACCGATTGGTAGTGGAGACATGCCCAGAGCCGTGGGAGAAAGGACAAATGATTTCCCCCTACCATTGAAAAGATTATAATAGTCAAACATAACAACCTTTCATTTTTGGGAGGCCATATTTGGGGCGCTAGGGCATACAAGGGTTAACTAAAGATGACTTCTCTAAGTTGTAAGGAATTTGTCAATTTGTAAAGTCCAAAGATGTATTAATTTGACATTGAATGGAAAATTTGATTACAAAATTCAATACAAATATTTTCAAATAAAACAAATGAAAACTACTACTTGTAATTTCAAAAAGAACTTTGTTTTGTATTGTTGTTTGTAACCAATATGGCCCTAACTAATGATGACACTATTGTCAAGAAACAAAATATTTGGTAGTAATTCACATAATCCAAACATATATATACCTTATGTGAAAAGTAGCCATGACATTTTAAAATGATGAATACACATTAAATACGAGCATAGATTTGTTGTAGTGTAACATTAATTAGACTTAGGAGAATATGGATTGGATGAAAAATATTCAAGATGAAATATTTGGGATGAAAATGTCACCATTTTTGTGACAATAGGTCGTGACATGGATCATGACAGTCTATAATTAATATAATAGATGAGAATGTATGCAACATTATCATCTAAACTTGTAACTTTTTTAGGTCATCAACTCAAAAGAACTTTGAACCCTATAACTTTTAGATATTTTTGGATATACAATAGACTTAGTTCATTGTATCAAAATCATCTAGTAACAAAAATTATTGAAATAAACAAGCCTCATAATAGAAACTATATTCAATGCTTCATCCAAATTAGGTGTATGTACCTTCAAAGCATTCAACCATATTTAATATTGCATTTGTCTATACTGATTTTTCCTAATAATATGTGACATTAATTTCTCAAAGTTACACTATTTTTTGAATAGATGTAGAATAGGTTCAAATATTCCTATAATTGTACCAATTTCGAAAAGAACAATTTTTTTGTGGTGACACTAATATTCTAGGCGATTCTAATTCCCCCACTGGTGGGCGGACAAATCATTGCAGAGGAACATGTTCCTCCATCCACATCCATCTGGAAATAGAAGTTTTGGATGAAAATCATCCACTAGTCGGGGACGGAAACAGAGTTGTCGTTCCGCCTGTTGTTAGGGTTTGGGGCAGAGCTCTCCATCAATTGTTGCGAGGCGACAAGTTTTGCAGCGGAGATTAGCTTGGAGCGATGGCGGGGAGTACGGGCGCAACGGTGGTGAAGGACGTCGTGGAAGATCCTAAGCTTGACGTTTTTGAGGATGATGACGAGTTCGAGGAGTTCGAGAACGAGGTGTGGGACGACGAAGATGAGGGGAAAGGCGCCTTGCAGCAATGGGAGGATGATTGGGATGACGACGACGTCACCGACGACTTCTCCGTGCAGCTAAAGAAGGAGCTTGAGGCGGAGAAGTAGACGGACTGTGGTCGATCTCAAGCGTAGGTACTCCTGATTTGTTCTGCCTACATCAATCTTGATGCTAAGGTGCTCGTTGTGCTCTTAGTGTTCTTTAATTTTGCAATTGATATTTTGGAGGACGCTTTGGGGATTGAATTGCCTAATCTTAAAATGAAATTGCAGTTAGTTTCGAGCATTTTTCTTCTGCAGCGTTTCTCCGGCTCTTTTTCTTTTCTTCTCTTCCTATAGACAATATGCTGTCCGATTACAGTTTCTCTGTCTGTACATACCTTAGATTTTGAAGATGTTCACGGTTATAATTAATTTTCTGTTCATAGTCGTAGCGCGTCTGACATAGAAGTTACTTTCAATATTAGTCTTAATCGCTCTATGTTGATTACACTCTTTTAATTTCTTCATATTTCATTACTTTAACCTTGTTCATCTTTTTGGTGAAGAAATTTCCTGAGCACAGGCTTTGAGTACCGCCTGTTTTCATGCTCTGAGTTGTTGTAAGGTGCACAGCATATGCTGTGAGATAAATTTTCCAGTGCATGTTCCGCCATGTTTGACATGTGATTTTTCTTTTGCAGCTCTTTCGGATGACTGCGATTATGGAACGACGATAATTGTCTCGAAAGTTGCCTCGTGACGTTGGCGACTGGTAGTAAGAATGATTTTGAAGTGATCTGTAATTTGAAATTTCATAGAAGGAGAAACAGGTCCTAATTGCAAGAAGATAGTATGTCGGTGGGAAAAGAGATTTATTTCCTTGGATTTAAGTCATTTCGAATTGGACCTCTCATGATCAGTTTCTCATGTAGGAAGAGTGTTCAGTGATTTGCTCATGCAGCTGGTAAACGCAATTGCCAGCAATTATCTCAACTGGATGATAAATACTCGTGTTTGAATTTGTCTTTCTTGAAATGTAAAGCCAGATGCGCTCTCCTGTTTCTACTCCATTACTGTCGTGAAATAGGTTTCATTTGAGCGCTCCTGTGCTCACTTCGTCATTGCAACCCGCAATTTGCACAAGGTCTCTAGTGGATGCGGGAGGCCTAGCCGTCTCGGTAACCACAGCGGTGGCAACCTTACAGCATCGTTAATGTTGGATGTCACATTGAAGTTGGATGTCACAAAAACTGCTTGTGACGGATTGCTGTATCACAGAGAATTGTTGCCATTGGGGCCACTAGTTTGGGTGGTGTTGGTGCCGCAAGTACAGCGGCCCAACCTGTGCTTAAACCTTTTGCGATGCTCATCAAGAATAAATCCGATTTGGGGAAGACTGCTTCAGAAAGATTTGCAACGGTTTTGTATGGAGAAGCGGCTCCAATTTGTGTTTTAAGGTGAAAGCTTTTGAGCCAGAACCTGAAGATAGAAAATGGAGACGAGATCAAACTTCGTGTTATGAACCGGGCCAAACCATGGAAGTTTGAGTTTGACTGAGAGTCAATTTCGACGTTGTAAGGTTTATACAGTAATTCAGCTAGGTTGATTGTTTTCAAAGGAAAGAAGCAGAATATTTCACCTTTGTCAGTTGCAGCCCTTCTTGTTTACTTTTTGAGAAAGTGCCAGGATGGTGATCACTGTTCAGCATTGTATTTATTTTGAAATGGTGCAATCTGGCCCCATAGTGCCCCAAAGGAAGGGTTGGTCAATTGCTTGAAATTCAAGAAGTTTTCAAGGTCAAAAAATTGACTTTTGTAGGCCTTAAAATTTTACCCTTCATTGGAAAGGAAGTAGGAAATTGATTACTATGTGCACAATGATTTGGTTCACTTCAGACTAAAGACAAGCTCAAATGACTCCCTAAAAATTCATTGTTGAATGGTCTTGTGTTATTGAAAGTATATTCCTTTGTAAGTGAAATTTTAATTTTTTTTAATGTCTAGCAGATCACCTACTTATAAATTTCAACTTAGGGGCATTTCACACTATGTCCTAAGTCCCAATTTTTTGAGGCCTAGTTGAAGGCCAAATTCCAACTTGCGTAGGTTGTAGAAGGTGAATAAAAAATAATGTATGTAGGACATGGAACTAACAATGTGAATACCAAGTCCCAACTCTAAATCCCAACTTCTCTCTTTTAAAATATTTTATAGCAATTAAGTGCTCCAAATATGAATCAAGAAGTTAGAAGGCTATTATTTGTGTAGTTTTAGCATTAATTTTGCATTCAAAAAATTTGGAGAAAAAATTCAGTCCACTAGAATATCTTGTATGGTATTTTATTCCTTCCTTTTATATTCAAATTGGTGGGATTTGGAGGGTGAGTTAGGTTTCCATTTTGGCTAAACCCTATTTGGCCTCCAAATCCTACTTCCTTGGCACCTAAACTCCCCCAAAGTATTGCCATGTCTATGTAGGCATTTTAGAATGATGTAGGATTTCAGACTTGGGATGTAGTATAAAGCCCAAAGTCCCTATTTAAGCTCTCTATCAATTAGATTTCAAGAATTTAGTGGGACTTGGGACTTAGAACATAGTGTGAAATGCCCCTTATCATATAGTGATACATATAATTATGTTTGAATGAATTTGTTATATGGCTATGGTATTTACAAATTATTTCGAGTAGTTAATGGATTGTTCATTTGTTAAGAGAGCATACTTAAAAAAAGTGTGTCGAAGGGGTTGGGAGAACTATAGATTAAGAGTGGTTAGTTTTCTAGGATGCTAGGCTTGGTAGGAAATTTTTAAACTTACAATATATTTTGGGTTGAATATGGAGATGTGTTACCAAATCTAATGACTTATATGTAGTCATGAAGAATTGGTAAATATTGACAATTGAGATATTGAATTAGTTTGATCTATATAGTGTGGGTTTCAAATATTTCCATAAGAAACATCTAGCTTGTTATTTCTTCAAATATTTGATTGATATCTACCACCTCTTATTATGTCTTTTACTTGAAAATGTGGGTGGGATTTTTTTTTTCTTTTGAAACATACGGCCTTCAAGGATTGTAGCAAGAACTGACCTGACATTGCCATGGAAAACCATGGACCAATCCCCGTCAAGAATAAATGTAAGAACAAACCCCCTCTCCATGCGAACAAAGCTTTGATAGCATGGGGAGCCTCCATGCGAGCAATATTAGTATGGGGAGTTGAACTACGAACCTCGTGGGTTCCACGGAAGTTCCTCACCTAGCCATCACCCAAGGTAGTTTAGGGTCATTGTCGACCAATGGGTGGGATCTTTGATTGACTCAAATAACATCTATTTAAACCCTCATTTAAATTCTATGGCCTTAATACAACGAGGACACCAAACACTAAAAGTTTTCAATGAGACTTTCAAAGAAACTATATTGAAAATTTAAAAATATAGCTATTTACTTAGGAATAGACTAAGTCTATCCCCAAGGGTAACCATGTAAAGTCATTGTGGAGATGAAGTTGAACCACCTATAGCCAATTACTTAAGCAATTTTGCAATAGATCATGAGCAGTATGAGGTGATGTAGGAAGATAGGAAATATGGGGATTGCAAAATTTTCATAATACTATCATCAAAATAGAAACTATTATGAATTTCGAGAGCCAAAAAGTGTTCATTATCTATACTTAGCAATGTCTAAACTTTTCTAATTCTAAACATTTAAGAGTTGCTTTCCCTCTCACTACTTCCTACTTTCTTGTTCAATACTTCCTACAAGTTGGGACAAGTGCCATGACCTTATTAGTCCTAACCTTGAAGAAGAAAAAAAATCTGCAGTCCAACCTTAGTTGGAAATAGTTACATCCTACAAATTGGATACGGGTTCCTTGTTGGGGATGAATGTCCAATGATTGACAAATAATCCTTCCATGTAAGACAAAAGTGCAAATGTTCATCCTTAGAATTTTTTGTAGAAAGGGAAGATCTTGCTTAGTAGTACGACTTCCAATGAATTTTTTTTAAGATGATTCACACTGTACTAAAAAAGATGAATTGTATAGTATAGTAGTATGCTCTTAAAGCGACTATTTAAGGGCTGGTCGGCCTTTTCGATGGTTCTTAGATGCACGGAATTATTTTTCCTTATTTTTCACTTGAAGAAAAATTGATGTGGAATCTAACCCAAGTGGTTTCATATTTTTCGGAGCATTTTTGAATTACTTATGAATTTTCAAAGAATTCTATGGTAGGCACCTATTTGTGATCATAGGCCTTGCGAAAACCACACACACGCAGTCTGAAAAAAGATATGGCTTGACCCAAAACAAGCACTGCAACATTTTAAAAGTAATACACAAGGTTCTTAAATACAACCACTACTAAACTTAAACGGACCTTAAATTCTTTTAACATTTGTAAAAAGGCAATTGGGCAATCAATTTTCATCTAGAAAAAGTAAGTGGACATACCCTAGCTTTGAAATGGACCCTCTCTAACTTTTATTCCATGTATTGGCAAAGTATGAATCATCTCTTGCTAAATCTTAATTATGCTTTAAAATTTGTGGTAGTCCATTTTAGAACCATTGACTATCCATTTCAGAGGGGCCTACTGTGCTATTTGAAGAAGATGGTTGCAATAAGAGCAAACTACCTTAACCACCCCATACTTACACTGAGGATTAATCTTGAAATGTGAGAGAGGACAAAAAATGTCTGATGAATGCTTTTTAGGGTTACTGCAATTATTCATGTAGAAATGTGATAAATTTTTTCTGATTACTTCGTTGATAGGCATGGAAACACTCAATTTTCAATAGCTCGGTATGAGCCCTATTTCCGCTGTCTCCGTGAGCCAGGCCTGGACCATGCGTCCCCGAAGCTACTAGGTTCGGAGCCGAGGCTAAATTAGGTTTCGAGCATTATCGTCTCGGCGTATAAATCCTCTTCTAGGGTTTCGGAGGTCCTTCTCTTTCAGCTTCGCAGCGTCGTTGCTACCCCTTGTGACCTTGTCCGGTTCAAAACTGCCGCAGCCATGAGGTTGGTTCTACTGCTCCCTTGCGCATCAAACGACCTTTTCTCTTAGTTATTCGGTGTCGTAGGATGATTTGGACTTCTCGTCGCGTGGTCCACCCAGCCGCGGGCGGAGTTCGGCGATTCGTCGCTGGCCTCCCGAAATGGGTACCCGGGTTCAATCCGGGGGAGTGAATCCCTTGAAGAGGGTTGCACTTCGTCTTCGTCCTCGTATTCGTGATTTCTTCGAGGTAGGCTTGCGTTCGTCGTGGTTGAGATTATGTCGGCGTGAGGTTCAGTTTAGGGTTTGAGATTGATGTTGGTGATTTTATCCACTGCAGTAAGCTTCAGAGCGATGTCCTTCGAGATGCCATCTCCCAGATTACCTCTGGGGCGAAGGAGAAGAACCGGAAGTTCACGGAGACCGTGGAGCTTCAGATTGGTCTGAAGAACTACGATCCCCAGAAAGACAAGCGTTTCAGTGGCTCCGTAAAGTTGCCCCACATTCCTCGCCCGAAGATGAGGGTGTGCATGCTCGGGGATGCTCAGCATGTCGAGGAGGTACTCACTTCGCATTGTACTCTGAACTACCGTTGTGTCTTTGAAGTATTGCCTCTTCGCTTCATCCGTAGTATTTGATAAAATTTTAGGTTGCTTGCACCAAATATATTGAATAATTATGATAATGATTCCCCTAATTATATCATGTTGTGGAATTACAATGTATCCTAGATGAGTTTAAACGCGTAATAAAACACATGTAAGCCCATATGGCCAGAATAACCTATCAGGCTTGAGGGTTAGGGTCTTCTCTTATTTATCCAGTGAATTGTTTTTCAGACTATCTAATATTTTAGTCAAATTAATTCTTTTTGAGCACATGCAGGCTAACAAGATCGGCATGGAGTGCATGGATGTTGAGAGCTTGAAGAAGATGAACAAGAACAAGAAGCTCGTGAAGAAGCTGGCCAAGAAGTACCACGCTTTTCTCGCATCCGAGTCTGTTATTAAGCAGATTCCCAGGTTGCTTGGCCCTGGTTTGAACAAGGCCGGAAAATTTCCTGCTCTTGTGTCCCACCAGGAATCCCTGGAGGCCAAGATGATGGAGACCAAGGCTATGGTGAAGTTCCAGCTGAAGAAGGTTCTGTGCATGGGTGTGGCCATTGGCAACTGTGAAATGGAGGAGAAGCAAATCTTCCAGAACACTCAGATGAGCGTGAACTTCCTCGTGTCCTTGCTGAAGAAGAACTGGCAGAATGTAAGTTGTCTTTACACGTCAGTTTTTATTTGGAACTTGGTATTTCTTTTGCAGCCTGGCATTTCTTTCAAATGATTTTTTATGATGGCGATTGAACTATCATTTTCTTAGTTTGTTGAAATCAATCTCTTACTTCAGAACTGCCTTTTCATTGTAGGTTCGCGTGCTCTACTTGAAGACCACCATGGGTTCTCCCGTCCGTATCTACTAGTTTTCTAGCAGGCAGGAAGTTTCGGCCCTCGAGCTGGCTTTTTGCAGTGAAGCTGCAAAAGAGATTGTGGAGGCTATCTTTCATTCTTAATTCAGACACTTTCAATTATGGAAATCACTTTTGCGCACATCCGTGTTTTACCGAGTATTTTGTCTCTTTTTTTTCCTAGTATCATGGATATTAAGGTTTACTGGGGAGAACGCATTCTACAGTTTCTTAATGACTTCTGTTTCTCCTCTCGTTCTCATGCAGAATGTAGTTTCCATACTATGTACTATGCAAATTACGCCATGATGAAATCTAAAGTTGGCCAAAAGTAGAAATCCTTAAATCATCGAACGCAGATTCGTCCTCATTAGTATCATTCATTCGTGCAAGGACGATTTAATTAATTTGGGAGTCTCGGACACAACCAAACTTGAATGGCACACGCATTTGATCGACACGATTCATTTCTTCTTTGTGGCATAACCTGGAAGCTGGGACACTACTAGATGCAGAAGAGTTAGCAAAGGTCATTCAATTGCATCATCTCTTGAGTGTAAGATGCGCAGACCATAGTCCGGGCTGTATAGTTTTTGAATTTCGTTGTAACGAACCCGGGAGGCAGCGTAGGAAGTTAGAATTTATTGACATTCAGACATACAAATTCAGAAAGGGATTGCCTAATTAATAATGAAATATGGAAATAGTAAACGGGAGTCTACACTGATCTTTCTCAACACTACTCCGTGGTCGTTTGGTATAAGGTTGCATATATTGTCCTCTTCACTGCATCTATTTGATTTAAGAGATTCTAGGGTAATGTCTCAATTGAGTGGATGAACTAAACCATCTCAAGCATGTGAATGTTGAACCTAGTGCAAATGTTACCCATTAAGGTAAAACAGACCATTGCGGACCTTTTACCCATTGAGGACTCCTGTAAACGACCCCATTATGGTTTTCTTTTAGTTTTTGAGATTTGGTCCACATTCAATGTCTTAGCTAACTGGAATGGAGTAATTAGTGACTGCAATGGGAACTTTCAATTTTTTAGTTACTTCTTTGTAGGAACTAGGAAGTTTCTTTTTCAGGTTTTGCGTGTTAGAAAATATTGTGACTGCGACAGGTGATGAATAAGATGAGTGTTATGAATAAGTTTTGGTTGGTTTTGGGGTAGTCTACAGACTCTTTTAGGTTGTGATGGACTGAACACTTCTAAAATTCATAACAAATTCACACTTTGTCGAATAAATATACTTTCGAATGCTCTCACCATTTCTATCACTTGACTTTCTCTGGGAAAAGAAGTAGAAAATTTCAGAAATGTCAAGATGGTAAACCCCCCATTTGGTCTGTAATGGGCTGTTTTACCTTAGATCTCCTTGAAATAATTAATAACAATTTCTGACACACATTGAAAATTATGTGGTCTTCTTAACATAACATGATTTATTTATTTATTTTTGAAATACATGGACAAATTCCCATTGAAATGAAGGAACGGTACAATAGAGCCAGAGGACGAAACCCTGAGTCCCCTTGGGACTTAGTGCTTAGGGGGCGGGCCTTTTTCTCTTTTCACAAAACCCAAATGGAAGGAAGACGGCAAACAGAGCAAACCCGAGAGGAGGCCAGTACTCTACGTAAAGGCACCCATCTTGGGCAACGACAATTTCCATCGAATCTCCATGTGAGTCCTTACGCCGAAGAAGCCAGTTCGCAGCCCTGTGTTGTCGAAACGCCAAAGAAAGGTATCGACTTCGTCAGGGTAGAGCTCACAGAGCTTCAACGCCTTCAACCAAGCAACACGGGCATGGTCTGTGAACGCTTCCCACAGAGCGTCCTTGGGCTTGCGGTCTGGCCAAGGGGCATTGTTGAAGCAAGTGGCGTTGCGATCGAGCCATGAAAGCCAGATAACTGAACCCCGGAAGAGGGACCACATGGAATTCCCTTTTTTCAAACGCCTAGGAATTTTAGCTCCGAGTACACACTGCTGCCAGGTGAGAGTTGGCCAACGGCTTGCAACCTTGGTGATGTCAAGAGCAGAGAAGAGAACAGACCAGGTGAATTCCCATGCGTGCCAGGTTTTGGCACAGTGGAAGAAACGGTGAAAGGTGGTTTCGTCGAGGCTAGCTTGACAGCTCGTGCACGCGATGGGAATGTTGGGTATGATTTGTGGGCGCCAGCAGTTCACCGCAACTGCGCAATGATAGACCGATCATAGGAAGCCAGCGTCTTTGGGGGGCCGAGGCTTGTTCCAAACTTCTTTCCATAACATGATTTATTTGAAGCGTTAACCCTTGAACGCTGGACTGGTGACCGTGGAAATCAACCATTTTGGAACCATATGACGTCATCTACTTTAGAGAAACCAAAAAGTATTCATTGTGAATCAAACTACTGTAGAAGATCTTCCCTTTCCACCCCTAATTCTGAGGATGAATAGTTGCACTTTTGTCCTATATAGGTGAGTTCCTTGTCATTCATCGGACATAAAATATCCACCTCGTTGTTTAGGGGTTAAGAATTGAGTTGCCAACTTCTCATAGAAATATCCCCACTTCATATGGCAGAATAGTATTGTTTACAGTTTTAGGCATTGGAAGATTTCTCTTCCACAATTATGGCACTATTTCTCTTTGGATGTCTAGTGCTTAATGCAATGGGAGGCCTCCCACTATTCAAAAGTTATTGAGTAATATTGAAAAGGTCTGGTATCATTGGTTTTAGTATAAATAGTGTGCCATGTGTCATTGCCATATCCAAAAGAAAAGGCAAAAGGCAAAGTAATTTCCTAATTTTTAAACTCATAAAAACTTTAAAATTGAATAAATTTTCTTTCATGAGTCAAAATGTCACATAACAAAGCCCGTGTACCCTTCCTCATTAAGGGTTCTTCAATGGTACCAAGAATGCGATTAGGGACACACGGTTTCAAAGATCTCACCAACAAAACAAACAACCTAACTTAAGGTATGGATGTCACTTTCACAAATTGAAGTCACTGTACTTATATCTTGATATTTTAACCCCTAAGCCCTCGAGCAACCAGTTTGGGGTTGTTGCTCAATTTCATCTAGTATTTTCAGGTGGAAATTTTTTTTTTTCAATATTTTTTCTTTTTCAAATAAGATTGGGTTGTCTTTCAATATTTATATTCAAAACTAAGATCACTATGGTCAAACAAAAATTATAAGGAAAATAGCACAAGGTGTTTAGATTTAGTATTTAGGAAAAAAATGTTGATGTTCTTATTACTAGATTTTAGGCATTTTTTTACAAATTAATGGAAACCACAATTTTGACTAATAAAAAAAATCAAATGCTGAAGATAAAAATTGTATTTTTGGTGAATATTTGAAGTTATATCTTTGAAATTCATTTGAAGAGAATCTAAAAAAAATTTACAATTTTGACCTTAGAGATACTTTCTACTTTTTCATGCTTTACATTATTTTCTTTCATGCAAACTTCAAAAAAGTTATAGAATTTATATTTTGATAACACTTTTGTCTTTTGTCCAAACCCCTTGGGCTTTTAGTAGTTAAGAAGTTAGTATGTCCATGGAAAAAGTGATACACACAATTAACATTAATCCAATGGCATATTCAAATCAATAATAATAATTCAAAATTACTTGTTAATAATTCCAATAGTAATTTCAACAACAACAAGTTTGATTCTATATTGTATTTTTTATCAAACTTTCTTTTTGAAACATTTGAATCTTTGAATTCCATCTATTTTAGATTTCTAAAATAATTTTAGTTGCAACATGAAAAATAGGTGCACTCATTTTGTATAACCTTCTTGAAGAGTCTCAAAAGGATCTTTGTTGGATTAACTACTACAAGACCAAGTATCCATACAAAGGACGTCACAAATTTGGGTAGGCATGCAACTTCAAAGTCAAAAATAACTAGATGTTTCTAAATTTTTAATAAAAGATAGAGACATTTATTCCCTTTGTGGGAATGTAAAAGTATTTCCAAATCAATAGCTTGATAAAAAAATTATTGAGCCCAAAATGTTTTTGGCAATTTCAGCATCTTTTGCAAAATTCTTCATCTTCTTTTGAAATTTGGCATGTATGTAACTACCGTGATATGATATGTCTTTGTTAAAAAAAGAATCATTTATAGTGCAAAAAACTAATTGCAATTAGAGTCGAAATCTACTAATTCAGTAGGATAAGTTTGAAAAAAAAAATTTCAAACTAGTTATTCATGCTATTATCTTGAGAATTGAACTCTCAAAATTATTGAAATTTCTTCAATGTTTGTCTTTAAGTCTCCATCATTTGGATTTCAAGCAAATAATTCTTTACTACACAAGAAATCTTCAAAAAATGCCTACTATATTGCTAGTTTATCTAACCTCCTTGTATTGTAGGGTGATTTAGAATAAGGTATGCCACTTATTTGCTTCCAAAATTTTTCATGAGTCTCCTAACAAGATGTTAAATTTGATGGCACAATGTCTCAATTTTGTGTAGAGGAAATTTTTTTACTCCTAGAAGGTTTGAAGTTTGATGATTCTACTTTATAGGAATGAAAAAGAAGATTTTTTTCACTTCAAATACTATAATCTTTCAATCCACACAATCAAATGGGTTGAAATTTTATCTATACCTTTTCACAATACGGTAGTTGAGCACACATTTTAATGGTTGAAGTTCAAGTTTTTTTTCAATTTTGGCTAATGCATTAAAAGGCAATAGTTTTGACGATTATCTTAAATGCCCAATCAACCACTTATAGTCACTATCCAACTTTTGGAGCTTCTTGGATTCCCAAAAGGTTATTTTTTTCAAAATTTAGTAGTATATAGTGAACAGGCATGCTCAAGTGAAATTTTGTTTAACCAATGTACTTGATTCGATTGCAAAGCTCTAGAAACAATCCTCCATTGTTCCAATCTTTAAAATTGGTATGCATATTTTGAACTATTCATGATTACATTTAGTCAAAAACAAAAAATTCTTCTTTTGTAAAAATTCAAGATATGGGCCTCCAAAATCATTCTCTACAAGGAAGAAAAAAAACTAATGTTTTTTTTTTGAACAATTGAATTCGGATTTGAGATCTCTCAAAATCCACCTGTCAAAGTCTTCGAAAATAAGTAGGTAGACTACTTTAATAGTGATGAGCATGATCTTATGAATAGATTTTTAAAATTATATGATTCTAAAAGAACTATGCCTTTATTTCATAAACGATAGTCTCAAGGTGATTTTCAAGAAAGGACATTGATTGGAATTTGGGCACTTATGGGGAATACCCCTAATCCTTTAGGACAGTGAAGGCCTTATGATTGTGACATTTTCACTTTTTTGGAAAATCAAAGTGATCTCAAAAAATCTCATATAATTAAATTTTTTCTTCATTGTTATGTGGCAAAATTTGAACAAACAAAGGTAAAAAAACATAAAAAGGCTCATCAAAACATCAAGGTCAACATAGTTGTTAGCTATGGAATACTTATTTTGGTAGCACTTTGGCATATGATTGTTGGAAGTATTAAATAAATTACAAAATTAAGGTCCTTGCACTTGAAAAGTAGTTTCTAAATCTTTCGATATACGCATTGGTGTATGTCTATATCCCTCATACAAAATGGTTAGAACAATCTATTTGACTTTGGAATCCAAAGGTTTGAGTAAGTTTGAACCTGAAAAATGACAAATTCATACTTCGCCCCTCAAACCTAAAAAAGATAAATTTATGCCATATGTACCTAACTGAGTGCAAATATTATAGATTAATCATTTGGTTTTGGTCATTTTCTACCAATTTATGCACATTATTCTCAAAAAGAATTGGACTAATTTCTTTGAATTGTTTTCAGCCAAGCCTCGAGTATCTGAGTACGGTAAAGTTCCCATTTGTATTTTGTATCCCCACCAGACAGAAAAAAAAAAAAAGGGAAAAGAAGAAGCATAAATAAAAAAAGAATAAAAGAAAGAGAAAAGGAAAGTAGAAAAAGGAAAGGGACGAAGAAAAAGAAAAGTAATGGAGAAAAAGAAAGTAACGTAACGTAGTGACCTGTGGCATCCATTTTGGGCGCGAACGAAAGCTTCGACGGATGCCTTGAAGCTCCACTGCCGCCATAGCTATGGCGTCAACGGGTCGAATGCCGTCATTGTGCGTTACAATCCTTTCCACTCACCATTCCTAGCTCCGGAGTCACACGCCATGGAGCCCTGAATCCCTTGATGCTCTCCCGCATTCCCCCGATCCAGCGAGCACCATGAGTAGCGCAGCCATCTGCGCCATCTGCTATGAGGATGCGCGGCCTATCTGCGAAGATCTGCAGTCTATCTCCGCTTGCGGTCACGTCTTCCATGAGCTCTGGTGCGTTTTCGCAAACATTTTCTTTGTTTTCGACTCAATTGCGGACTGGTGGAAGGACGTCTGTTCTTGTTGCTTTGAAGCGGGACAAGGGTCACTCCTGATAGGGAATTCACGTTAGGACTCAAACGCTTGGAATTAGCCGTGCCGGTTCCGAGAAATCGTGCGAATGTGAGGATTTTTAGGTATGGAATTTAGGTTTGGAATCTGATGCTAGATGGCATGCAGTGTTGCCGATTACAAAAAAATTTCGCTTTAAGAATTCCATATTTTGATTACGTTGACGTGAGCTTCTTTTTGAAATTGATCAATTTGGAGAGTCTGCATTTCAGCTGTACATATTTGGAAAACGCTAGAAGAAGTGTCCAAATTCTTCCTGAACTGGAATGGAATACAGAGTAAAACGATTTTGTTCTGTTTTCCAGTATCCTTTTTGGAATGTAGAGGTCGCTAGAAATTTCACTTTAGTTTTTTGTCTTCTGCTTGCTGTTTTTTATGTAGCTCAGACAGAGGTTGTAAGAGTGACGTCAATCCTGTCTACTTTAGGATTTGCCTTCTGTTGTTTTAGTAAGTTGGGATTGTTTCTGATGGCGTCAATTGTGCAAATTGTCGTGTTAATATGGTGTTTTGCTTGGACCAGCTTGCAACAATGGATGGAATATTGCCCATCAGGACGGAAACCTACCTGCCCTTTGTGCAAACAACCATGCACCGCTCATGATGTCCACCGCCTCTATTTTCAGTCCGCAGGGAGTGAATCCTCTCAGCCCCAAGTCTCGCCTTCCAAAAATCTGCAGACAGATGTGGAAGACCCTAAGCAGGTGCGCGAGATTGTTACCAAATTTATGATCTGCAATCAGGGGGAAAATGGTCTGGAAATCCACATTGGTTCAAGAAGTGAATGTGGAATGCGTCTTTTCTTATTGACTGTGTGCTATGTAAATTTCATCTTCAAAGGGTTCGTGTTTTTTGGATTTAGGTGAACAATGCTCCTGCTTTACGCAAATTGGAAAACCAGCTTACTGCTGCCAAGACAGCCCTACAAAGCCGCAATGAGCAGCTGAAAGAGCTCGATTCTCAGGTTTTTCACACTTGTCATGTTAATCCCT
Organism: Straminergon stramineum; assembly: GCA_963920665.1. Classification (NCBI taxonomy): domain Eukaryota; kingdom Viridiplantae; phylum Streptophyta; class Bryopsida; order Hypnales; family Calliergonaceae; genus Straminergon; species Straminergon stramineum. The sequence continues at coordinate 20,144,587 of OY987270.1, forward strand.
GAACATTGGAACGAATTCGTGATTTTGCACCTTAAGCATTGATCAGCTTCTCATGATCAGAATTCACACACTAGGCATTGATCAGTTTTCTGAGTTCTCGTTTGAGTTGTACTCTATGAGAAACTTGCAACGGTTGTGCTATTGTGTTTATCACATCGTATTTACGCCACAGAAAGCTAATGCTAAATTATTAATTGTATTTGATATCTACAGGTCGCAGCGAACTTGCAAAGGGCAGAGAAAGCTGAGGCAGCATCTGCTGTCGCCAAAAGAGAACTGTCACAGTGTAGACAAGGTCTTATGAGGGTCCAGGAGGTACATATTGACCACATCTGGATATAACGTCAGGGAAAAATTTAGTATCGAAATCATGTGATTTGTAGTTTCTATGTAGTTAATCATCCAGCTATTAGTTGATGCGTCTTCGGAGCACCTTCTCGGAGGATTTTCGGTATGTGTCTTACGAGTTTGTTGGTCAAACTGCCCTACTCTTAAAACTAATTGAGAGGATCACGGTTCAAATATTCTATCAGTTTGCTCTCTCAACAGACTTCAGTAACTCATAGGTTTTTAGTGTCATTCTTCATAGGATCTGAAGTGCTGCTCGAATGAGCGGGAATTGCTGCAAGAGAAGAATCAAGCGATGGCAAAGGACCTGGCTGCCCATAAGCTGTGAGTTGCCTTGAGCCTGCAGCTTTCGACTATTTACCTATCTGCAGTTCTTTATGATGCTTGCTGAGGGTACTATATTGATTTCCATAATAAATGAAGGATTGTCTCGGGGAAATAGATTAAGTTCACAATATGATTCTACTCAGTACTTTAAAGTTACTTGGTCCACGTGTCTTTGTCCACTAGGGTGGGAGATACAGATCTAGGCGAGGAGGATATTTTCAGGCTGGCCAACCTTGGGAATGGATCCAACAAGAACGCAATCATTGAGACCTTGACAAAATCTCTCATTCTTCGGAACAAGTATGTTCTCTTCTGCCAGCTTGTGAACATCAAGTTTTTACACTCCTACACAGGCAAGGCCGTGTGGTTTGAAAGCCGTGATCTAAAGTTGGATTTGTTTCTTGAGCAGGTCTTACAAGGAGCTGATGGCTCGATGTAATGAGCTTGGTATGGGTGAAAGTCGTGCACTTCGAAAGTCTGAGAAGTCGGTTGAGCTCCTGAAGAAGATGAAGGTATCGCATTGTCAGAAGATTTCATAGAGTGGATCTAACGTGCTCATGCTCACTCAAGTTCTCTGAGCTTCTTTAGTTGCTAATCCTTTCACACGACATACAACTTTTTGCGACGTCTGAGTTTTGATGTTATTGACTGGTACCATGTGGATAATTTTACTGCTTCTATTTGTTCACAATTGTGAAGGCACTTCAGCACGGCTTGCCGCTCGTGGTTAGAAAATTATCTTAGCAATCCAGGGGCCCCTGTACGAGGTTCTCACTATCTATGACCCTTATTGATTCCAGACATTCTTTCATTGAGTAAGTCCCCTTGATGCAGGCTCGTGTTCAAGATCTGGAGAAACTCCTGGAGGAAAAAGACAATGCATGTCTGCGAGGATTGAACAGAGGTTCTTTAAAACCGCAAGGTGAGGATGTTCTCTCAGCTCTAAGACACATGAATCAAGCCGGTGCGAAAGGGATCAATGAGCCAAGGACTCCTCCGTCATGTCAATCTGCAAGTGCTAGCACTTTGTCACGAGGTCGGAATATCGCTTCAACAGAGGAGAACACGTTCAAGCTGACCGGGTTTGGGCTGGTTAGTCTCATCTGAAATGCTGAATTATATTGCATTTTTATGTGGGAATTCTATAATCTAAGTTCCGCTCACCTTGCACTGCATTTTTTAGTAAAGGTGAAATTGTCTGTACTATTGGCGTTCACGCGTTGTTGAACACGCCAACGAATATGCTAAAGAGAAAAGTGCATTATCACCAATGTTGAAGACCGTATTTTTCCCTTTTAATACCTTTCACTCCGTGGAATCTAGAATGGCAGTGTTGCCAAGGTGCAATCTTGTCGGTGGTTACGCCTTATTTGAGTTCAGAGAGAGACTTTGACGTTGGCATTAGGAATCACAGTTCTTTGTTTTTGACTGACACTGGATCTTGGGACTGGCAGGATCTTGATGTCATGCCGAGGGCTAAGTTGTCCGATATGCAGCTCCCAAACATTGTGAAGGAGCGTGGGCTGATGGGAGTCGAGCACGTACAACCAGCCTGTCTGAAGAACGTGAACGCATCCGAAGAAAACTATTCTTCTAGGAAAACAGTTCACTCTGACCGTGGCGCTAGTCTTGACTTCAGAGAGGACAACACAAGAAGTACTGGCTTCTCATATTGGGTAATCAAATCCAGGCACCTTCTTCAAAAAATAGAATTGCTGAACAAAAGTAAACTACCTTTTGATCGAGAAAAGGCTAGTACGAAGTATCCTATATTGGCAGCAGGCAGTGTTGCTCAAATGTCCTTCCCCCGACCTGAACTGACAGCACGCTTTATTGAGAATGGGTCATCGGCAGTAGCATCATCATCTACTTGTACGTGGTTTTGCCAACCCTACTGGTCAACCATTTCCAGAATGCTCTCCTGCATGTTGTTTCCTATAGTGATATTTCAATGGTCTTTCAGATAATCACTCTAGACTGTATGTTTTCTTTTTGCGTCTTTGCATTAAAATCTTGGGATGGTGATGAAATCATTTGTATTACTTCTAGCTATACTAATTTGGTTGATTGCATGTCGTGAACGTGACCGTCTGTGTACAGATAAAGATAAACGAACTTTGAATTCACCAAGAGCGGAGCATGCGTTGGAGATGGAGACTGGCTCTGACAACCTTGGACTTGTGAACTCAGCCGCTAGGCCTCCAGTAAATAGATATGGTGCTTTTGCCAAGAGGCCATTGAGCGACAGGCAATCCCCTAGCACCTTCATCGTATCAGGAGCTGATGGTCGGGGTGGGAAAGTGACAGTCTTCAAGCCCCCTTCCCTCTCCCTGGTATGTGCCGTCCATAAACACTGACATTCTTGGAATGTTCATTTTATTTGTCTTTATTGTAAATGATACTTTCTAGTTTCTTAATCCTGATTTGGATCGTTACCAGATAGTACCACGTTTGTGAATAGCACACACCCCACAATTACACAATTACTGTACTTTTGAACATCCCCTCTTTGAATTCTCAGAGTCTGTATCATTCATTTAGAGTTTGTATCATGCAGGGAGGGGTGGCAGTGTCAGCCTCACAGAAAATGAAGAAATCGAAGACATCTGGAGGCGGTTTCAGAGGCAGACAGGGTTCTCTTCAGATCGAGCATTTCTTTGGGCGCGCAAAATCATGAGAGTATTGCTTGGTTCCTCTATGAGAGCGATTCAATCTCTCAGTAGCAAGAGCTTCTTCTTACTGAGTACCCTAGTGAGTGGAGCTTTACGTCAACTGACGCAAGAAGTTTTTCCAAGCATGTATTTTTGTTTATTGTACATGACACCCGACCGGCGGAGCCCATGTGCTGACCTTGCATTGGAAGACTATGCTGCCGTATAGTAGTAACATACATGCAACCTCGTTGTCGGCTTTACATGGTTTACTCGAGTTTCAAACCGTGACCTCACAGCTCAACAAGTGCTCTCCGAATATTGAATACTGTTCCACTTCTGAAGATACCATATTATCCAGTCCGAGCTGCGGAACCCGCGGAGTGCATCCAAGAGTGTTTCCTCGAAGATATGGTTTATGGTTATTACTCGTACGTGTCCTCTGTCTCATGTTTCACATTTTGCGATCGCCTTTATTTCTTGTATGTATCTCTTTTACGTCACCGATTCACATGATCTAGCCTGGTTGAGGGTTTTGTTCATGCATCTCTTGTCTACTGTATCTCACTTACATCGAGTCTCCGTTTTGCAGGCACCCGAAGGTATTCATGGCTATTGCTTAGATATGGGTATTCAGAAGAGTGAGTTGCTTGAAGCAGCGGAGTTGATGACGTTAGTTCTTCGCCGCAGTGTCTGGAGAGGGGTACCTGTGCGACTGAACTCCTTTGATTCTGTGAAGATTTGGTCAAGTGGCCGCGTTGATAGCCGACCTGGTCGCATGGATCCCTGATCTTCCGATCTTTCTCCGCAGTGTAGCTGCTCTTCCACCCAGAAGACTGATAAGATCCTGGATTGAGTGTATTTTTCACCCGGCCGTAACCCGACTGGGTTTTTTATTTTATTTTTTATTTCTTCATTTATGTGCCTGTGATAATGTGGACATAGGTGCATCTCACGTCTGCGAAACCAACTATAATCAGTTACATTATAACCAGTTATAATCAGGTAAAAATCGGTCCTATCTCAGCCCTCTAGATCTCGGAGGATGCAAAAATGGTCACTCCGAACATGTTATTTTGAATAATGTGTAATGGTGTGCATCAAATGGCTCGTGAATTGTTGCATTTTAAATTGTGGAAGGTTTGTAACTATCAGAATATCATAGCCAAATAGCATGTTCACTTGGGCAAAGACAAATAATCATTTAAAGTGGAGAAGTCTAGTTAACCCATACTTCAAGAATTTTTTAAGAAATCACCATTTGTAAAATCAGTTTTAAAATAGTCACCAGTAGTGTGTTGTGTTCTATGTAGCTTTGAAATCCATGAATATAATTTCATTCAGATCCATACACTTGGAGGCTCTTTTTCATTAAATCAATGTCTTGCTTGCTTTGAACTCGATAGCTAGAATAGACTTTGTTGATGTGAAATACCTTGTTGTAATGATGTTTAATTCCATTATAAGAGTCAAAAATGATCTTAGTTTGAGTAAGATGCTTGTGTGGTTTACAAATAGCCTTCCTTGAGTTATTATCCATTTATTCAACCTACAAAGTTGGATGTTAGAAGATTTTCATCATTTTAAAAATTGGTTTGAGTTCTATTTCAATTCTTGTGGTCATTAATTTCCACTTTTTTTCAACTACCATTATGGGAATTAATTTTCTACGAACTTGTTAGACTTTGGTATAGACTAATCATATTAGGTTAATTGTATGTTAATGTACCATAGCATATGCTAATGTATATGTGACTATTATTATGTATTTATAATGTATATAGTGCATAACATTCTATTACACCTAGAATTGTAGGTCTCCAAGACATTATTGAAAACTCAATAATATAGTTTTAAATCAAGGCATAATTTTTTTGGCCATCAAGGAACATAGGCCCACCTGATCCATTTGAAGAATATTTGTTTTTAGATATTTGGTTTTCTTTCAAGATAAAGACTTAAAGACCTTGTATATGTGGTGAAAATGTTATGTGGAATTTGCACTAGCAGGGTGTGTAAGGTGGAAACAAGAATTTGTTGTTCAATTGTCAGGATTAATTCTTGGTCTTGATATAAGTACATGAGTGAATAGTAGAGGTGTGTATAAACTTACATCCTAAATTGTATATTTTCTAAATTTGAAATTCAATAGAAAATTAAGGCAATAATATTGTATATATGTATATTACAAGTTTATGAAAAAGGTAGGTACTACCTCTTTTGAGCTCATTGTCATTGTGACAAAGTGTCAATTTCCAAGAAAAACACACATGACAAACTTGTTGCTTTTCCTCCAATTCATAAACCAAAAAAAGGGGAACACATGCCATTCTCCCATTAGTTTTTAAGCTTTTACAAAAATCCTAAAAGGAGTACACATTTAATTTTTCTATTGGTTGTTAAACTTTTACATCTAAAAATTTAAGCACTTTGTAATAAGCCCCTCTTGAAATGAATTCTAAAATGAAATGTGCTTACGAACTCACCCCAACCCCATAATTTTTTTTGTGGAACTTGAGTGGATTGCAATTGATATGAAATATATTTGTATGAATTTGTGTGTGTGTGTCTCTCTCTCTCTATATATATAATCCATATGTATTTTGTATTTCAAACATTATAATTTTAATCATATTCATATTTGTATTCTATATCCATATTTTGCATCCATATTTGGACAACTAAGATTGTCTATTCAATGGAAATCAACATCTTTGGTTTTTATAGAAGATCAATGACATTTGGATGGGTCCTAATTTCGTTCTCAAATCCAACAACTCTCATTCATATTCAACATTCACTTCTTCAAAATCAAATCAATGGTACTAGGGGTGAGGTAATTTTTCCATAATCATCAATGGCATGGGGAGGTTGCCACACTAGAAGAAATCTGTGTTTGGCTCAACAAAATCTACATGATGTGTTTGTTGAGGCAAATACAAATTTGTGCTAAAAAACACAAAAAAACCCCAGATTTTGTGTTTGCCTCAACAAACATGTCATGTAGAGGCAAATGTTGATTTCTTCTAGTGCCAACAGGGAAGAGGCAAGTCCGCAAGTACATAGTTGCTTGCCTCTTTCAGTCTTTTGGGGAGATTGTTATTGTCATTGTGTTGATGACTTGATGGAAAGGCAAGAATGTCTAATTTCATGTTTAGATTTGCCTCACTAGAAAAAAATTCTTTAATCTCTATAGAGTTGTAAACATGAAGTGGTCATTGAACAATGTACAAGCATTCCAACCTTATGCCTTGCAAAACACATTGTATAGTGCAAATTTTAGATGCTCCATTCACCCTTCAAGGATCAGAAAGCCTTTTACGGACATATAGTATATTAGGAATTTGGTGGTATTTGATCAAAAAAACATTGACCAAATTTTCTTAGTACAAAGTAAATTAATGATCATGATAGTTTGTAAATAACAATGTATCACAATTTATATATTAAACCACAATTGAAGAGTCATAAGGCTAAATATGGGTTGTATAGAGGGACCCTAAGGGTCCTTCTAACCTTATTTTAAAACAACCAAATATGATTCTACTTTTATTAGTTCACTTTGGATTTAAATATGGACTTCTACAATTTTATAAACAATAAGGTTTTGTAAATAGACTCTAATATATGTAATTTCAATATAAAAAATTTGGGATCTAAAGGATTGAAGTAAACAAAAAGAAATATATTGTATAGCAACAATGGTAGTATTATAATATCTTTAGAATTGTAAGCAGCATCCCAAGTTTTTAAATCTATAAAGAATTTTTTTAGAATATGGTTCATGTTTCAAAATTCATGTAATAATTGTGAGTTTTATTCTCTCTCTTTATATAGATAAAATAGGTGTTCAAAATAGGTGTACAATATTCCACTAGTAATATTAGCTTGGGTTGATCTCATCTACAAGCTATTGTATGATTCTTGGAATTTATATTCATTATATTCATCAATACATTTGTTCATATTTTAAAACTTTGTCGCTAATTGAAGAGCATTGTATACAACTAAAAAATTGTTTATATAGAACTGACTTCTATATTGGTATATATTTTCTAAAATTCACATTATTTTTACACACAAATATTCTAGTTGACAAATGAGTGCTGGAGAGTGCAATTATTCAAAAATGAAAAAATTAGTATTTAATTTTTAACAATACTTTATTCTTTTGTGCCTATGATAGTAAACCACCAATGGCCAAGCATTACCTATACACATATTAAGGATGCTTGAATTTTTTTGTTGTTGCACAAATTAACAAAGCAATCATAAGATGTTTGGTAGGCGCAAAAGGACCAATGGCATCCAAGGTGGATGCCTAAGCACCAATGGGACACTTTGCGAACAAAGTTGATCAATGGCAACCTTTGGTGAGCAAGCTACCAAGTTATCCTAGGATAAAATGGAAAATCTTGATGTCGAATGCCTTCCAAGGAGTATATTTGTTTATTTGTCTTCATATCCAAACATTCTAGCACATTCATATCTAGCACATGAAATATACGCATTAAAAATGCACACCAAACCAGAATCACACAACGTAGGAACAAAAATATAATACACAGCAATGAAAAACATGGCAAGGTTGACCTAATTAAGACATTGTGTTGATGCCTTGCAGTTCACCCTTTAGAAAAATCTCACTTTAGAAGAGTACCAGTCCTTAGCTTCTAGCATTACATAGCACTTACATCTCGGTGACCAAAAACAATTGGGGAAAGCACTAGAGACTTGTCATTCCAAACACATACAAAATACATGTTGCTCAAGGACACAAACTAAAACTTATGTCAAGAATGAGGCGCTCACAGAGGGGTGATTGCAAGAAACACCTATCCTATTTTTTGGCCCCGTGGCCTCAAACAAATGTTTTTTTATTCATAACTTTTGTCTTCTACGTCAATTTTGCATGAAATTTGAAATGAAGGTACATGTAGAAGTTGTAGACATTAAGTAATTTTTTCTACTTTAAAAAAATGATTTTACTATTTTTAAACATCCCCCAATTGGATGTCTATCTTGCCCATTTTTTGAGTGGGTGTGGGTTAGTGCCACAATCCGAGGAGTTCTATAGAAAAATTGAACAATTTCCTAGTTTTTAGAAGCTCACTTGGTTTTTTCTTTTTTTAACCAATTGTCGGCTGGTAGAGTGAAACTTCTATGAGTTGAAATCCTCCATTTCCTAATGTAATTAGGCAATTTGCTAGAATTTTTTTTCCATTTGTCAATTTTCCTAAATGTGGAAAATGGGTCTGGTTTTGTATTCTTTTGGTGTTTTTTTTTACTTTCAAGTATCCTTTTTTTTTTACTTTCCATTTTTTCCTTTCACTTCTAAGTAAATTTGGTAGGGGTTGAACTTAGACAAGCCCCTACCATACTAGGGCCAAGGATGTAGCCTTCAAAAAATACAAGGATCCATAAGAGGATCCAAGCATTTTCCGGAGGCTGGTTAGTACAGTTAGTACTACAAATCAAGAAATCTAAATACCAAGACTACCATCATTCTCAAGTGCACCAGACGAGCAAGATGCATTACTTGCACTAGGTCTACTTGCAACATTCAAATAAGAAGAATGGTTAGCATACAAGAAACAACACTTGGTGTCATTCTTCCAAAGAAGAATAGCATCACAAATAATGTCATCAACCTCCTCATCTAGGCCTTCTAATGCAATTCCACTAGAAGAAGAATGCATTTGCTACAACCGATTGAAATGCAACTATGGTCCTATGCAATTGCCCTGCAACTACAATCCTCTATATTTGCACAAACTTTAACATAGTTACATTGTAGTTGCAAAATAGTCGCAAAGTAATCACAAAATGTAGTTACGGTTATAGGAATATAACATAAGAGTTGATGTGAGGTATTTTACATCCAATATTCATCAAAATTGTTGATGTGGATAATTTTCCATTTTGTAGAGTCCAATGTGTCTATCTACAATTGCATATAATCTAAATTTGATAGCAATTCAATTAGAAAGCAACTCCAATGCAAGTAGAATGCAACTAGAAAGCAACTCTAGTGCAACTCCAATGCAACTAGAAAGCAACTTATAGATTTCTATAATCTACAAAAATCTATAAACATTTAAAGATTAAGAATTTTTTTAATTTTGCAATCTAAAAAAATGATAGATCTGAAATTCTAAATCCACTAATCTAAGAATTACAAACAAGTTGTTAATAAGTCACAAACCACTCGCACACAAACAACTTCCACATCAACAACCATGTCAGAAGAGTTCATCAATAAACTTTGAAGTAGGCTGTCGAATGAGAAACAACTTTGAAAAATTTTGCAATTGCTTTGCAACTAGTGCAACTTGTTCACTACAACTATGGGCTCTAAATTGTCACCTAGTTGCAAATGTCTCACATAACTATAAAACCAATTGTAAACAGTAGTTGTAGAACCCCTTGTTTTCTTCTAGTGAATTTAAAGGTTAGAAACTCATACTTAAATGCTGCCACATCAATTAGGGGAGGGAGAGAGAAGCCTTTATGTGAGCAATCTACCTCATAATGGGCCAAAAGAGTCTCTAATTCAACAACGCACCAATCATGAAAGCCCACCTACCTAGTAGGGTTCAAAATTTTGAAACAAAAAATCACATCATTATCCCTAAATCGTGCATTGAACCTTGCGCAAGTAGCCTCCGCAAAGGATTTCTGAAATGCAAGCGCCTCTTCTAAGTCTGTAGTCTATACCAAATTTGGAACATTGCAATTCAAATTTATGAAAATACTTACCCCTTACTTGAGATTGCAGCCTCCGCAAGTAACCCCTATGTGGACAATACTTTGGCGAGATATGGAAACCAGTGTCCTCATTAAATGTATCCACATTCAAATCACAAGATTCAACAATGAACATCATGCAAATTTGAGCAATCTCAGTCTGAATTATGCTGACGATGGTTGTCACATCAACAACATTCAGTTGAAAAACCTTAGACAACATAGCTAAGCAATGAAGAATGTCAGCTAGAAAATACAAGATATAAACATACTTCAACTACCCTAGTTTTTCCAACACTAACTTAGCTTGACTTACATCACTGTCATCAACATCCCAGAAGAAAATCAATAGTGATTCCAAAGAATCACAAAGTGTAGTGACTATTTGCCATCTGCTAAGCCAATGGATCTTGTGATAATGCTTCATTGTTTTTTTAACATTGAATAATTCCTATTGTAAGGCCATCAAAGCATGCTTGCGTTTGCTAGACTTCTTGAAAAAAAAGAAATCGAATTCACTAATGAATCCATGTCACCTAAAACCACCCTACAGTCTGGCACTTTTGCCGCATTGAGGGCTGCAAGATTTGTGCGATAAACTACAAAGTGACAAGCAAGGAGGAACGGATTCACCTAATTTAGGATTCTTGTTGCAATACCGCTTTGGGACCTAACCATGGTGCTCACTCCATCACTCCCGAATGCCACAAACTTGCACAAGTCCAACCCCCAATTCCCGAGATGCAACATCAAAGTATTGTAAATTATACCAGGGTCATTCTTATTGCCCTCTATCTACAGTAGGCCTAAGAATAGGATTATGGGAAAACCCTCCTCCACAATTGTTGCAAACACTACAAGATGGCTAGTCACACACTCACATTAATGTTAGTGGACTCGTCAATCATAATGCTATAAAATGAAGAGTTTCGGACCTTGCAAATAATTTTCTTTTGAATCACTACGGAAATGCAAAAAAACAAGGTCACTACAAGCCTTCTCATCTTTATACATATTAGCTATGATAGGAGATTTCAATAACAACAACAATGTACACAATGCAAGAAATTTGGAGTAAGGTAGAGACTACTTCCTAGTAAAATATGTTGCCTTAAAAAGAGTTTGCAATGCTTCATCCCAAGCACACTGGCTACTTAAAATTGCCTTCTCCATAGTTTTCCCGCCAATGTGTGATGCCCAAGTAAGCCGCATGTGCTCATTTGATCGAGCATGGTCCAATAGGGTAGAAACTTTGAAATTTTTGGACCCTTCTTTAGCATAGACCGAGCGGCCCCCTTCTCTATACAAACTTTGTAAAAAAGTTTCTCCACCTCGGCACCAAAATCCAACCATTTGAATTATATAACCCATTGTTCTTTCCACAACCCTTGGGCAATTTCTGCTTTGGAAGGAAGGAGTTGATCCATATTTGGACTGCTTGCCAATTTGGAGCTCTTGCAAGTAGAGGCCATGAACTCATCCATTTCCATTTCACGAGACTTGGAGAAGTAGTGATCACGGATGGAACTCTGCCTCTTAGCTATGGCATGAACCTACCAAGATTAGCAACAAAGGCATCATGAGAAAGAACAATAAAATAGAAAAAGGAGAAATAACTAAATCAATGATTGTAGGGTTTAGAGGAACGGACCTGTGAAGAAGTGTAGATCGCTCAAAACACCTCGAGGATGTCATCAAAAGCAAGAGCAAACAATTAGTTAGATAGCTACTTGGAAATCATGAAATCAGAAATCACTACACAATGAAATTCCTTGTGTCCTCAAATCATGAGATTGCCAAGTCGCTAAGTTGCAAATTGCCAAATTGCATACCGCAATTTCTGAATCCCAATTTCCAAATGGATTCATAGCTAATCTCAATCACAAAGACACCAAATCGCAAGTCCGCAACTCTACATCTCCATGAACTACAAATTGGTCAGTGGTTGCACAAGATGAATCAGTGACACCCAAACCCAGAACCCCCAATTGCTCCTTGAATCAATCTAAACGTACAATGCACAATTGCATAATTGCGTAATGTACAGTGTGCAAAAACTAAATTACAAGAAGAAATCAAAATCGCTAGAATGTTGGTGATGACAACAAGCAAGAATTTGAGTTGAGTCGGGACGTGTGATGGTAGCCTAAGAATATGTGATGAATGGGACAGTCTGAGTTCTTGAGTGTTCCCTCAAACCCTATTGCCATCTATGGCCAAGATTAGCTGATGAAGCCATCAAAGGCTAGTAAGGCCCCTCCAATGCAAAAGGGGGGGAAACTATAACGGTTAAAGAGAATAACAACGATAAAAGCTAGCCATCATCACTCCCAATAGGTAAACTAAAACCTGAAAGCCCACAATCATATCAAATGTTAGTTAATGAGGGGTATTTTGTACAGTAGAATACTATGCACATGGTAACAAAACTTTCCTAGAAAGTATGTGCCCATTGGCAAAAAGGCCTTTAACTCGGTAATTTTCCTACATATGCTAAGGGCAATCGGCCTAAATGCCAAGATTTAATTTTCATACCCAGTCCATTTCCAGAAATCTTCATTTTTCATTTAGAACCTTATCCTAAACATTTCTAAGTCATTCAGAAATCTTCAAAATATTATGGCTAGGTTGTTACTAGATGTTGATACTCCCCGAACATTGGTTAGGACTCCCTTCGTTGTCCTATAGTAAAACGATTTCCCTGTTGGACAAAATGTTCCAGATTAAGGTTGAAAATAACATTTTAAAAATCCATTTTGCGTTGTAAGTAGAGTTTGGTGCACTCTAAGCATCCTAAAAACTTTGAATTTTGGAACCCTTTTCAAATTGTAGTTTTGGAGATTTGAGAACAATGAAAAGTAGAATTTTGGGGGCATTTTCAAGGAGCACCACTAGGCACTTAATTGTTTAATATGAGGTTTTATTTTTTGTAGGCACTTAGTATGGACCCAAGACCATGTGTGGACGTCTATTATGCTTCCCAAAGCTCCTTCTCCTTCAATCGGGCAACACTCAAAGAAATACAAAAAATAAAAATGAACAATGAATGTTGATTGATCCCTTCAGTCATTTCATTTGTCTTTTGATTGATGATTGCATGGATGGAGAGGGAACTACTACTTGGAATTGTTTGTTGGTCCCAAATAGCAATCAAAAGACAAATCAAATCAACACACATTGTTACAAAGTGCAACAAGAAGATCATTTTGGGACAAAAAATCAAGGCCAACAAGAAGATTGCTTCGAGACAAAGGGAGTACTATTTTTGACCCAAAATTCCAAATTTGAAGTTCAGAATTGGTAAACAAGGACTTCTACTAAAATTACTCAAGATCACAAGGAGATTTTCTAAAAATAGGAAATTATCCACCTTCCACAACCTTTCCACAAGTATAGAGAACAAATTTTTTCTTACAAAGATGAAAATGGTTGAAAAGGAGCATCTTCAAGTTAGGAAGATGGAATTTTTTATTTTTTATTTTTTCATTTTAAAAATATTTTCTAAAAAATCAAACATCAAATTTTCTTAGCAACCCATTTTCAATCCATTTTCTTAGTATTTTTAATTGTGATTTTTTTGTGCATAACTTTTAGAGATAAATTTTTCTAGGTCTGAATTTTTAGAGGCATACTATTCTCAATGTTGTACAAATTATCCATTTTTTTTTCATTTAAAAAGAATTATTCCGAAATTCATAGTACTCTAGTACTAAGTCCATTTTGAGCCAAAAGCAACAAGTTTTTCTTGCAACAACCCAGAAACACCACTCATCAATCAAGAAAACAAGAAAACAAACACTAAAGCTAAGTATCCTATTGTAAAACTCACAACTAAGTAATGTTCTCAAACTTGATCAACCACTTTCATTATGCTTTTTCATGCACATGGATGCTTTCACTTCATCTTTCACAAGTGTGCCTTATGCCATTGCCATAGTCAAAATAAAAGTAAAAGTAATTTTAAAATTAAAAAATAACTTAGAAATCCATAAATTTACACCATAGGTCCAAACACCACAAACACAACCCTTGCACCTATCCTCATTGAGGGCTTACCAACAATACCAAAAACATGACCAAGGGATGCATGGCTCTGGAGATCTCACTATAATAAACAAAACAAACAAACAACCGAACTTAGGTTATGGACTAGTGTGCCTTGTGCCATTGCCACAACACACTAAAAGTAAAAATAATTTTAAAATTTTAAAAAACTTTGAATTTCAATATCTTTTAATCACAAAGGAGTGCAAAAGCTTTGATTTCAAGCATTTGGATATGAGATGTGAAAGTTATGTTTTTTCTAAAAATAAAAGATAATTTCAATTTCAATTTAAAATTTATAAAAATTTAAAATTCAATAACTTTCACACTGTAGGTCCAAACGCCACAAAACAAAGTCTATGTACCTCTCCTTGCAAAGAGCTTTCTAAAGTTACCAAGAATGTAGTTGGCATTAGATGGGATTCAGCTGCCCTGGAGGGCCGTTTCAGGCCAGTTCCCAAGGCTGGGAACCAGCCAGGGCTGGCCAGAATTTAAAAATATTAAAAAAATATTAAAAATTATTAATAATAATAATAATAATATTTTTTTCAAAAAAATATTTAAAAATGAATTTTTTATTATTATCCAACGTGGCCGTTGCCTGACCACGTCAACGAGCTGCTGTGGCCGAGTTACCACAGTCTTAGAACTTGTGAGAACTCGCAGTCTTCCGCAGGAGCTCATTCTCATCTAATGGGGACTCACGATTTCTTAGATCTTAGTATATCAAACAAAACAAAACAAACAACTTGATTTAATTTAAATTATTGATTTTTTAATCATTGTTAAAGCCTTTTCTTCTAGATAATACTATTTTCAATTTCTAAAAACACACTAAGTAAGAAACATAAATGTACATAGGCATGAAGAAGGAGAAGTGAAATCTAGAATTTAATTATTATATGACCATGTGTACTACAAAATTCAATCACACATATGCCGCCAATAGTATTTATATGTCTACATAAATAAAACAAAAATGTCTAAATTTAGTTCCTAAAACCTTACAAATTATAAGAAATGGTATTTCAAGTATTTCATTAAAAAATAATTTCCACTCTGTTACGAATGAATTGTAACTAATGAACATATCTCATCTAACATACCACAAAAAACACTTCCATTCCAAGTATAACAATTACAAATTATGATCATGTCTAAACGACTACACTTTAAAATAATGTCTATTTATTTATAACAAATTGTAAGTAACAACCATATCTCATCCATTTTATTAGCACATAATATGCACTCAATTCCATATTATACATTTATCAATTGGTGATTACAATATTTATAATAATATTTTTGTCATAATCAAAAACTCATATGATTATTAAATGACTATAATAGTCTACGATAAGTATAATCAAAGTCATGATTTAAAATTTTTTTGAAAGGCAACAATCTCTAAAAACATTAATTATTGAAATACAAATGAGACTTTATGAAATGAACAATTTGCAAACATAAGTAAAAAAATTGTAGTGAACAACTAATAACATGACAAAATCTAAAATGTGCCTTCACTTGGTGTATGAGGAAAAGTCAAATTTAAATAAAAATGAATAATACATCTCTCCAACAATGATCCAAAATCAACAATCTAATACCTCTACAATATAGTGATCTAAGAAGAAGACATCCCAAAGGTTACCCTTGCAAACTTGCATTTGATGGAATAGGGTGACAATTCTCTTTTAAGGAAGTTGGAGTGTTATTCAATTTTAAAATACTTATTGTAAGTTACAAGTCATTCGTCAAAAATTAAAAAATTTTTAATGCTAAATGTGAAAAGCTGTCAAAATGGTCAATAAATGAGCCTAAATGCCTTGAAATTGTAAAGAGAATGGGCCCAAGTTTGGTCCAAATGGAGGTTGGAAATTGGATCTAGTTGTCAACTTCCAATTGCTATACAAAGATCCAAAATGGTTGCTCCAAATTGTGGCCTACATTATCCAAATTGTGGCCTACTCATACCTTAATTCATGTATTTTCTATCAATGTAGCTTGGCCATCACTAGTTTAGAAAACGGTGTTCAAATGGACAAGTCTAAAATTGACTAACTATGTCCGAATTGATAGAAAAATGACCAAAAAAATGTCCAAATTGACACTTATCTCTTGTAGTGACTGAAAGTCTAAATTAATTTTCAATTTTAATATTCTATCATATGACAAGATCACACTTTCAACAACTTCTAGACTAGTGACTAGCACGTGTGATATGTCAAGAGAGTCAACTATAGAATAGAACTAAAAATCTTTTTGGATCTTTGTTGCTTGTGATCACCAAGACAATTCTATGTTGAATTTCTTGCAATTTGGTTTGAAGGCTCTTTATAAAGTATGTGTTTGATTATTGAAAGATTTTCAGGATTTGTTTGTTATTCTAATTTTAATGACATGAGGCTATAAAACTCAATAGTAATAATAATTTCAAAGACATAGGTGGAAAAGGAATTTAGCATAGAAAAACTAATACATATATAGAATGAGTTAACTAGTGTACAAAATCATGATCAAATTGAAGAAATTGCTATGCTAGGAGAGGATTTGTCTATGAGCAAATATATGTATTTGCATGTAAATTATACATTAGAAGTAACATTGTTGATGGGACCCAAATCAACAACAAAGACTTGAAAAATCCTTCTCAATCACATCAAATGTGCTAACTAAAGCATTAATATCATTATATTGTTGTAAGTACAATTTGAGATTTTCTATAGCTACTTAGAAAGTTAGAATTGAGTTAGAAGCAATTTGAGGCTAAAATTGTTCAACCTGAGATGTGATTTCTTCATTGTTTCTTTCACATTTGTTGGGTATAGGTAATGTAATGTCCCATATGTCACCATCAAGATCAAATTCAAGAATAACATGAACATCAAAATCACTTTTCAAACTCAGATGTTAACAACCATATCCAATTAATCCAAAATTGGTATTTAACCTTTGTCCAATCACAATTAATACTAAGCTTCCAAGAATTTGAAAGATATTACCAATAACTACCGGTATTTAACTGTCTTCTTTGCATATTTTGTTGGAGTACAATAAAAATCCATTAGTCACTTTAATCTATATTTTGGTAACCTTTCATATGGTTTGGTTGTATGTTGTATTAATGTAGACGATTCATATGTCATAGGCAAGATGAACTCCTAAGTTGCATGCAATTTTATTTCTATGACAATGCATTCACATATAGATTCATTGCTTTTAAAAATATGACTTATTTGTCATGGTCAAAGTAAACAAGCAATATGCTTCAATAGGATTTGACCTTGTGATTATGTGAAAAAACTAATAAAAGATATATACTTATATGATTTTATATGTCATGGTTAAAGTATAGAAGCAACTATACTATAAGATTGAAGCTTTGTTGCTTCTAAAGTTGCAACCATCCAAACTTCATCACATTTAGTATTGATAAAACTTTTGTCAATGCAAGGCTTCAATGGATTTTTGAGTAGCAAACTCAAAATTCCTCACATTCATAATTCACTGTAGACTTCATTTTTATTAAGGTAGGACTTCTTGATTTTATTCACCACTCCTATTTCTGTCAAATAGGTGTCACCAACACTACCTTAAACAAGTTAAAACTTTACAAATGGTTCCTACATTATAAATGGCACTTCATGATTGTAAAATAACAAACTTTTAGTGAATGATTTTGGATCTTTTTCAAGATGTTCCAAGCAAGCACCTATTGAATACTTTGTAGCTTCTTCAAGTCTTGACTTCAAAAATTCACAAAAAATACACAAATTTTTAATTTCCTTTTAATATTAATGATTTTAATTTTTCTGCAAGGAAAAAATAACTCCTTCTTGTAATTAATTCCATCTATGTATACTTGTTTAGGAAGAATTGCTAGTTAGTTCGTTTTAGCTTTGGAATAGGAATCACGTCTATGAAATAGAAAAAAGCTAGACTTGATACTTGAAAAACATGTTTAATACAAGATTTAAAGGAAAATAGTTGGTAAAACTCAAAAATATCCCAAATGATGATCAACACTAAATAATTATGAAAATGAATGCTGACTTTTATAGAAATTTCTCTTCCAAAAAGATTATTTGTTTGTATGAGCTAAAAAAAATTATTATAAAATATCAAAAGTATATTCTAAATTTTTAGAAAATTAAATAGTTCTTATGCAACAAATGATAATCCTAATAGCTAAGAATAGTGTACACTAATACACATCAATTTAAACATTAGAGGAGAATTGAGGGCTTCAAGAGCCCGTTTCAAGGTTGTTCCCTGTGCTGCCAGAGATTGGGAACCAGCTCATAATGGGCTGAATTTCCGAATTTTTGGAAAAAAAAATCCAAAAATTTCTAAAAATTACTAATAAACTTACAACTGAATTTTAAAATAATGAAAATAATGAAAAGTAATATTATTTTCTAACATGGCAGTGTCTGTACCATGTCATAATTCTAATGTGGCAAGCTCTCACACTCCTTGGGAACTCAAAATAACTCACGACCTCTTCATGCCCTCAAATCTCTTCTAATGTGAATAGTAATAGCCCTAAGCTAAAGCCTCTTGTCTTTAGAACCATGAAGTTATATTAATAGTTTAATCCCACAGGGACCAAGCAACATTCTTTTGGCAACATAGAATTTTCGGTCATCCATTTATGGATGGAATTTCAATTTCTTTTTTTTAATTTCACACATGTGGTCAAGGAGTTGCTTTACAATGCACCAAAAGTTATAAAAATTGGTGCATTTCAATTTTCTTTCTCCTTAGTACTTACTATATTTTTTTCAAGCATGAATATGAAATTTTTTTGCTGAGATTTTTTTACATTTATTCCCAACTTATTTCTTCAACATATTATATACAATTGCAAGTTGTAGGATCCACATATTTGAGTATAATGTTTGAAAGGTGACATCTACCTATATGAAAAAAATCAAAAATATTTCTTTTAGAAATCTAGGCATCATAATTTTACAATTGGTAAGGTTTCTTATTCTGAAATTTTAGGAAGGTGTTCTAACAAGTTAATTGAAGAATCCTACAATTGGATTTGCTAAAAGCTAAATATAGATGAAGATTTTAGCCTTGCTTTGGAGACTAGTATCTTGAAGCACTTTTGGAGCTCTAAACATGAAAGAATTTTAGGGGTTAGTTAAAGAAACTCATCATTGTATGGGAATAGAAAGGAACTTAGGATGAAAGAAGATACATCCATGTTCAATAAACTACCCCATTCCAAACCAAATGGGAGCAAGGCCACTATGGGCTATAATTATGTTAGTGGTGTACATTCACGTTCTTAACCCCTAAACGCTCAAGCAACCATTTTTTGATCGTTGCCTAACTTCAAGCAGCATTTTAAGGCAGAAAAAAAAATTTCATATTTTTTTTTTTCAATTTTTTGAAAGATTGGTTAGTCTTTTGATATTTATATTCAAAACTAACATTGCTACAGTCAAACAAAAATAGCACAAAGTGTTTAGGATTTACCTAGTGTTGGAAAACTTACTATTAGGGGAAAGTACTGTTGTTCCCATTGTTAAACCTTGTGCATTTTTTCACAAATCAATAAAAATCACAATTTTGACCAATAAAAAAAATTCAAATGCCAAAGAAAGAAATTGTATTTCTGGTGAATTTGAGAAGTTATATCTTCAACATTCCTTTGAAGAGAACCTAAAAATGTTTTTATAATTTAGACCGTATGGATACTTTCTGCTTTTTGTGCTTCAAATTATCTTTGTTGATGCAAACTTCAAAAAACTTGTAGAACTTGTATTTTACACTCAGTAACACATTTATGTTTTGTCCAAACCCCTTGGGCTTTAACCCCTAAATGCCCAAGGCACCAAATTCTGGTGTTTTGAAAACTTTGAAGTTAAATAAAATCCAACCAAATTGCTATTATTATTAGTTTGTATTTTTGGAGAATTCTTTTTGAAGTCTAGTTTTAGGATCAAAAAGTTGATCTGAAAAATAAAGGATTATGATTTTTCTATGGAAGATTTAGTGCAAGGATGCCCATTGCAATCTTGACTTCCCGTAGTGTTGAGGGCTCTTGAAAATGAGCCTCAAATACACTAGATTTTGAAGAAAAAATCACATTAGAAATTCATCTAAAAAAATTGTAGAATAGATTTTGAAAAACCATAATTCGATTGGAGTTGTGCATGCTAGGCCCTATAACCTCATATTTTTTTAGTGACCAACTTTTTAGAGTTGACATGCAAAAAGTGAATTGAAAAATTTTCACAATTTTTACACCCTCATGATCAAACATTATAATCTTTCAATCTATAAGTGATATTGTTATGTTTTCTTTTCCTAAGTGATCTCTAACATGTCTAGTTTGAATTTGTACGGTTACAATTCAAAAGAAATTGGTACAACTTATGAAAATGTTGACTTTTTTTTTCAATTTAGATCAAATTTCAAGGAGCTCCAAACAGGCCTTGGGCATTTAGGGGTTAAGGGGTTAAATGTAGACCACTAACATAATTTAACCCACAATGGGCTTCCTCGCAATTTTAACCCACAATGGGGTAGTTTACCTTTATAATTGCTCCTGGTCCGTGGTGAGGGCACACTCTAAAAAAATCTCAATAACCATCAATGGAAAGGTTTGGATAATTCTATTCAATGAAGCATAAACGTAACCACAAAAACACAAGACATTCTAGTTTTATGCATATTCAACGAGACTAACGGAAGACATGCACAAGCCAACCATACCATAACCTCGAGGTTCATATTCACTGAAACCCTAGATGGTGGATCGTTTGCAATTCTTGTTTCAAACAACGAAGTGAACGAGTCCGGAGGTTTCGAATCGCATACTATATGATACTGAAAGAGACACAAACTGGAACAGTTCCATTTTGGATTTAGGGAGAGGCAGGTGAATGTATCTCACCTAAAATCGAAGACGTGACAAAACCAATACAACGTGAATAATTCTGCAGTAAGGAAGAACCACAACCGAAGACTGAAGACTGAAAACGGGATGGAACTTCGCTGGTATTGACAAAATGTTTAAATTTACATATACTCGTGAATAGTTGCAGCACCACAAAGCAAACCATTTCCGCTTTGAATTCATGTATACCCAGAGAATTGCCAAATCTTGAAAATCCGAAAGTGATGTCTCATTAAAAGCTCGCTCTTACAGCATGTGCCAGAGAATCTCGTTTGTCCATGAAGAGAAGCCAGCCAAAAAGCCATGGAATATATCCAGTCGGTATTAAAACGGACTATCAATATTCTACTTACTGAGAGACGCCCAACCACTTCGTGAAGTTCTCGAACTCGGTGTATTCCGAGTCTGAGACCATAGTTTTGTACCACGAAGCGCCCTGTTTCTTGATCAACTCCTTCTCCTCGGGCTGCACACAAAACCATTGATCCATTAGACAAGATGAACTAGACACTGATCTGGTTTAACATGACACCTACACTCGCCACTGCTGTAAATCCGCAGTCAAATTTCATTGTCGAAACATTAACAACAATATGAAGGAAACAGGTTCTAGGGTAATGCTAAATTTCAACATATGCAGTCGACAATATTTGCAAGAATGACGGATGGCAGTTGAAGTGCAAATTGCTGAGTACCTTGAGCTGGCTCCTCTTGCTCTGTAACTTCTCGGCCTTGGCCTTGGCCTGCCTTTCCTGGGACAAAAGCTCCATCCTCCGGGCAGTCTTGGCGTAAGGGTTGAGCTTGAGGAGAGCTCCCAAATTCTTCAATGGATTCTTCTTCAGTGCACGTCTCTTGACGTCCACCTTGGTAGGGCGGACGACGCTCTGGATTTCATCGGAGTTAATGATCCTAGCCAAATCAGGGTTACCCATGATATTGCGGGGAAGCACATAATTCTTCTTGACAAGAGACTTCTTCTCGTGGGTGCCGAAGATGGTGTCCAACTTCTCAAAAGCCGACTTGGTCCAAACAATGAACCGTCCAAGATGACCACCTGCAATCGAATAAACCGAAATAAAACTAAGAGAATATTCGAAACGCAGAAGAAGTGACAGTTGATAACCACAAAACCCTAAAATCTGGGATTTACACCAAAAAGGTGAATGGTATTCGCCACTAACTTCTCGGCATCGCACATTCTTCGCAATCATATCTTTCCCGACAACGGACATACCGAGCCACATCAGCACATAAGAATATTATACACGTGATTGAATAGTAAGGGCTCGGCACAGAGTAAATCCACCCCCCTAACCCTAAGTGTTACAACTTCCCTATCGTTCCAAACAATTTAGGGTTCCGAGTGCAGTTACGTTCTCACCTGGGGCGAGCTGAAGGAGGTTTAAGCGCTCCACAGACACGATCTCGACGCCGGGAATGTTCCTGAAGGACTTCACAAGCTTAGCTCCCTCAGTCCCGTACACAACGAGGGGTCCACGACGCGAAATGTACCTCCTGTTCCTCATCTTTCCCTTTCCAGCTCTAATACTATGACTGGCCTTGACCTTCTCGACATCAGCATAAGCTCCAAGCGACTTCAACAGCTTGACAGCGGCGGAAGTCTTCTCAATCGCCTCAGCCTCGTCGCCCAAAACCAAAGGCACCTCAGGAACCTCCTCGATTTTGTGACCCCTAGCAAGTACCAAAGAAGGGACAGCAGACGCAGCCAGAGCCGAAGCAATGGCGTACCTCTTCTGGTTTAGGTTCACCTTCCTGTGCCAACGGCGCCAGATCTGCGTCGGGGCGAACATGCGTCCACCACGGCACATATTCCCGAAAGCTCCCTGTCCTGCACGGTGCGTTCCGCCTCCAGGCACACGGGGAATACGGGACACAGCACGTCCAGTACCCCATGACTCGGCAGATGTTTGGTGCCCGGCCTTATGGCTCACGGCGTAGGCCTGGCGCTTGTTCTTCGCCAAGGCGGTATGGACCGTGGACACCACATCGGGGCGAATTGGAGCCAGAAAAACGGCAGGGAGAGTGGCCTGCACTCCCTTCTCGCCTCCGTTAATGCTTTGAACTGTCACCAAGGGTCGGGCTGCGGATTGCGCCATCGCGGAGGAGTAATCGTCCAAGCACCGAAAAGAACCTGCAACCTCCACAGGTGCACTGGAAAAAGAGCTTCGATATCGCCAAAGGGCCCTCTTGCAAGAGGCGCCAAGACAGGATTAGGGTTTCGGTATCGCATGAGATCTGTGCCGTCCGTTCCTTGTGAACGAGATCAATCTGGGACGTTCGTTCTCGTTCCCTGAGTCTCGTATTTTGTTTGTTCTCGGGTTCTGTTTGTTCCCAACGCGCAGCGAGAAGCCGGGTCATAAACCCTAACGCTTGATGGATTGTGATGAATTGATGATTGCAAGGACTTTGGTGATGGCATCCTATTTGCCAATTGCTTGATACTTGACCTTTCAATGTGAAGGTAATAATGTACTTCCCATGAGAAGTTCATTTCCGTGAAAAAATTTTGGTTTACAATAATAAGAAAGCAACAAAACAAAAGTGGATTCAAGGGAATATTTGATAATATATTTCTTCTTTCTCATAAGGATGAAATTGCAAAATTGATGTAGAATTTAGAGATGACATTGTTCTTTCTTGGATGAATCTAAACAATTTTAGATGAAGGAATGAAATTATACCCATATTTTTTCATTCTTCAATTGATATCCATAGGTGTAAATGGCTTCAAAGGTTTAGTGAATATCTTCATAGGTCATTTGTAGACTACTTTGCATATTGTCTACAATATAAGAAATAAAAAAACCTTGCTTCCTTCATGTGCATCAACTCTACTATATAAATTTTAGTTATTTATTTTGAAATTATATACGTCCTTATATTCCTAATAGTGAAGCCATTTCATTATCATATATAGAAAGTACACATGTGAATAGAGTCAAGTCATAATTGAGTAATTGTTGTAAAATTGGTCCTTTCATGTGCTTTGGATTTATATCATGGAAAATATTGAATTTCAAAATACCTCCCTCATAAAATAATTATAATTGGAAAATTGTCAAAATTTGACATTTTTCAAATGTTGAAGATTTTAGTCGTGGTATAAATGCACCTTTGTTTAATCTACAATATATAAGCTATGCTAAAATCTTTTCTTCTTCTATTTCTTTATTTCTAAAATCTTGAATGACAAAAATTCTTTGAAATTCAATATAATGCACTTTGTTTGACAAATTGTTGTAATAGTGTTCAACATACATTCTTTTATACCAAGGCTTCTCCAAAAATATGAGAAACAACTTTATTTGGTCCTTAATTGGTCCTTATTTTCAAAAATTTATAGTAAAATTAAAAAACAATTCAAAACAATAATTTGCCTATTATATATTTGTATTGTTTGACAAAGGTTACATGTTGAAGAATTTATTGCCTATCAAAGTTTTGTTTTTACCAAAAATTTAAAGATGAATTTAATTTTTTAATATCTACAACCTCTCTCTATGATATTATTTGTTAATTTTATTTAAAAAGATTTAAATACTTAGATCAAGGATTCTAAAAAGAATAATTTTTGGAAAATCTAGTATTCTCTAATGATACAAGAATGAAAACAATACTATTTTGAAGACTGCTAATAAAAAATTAATTAGAAAATTCATCAAAAAAATATACTTCTATAATGACAATCTATAACAATATATGAATAATAAGTTGTCAATTAATAGAAAAGTGTAAAATTTTGTATTAAATTTGCAACATGGTAGTGTCTTTGATAATTTTAATATTATATGGTTTAGTATTATAATAATATTGAAATAATATTGAAATTTTATTTTATTTTATAATATAATTTTGATCCCTATTTCTCGATCATGCATTACAATAATACTCAAAAGAGGCACTTGCTTCTATGATATAATTGACCATTTTTGGGTCTAAATGGTATTTAAAGAGGGGGTATGAAATGATACCCATATTCTCATAATATTCTATATATTTTTATTTTTCTAAGGATATCTTAAAATATTATCTAAATATTTTTTTATAGACTATTTTAGAAATATTCATCTTTCTAGATGGTTACTCCTTTGCTCCAAAATAATTTCATGGTTCTAAACATTAATTAAAATGACCTTAGTTTGGAATTGCACTGGAAAAAAAGAAAATGCTAATGACAATTTTTCACCGTACCATGTTGTAATGGTACGCATATTGCAAGTATATGGTATTGTAATAGATATTATAAACACACAATACCATAACTTTTGGACAAATTTTAAGGCTTATTTTAACTAGTGTTCTTAAACCACGGAATTTTTGGAGCAGAGGAGTATTTTCTATATATTATTGAATGAAATTATCTTTATCTTTTCTCTCTAGAGTTTTTTAAGACTTTTGTAAAGTGTTTTCTCTAAGCAATTCTAGATGGGTATTTCATTCTAAACTCCTTTCTATTTCCCATACAATGATGTATTTTTTAAATTAAAATTTCAAGAAAACTTAGTGGCTCTAAATGATAAGGAAGAGGTTTAAGCTCAAGGCTTTTGATTGATTAATCTACATCCACTATTGCCAATCCCATTGCTTTTTCATTCCCTAAAATAGCAACAAAACATGGGGGGAGTGGAAAAAGTCACAAACAACAAAATGTGGGTTCAACTCGGCTACTAACATTAGATAATTTTCAATGAGAAGCAACATAGGTCCGGATCTTTGGAATGAAAAATGACGGGGTTTGCTCTAGTGATCTACAATGAATGTGAGGAATTTTGAGTTGTTTGCTATTTGCTAAGGTAGAAGCACCTAAATGCAACACTTGTTTTGGATCTCTTGATATGGAGTGTGCGTACAAGAAAAAATGATGTACATGTGTTGGAAAATGGTTTAGGAAACCAACAAAATAGGTTTCGTAAATTTCTGAGCTTGTATGAATATTATATGAATTTTTGAAAAATACTTTGTAGATGCACCTACTATGGACACTAGACTAACACCAAAGTGGGCACGAAAACACCCAAAAGCAACACTCTCTAAACTTGGATCAAGTGCAGGTGATTGGTTGCTTCTTGGAAGAGTGTCAACTTCTTCGAACCCCACTTGTCTACTTTAGGTTCACAAGTGTTTGGATTTAGGTCGTTTTTTAGGTGTCCGTAAATGACTCCTGTTAGAGCATCGCCACCGTTTAGCAAGAAATGTGTCTCACCAAAAGAGTTGTAACTTGTGTAGTGTTGACTTTGTGGATGTAGAGTCTATACTATCTTGCTCCCCACTCTTTCATGGCATGGCTCCACAGCATGCATTGTTTTTTTAGCTATTGTTCATGCACAAGAGCTGGCGGGTCATATTGTTTGGCCATGTTGCTCCTCCTCACATCCTCACAAGTTAGATGATGACAAAATCTGACAATTGTTCCTCGAGGATATCCTACAATTGCAACTCAGTAAATAAAAAACTGACATGGGAAGATGGCGTGCCAAACCATGTTTTCAAGTGGGCCGGCCAAAATTTCACCGTCAGTGAGTCCACAGTGGGGGGTGACATCACTTCCGGACTTCCGGGCTCAGCAACCACCGTGCCGGACCCATATACTGGGGCAACAGTGGCGATGCTCTTACATTTGGGTGCTTCTACCTTGCTGAAAAAGCAATTGGTGAAGGCAAAGCCTAGCATAGACAAAAGCTTTATCAATAGTAAATGTGATGAAGTTTGGAATTTCATTGACGAAGTACAGAACACAGCCCGAAATTTCCATCCTGAAGCTTTGAAATTTGAAATTCCATCCTTGCTCACTGCACCTGAGTCTACGAACGTCAGATTGCGCGCAAGCACTATGTGAGTAAAGCTTCAATCAATAGATGGTGAGACGTCAGTGAAGCTACAATAAATTGCAAATTAGAGGCACAAATCTTCCCAGTTCCGTCGCAAACTTTTAACCAAGGAAGGCATTTATAAGCTGCAAATAAGCCACAATTGCGGAAGATTTTGCTGTCGGTTTTCAATGCAGCTGTCAGCAACGTCACCGTCTTCAATATGGAGCTAGGTTCATCGACATTACCTTCTAATTTATCAGTCATTCGGATTAATTAGAGCAGTTGATGTGACGGGTATTGAGAGTCTCTTTGTAACATGGTATTCCTGTTTTCTAACTTCTCATCCCAAAATTTCTTGATATTGCAGATCGAATTGAAAAGGATCATACATGTCTGAGTTATTGCACTGCAATTTTAAGCTATTTCCTGCAATCTGTTCAATTCCTGCAACCCAAGACTGCTCGTGAGTGAAACTTTGAAATTGTGATCTACAGGACTTCAAGGAGACAGAGGCCGCCTTCGAGAATCCTTACGACAGCTTGCAATGTGAAGCTCAACACAAACGCTCCACGTTAGAATGCACATGCAGACTTGGCCGCCCTCAGTCCCCGCCCTCTTCGATTGAGGAAACTGAAAGTAAGGGTGTAGGGTTTATCTTACATCTGGGGAAGGGGCATCTGAGGCAGGAGAATGTATAATCAGGGCGTCCTGGGCCTTTCCTTCTGAATTTCTCCGTCGCTACGTGCTTTCGACGTCTTGTTGTTGTGGAGTGCATAACACGAACATTGTGCAATCTTTGGAGCCCTGGCTAAGGTGCTGTTGGAATTGTGTGGAGGTACGCAGAGTACTACAAGTATGGTGTTCCGGTCGTTGTGGATGTGGTATTGTGGTGGTGGTGTTTGTGATGAAATTTCTACTGTTTGGTGTCATTTTTAACTTCTGCTGGATGCTGCTTAAATAACCCTTCAACTCCATGTTTTTTGAAAATATACAGGGGAGGTTAATTTATTTTCTATGGTCGGATGTTGAGGTCTTGATGTTTCGATGAGAGTTGTTGAATTGCGCATTAGAATTATCAAACCTGCTCGGTGTTCGTTTACCTCTTCCGGGGGTAGACAGAGTCTTGCCGATGTTGCTCATGTATCTAACCCTCGAAAATCCTAGGTTTCGAAGCGGTGGGCACCTGAAAGTACTTGTTTCAAATTTTTGGGCATTAACATGTCACGTTTTGGGCCATTTTAACACCTCCTTGTGCCCCTTTCACAGAAACCGTTCACAAGAATTCCCACAATTGAACTTGTGTTCAATTAATTAAACAGCTGTTGCAGCGAAGATGCGAATTCCAAGTTCAGGGCAACCTGATGGCCCAGCAAACCTCAAGTTGGGAAGGCTGGTGTGGCACCACTGGAAGGACTGGGTGTTTGTGGTCCTACTTTTGATACTTTATATTGTGCTGGAGATCATCCATCCTTACAGACGGTATATTGGGAAACTCATGTTTAGCACAGGCCGGTACAGCTACCCTTTGCTTCATCAAACTGTTCCTGCGGCTGCTGTCCCGGTATGCATCATATCATCCTTCACACTCAAGTCTATTTTAAAATTTTTTCAGAAATTGAGTAGGAAGTTGTACCTTTTACAGATGTCTTATGTAAGGGAATTTCTAGGAAATTACGACCAACAGTTGCATAATTTCAGTGAGAGTGTAAAATCTACAGGTAGCATGTAGAGCGGGGCTGTAATATAAGCCAGAATAATTTCCTTCTTTCCAGTGCTTTTTAACACTTAGTTTCGCTAGGGTTATCTTGCCTCACTATTGGATGATATACTATCCTAGTGTCCATCCTCATTGGGATTTTTTAAGGTAATTCAAATTTAGAGTCGATAATTCAAATTTAAGTACTTCCAATTTCGTTAAGCTGGCGTTTTTTCATAAAAATTGGTGCTGTAGACCCGCAAGCAAGAAAGGAAATGACATTATTATGTGAGGCGGGAGGAGATTGGGGGTGGAAATCCTAGCTTAGCAGGGCATAATGTTGTAGATGAAATGCAATTTGCATCTATCGGCACAACAAGCTAATTTAAATGTCGAAATGGCCCATGGAATTGACCGCCAATTAAACGGAATTGACGTTTACATCCTTTTTTTGTGCTGCTTAGCATGAGAATTATGTACCTTGAGAGAAATTGCTGTGCCAGAGATTCATGTTTCAATCTCTATATACCCTGGATAGACACTTCCAGACATGCCCATATGGGTTTGAGGAAGCTGAAAATGCTCATTTTGAAAACAAGATAATTTTTGGCATGGATGTTTGTATTGCAGGTTATTGCAATTGTGATCCCCATTGTTTTCATACTCGGTTTCTTCATCTGGAAACGCACGAGTCGTGATTTGCACCACTCAATCCTCGGTACCTATTCGCTCTGCTCATTTCAATTCCATTTCGTGCTAATGTACCTGTCTTTCTATTTGTAAGTTTCATGGACTTGACTGTCATCGAATGCTCATTCTCTGCTTTAAATGCTTTCGAGTAGCCATATTATACAGTGCAATCTCTGCTTGCATTTTTTCTGGCTTCCACTTAGCACTGTACTTGCCTTCACACAATCAACTCAGTGATCATAATGAAGATAGTCTTCAAGATCCTAATGGTTATAAGACCCTAAACCCTAAGTTGTATTTTGAATCAAGAATGTCCAAGAGTACAGTATCATTTTGTTTCATCAGAGGGTTCACTTTGAATGCAGTGGTATAAGTAATAGCCCTCTCCCTCTTAATCTTTCAAAGTCACAGCCAAAATGAACTTGAGGCAATCAAGCTTGTCACTTTATTTTAAGAATCTGTGAAGTTCAAGCCGGATTAACTAATACCACACTTGACACGTCTAGTAAACTTAGCATTTGGTTCACAATTGTTTCACATGAAGCAATTAACCACGAGCCTTTGGATTGCAAGTTCTTCCTTTCGATTGAAGTGCTGGGATTTGTCCCACCACATTCGATTTTTGGGGTGAAATTCTAAGGATATATATTAACCCCAAGTTCTATCAGTTGACAATTTTGTGAATTGTGTGATGCCAAGCACAGGTCTCCTCACAGCAGTTCTTCTCACAGCTGTGATCACTGATGCATTAAAAGATGGCCTTGGCTACCACAGGCCTGATTTCTATGCACGCTGCTTTGGAGGTGTGACCGCACAAGCTGTAAGTCTTCTTTCCTCCTTTTTGGGTACACAAGTTATAATCCCACAAATATACCCAAAAAATTCTCTCTCTATTCATATTCAAGACATACAAATTCTAGTAACAATGTTAGAAGGTTCCATAGACTTTGTTGTTCATCTCGTCAATCGCAGTGTGTAGCCAGTGAGGGAATTTGCCAAACTTGGTTGTAACTCTTCGTTAATAAATTTCAACCAAGTTGGAAGGATTGCATGATTGAGTGGAACATGACAATTTCCACCAAGATAGGAAGTCCATATACTGCTCAGGCTCTAAAAGCGTCCTCTAACACAGTTACATTTTGTTTTCTCATTGTTTTCTCATTGCACCAGCAGTGTACAAATAGTGTACATTTCAAGAGGTGGATGCTTTAAGTGACCACTGCGTTTCAACTTCAAAATTCCATAACTAATTCCACGAAGCTCCAAAAAATATGAAATAACTTGGGTTAGATGTCAATTTCATTTGTATTCAGGGTAAATTTACTGGAAACTATTTCAAGAAGTTCTAACCTCCCCAAATTAATTTTCAGATCTTTAATGGGTGCTTTATAAACATCCTACTTTATAGTAAATCATCCTATTTTGTGCCACGATTTAGTTATGGCCTATTTACACCAGGTATCAGTAATGCATATTCTAAAGTTTGAAATGTGCTCTATTGATATATTGTGACACAAGTAGGCTCAACTGAATTGATGGCTTACCTTAGTGCCCATGGAAGTTCACATTCTTATTTGTTTTTCATTATGTGATGGGACTTGTTGTCCAGGTATATGGTCCCAATGGCAATGTGCAATGTACCGGGTCAGCTTCCGACCTGAAACAAGGTTACAAGTCATTCCCAAGCGGCCATGCCTCATGTAAGCTGTCCATCCCTTTGTGAATTTTCTGACCTCATATTTGTTAAAACCAGGGAATTTTAAGAAATCTGGTATTGCGAAGTCTGAGCTTTTAGGAACCAGAGCTATCTGTTTTGAGTTGCAAATTGAGTTTGCAATTTTGAGTTTGTAACTTGAGTCTGCAAATGGGAACTTGAGCTTTTGAGGAACCAGAGTAGCTTTGAGCTGGTTTACAACTCAAAGCTGTTTTGAGTTTCACAGTTGAAAGCTGAAGCTCAATTGAACCTCATATCTATACTTGTCCTTGATTTTAGTGTTCAACTTCTCAGATGGCCAACCGCAAACCCACATGAGCACATGAAAATTATAGTTCTCAGAGCTCGATCAGCTCAGGCACTTGAATGGATTAGTTTTCTTACTTTTGAGCACTTGCAGAATACATTTTTCAATGCTCTAAAATCTGCCATTCAAACAAATTGATGCTCATCAATTTACGTTCACTTGTTTGGAGCTTCTTGGACACTCATGGATACATGCCATGAGCATTTTTAAAAAAAATTCTTCTCTTAATAGATGGGTGGGCTTGTGAGTTCATTGCGCAGGGTCATTTGCAGGACTCGGCTATTTGTCAATGTACTTGGCAGGCAAGCTTGGATTCTTTGACAAGAGGGGTCACTCTTGGAAGCTGTTTCCTATTGTCTTACCACTTTTGGGAGCTACTTTGGTTGGAATCTCCCGGATTGACAACTATTGGCACAATTGGTTTGATGTCTTTGTGGGAGCGCTTATTGGTACGAAATTGCATAGAAATAATCACCTGTTGCACCAATAGAAATCATGATGAAAGCATTGCATGGCAATAAGCTTAGATTTGCAGCTTCCTCACATCTGATGACTGTCATGGTTTTTATTTGGCTACGCATTTTGATAATGAATTGTCCTTAATGAAATTTGTATGTATATGTATGCAGGGTTGATTGTTGCCTATTTCTGCTACAGACAACATTACCCCAGCCTGTTTGATGATGAAGGTAAGTAGCAATTCATGCAAAAAATCTAGAATTACATAATTATGTGATCTGGTCAATTTCTGAAAACCAAATGTACCACTTGTTATCTATGTCAGGTTGTTTTTTAGCAAT
Source organism: Straminergon stramineum (assembly GCA_963920665.1). Taxonomy (NCBI): domain Eukaryota; kingdom Viridiplantae; phylum Streptophyta; class Bryopsida; order Hypnales; family Calliergonaceae; genus Straminergon; species Straminergon stramineum. The sequence continues at coordinate 20,176,664 of OY987270.1, forward strand.
CCTGCCTTTATTTTAGATGACTAATAACATGTATCATTCCCACTTCCTTCTGAAGTTTTGGCAGTAAAACGGATGCAAATGGTTTGAAAATTCACTGAAATTTTTCATTGAATGTAATGTGCAGCTTCAAGTCCGCTCCCCTTCATTGGACATCACCGGCACACAAATCTTATCAATTCAACCCCCCCTTCTCATGCATCCCCTTCTGAAAACCCTGATGGAGTTCCAATGTCCAACTACCCTGCAGTCTGATTTGGAAGAATTGATAGTGGACATAATAGGGTACTACAAAAACAGGTCCCTTCAATTTAAATTTTTTTATTTGCATTAGTTTTCAGCTTCAAAGTACAGTACAATGTTTGTAAATTTATTGAAGGGGAATATCCAAGATGCAGAAAATTTGATGCTTCTCCTACATGTAAGAAGTGCAATAATGATTAGGTATTGAAAGTGAATATACAAGATATGACAAATTTGAAGCTTCTCATACATTTGAATTGAAGGTGCCGTACATCATTGGATCTAATTTTGCATGAAGATAAATTTTTGTCACTACTCTATACTTCAATTCATACACCTTTATCATAGGAAACTCATATTGGGTTGCTGGTGTTAAAATTCCTAGTGAATCTCACTTTTCCTGGTGTGTAATACATTGGGAACACTTGGAAAAGTAAGATTCACTAGGAATTTTAACACCAAGAATCCAATATGAGTTTCTTGTGTATCAAATATACATGTTGAGACTAGAATTGGGCTTCATCCATCTTTAACCCTTAAATGTCAAAGCGGACATTTTGTGTCTGATGAATGACAAAGAATCTCTCTATATAGGATAGAACTACAACTATTCATCCTTCAAATTGTTTTCACAAAGGGGAGATCTTCTACAATACTTTAACCTCCAATGAGTATTTTTTATTTTTTTTAATGTAGATGATGTCACATAGTTCCAAAAGGGTTGATTTTCACGGTCACTAGTCTAAACTTTAAGGGTTAAGGGTTAATGTTTAGTTGCATTAGAATCTTCTTTAAATTGATGGCAAGAATAAAAGAAAATTGTCCAATTAACAAAGTTGTCCTCTCCAATAGACAATTACAGATGCTAATAAAAGAGTAGCTCCCCCAACTAGAACACTCAAAGGAACTCTTGTATCAGTATTTTGCATTCCTCATATACACATGGTCAAAGATTTAATTCTCCTCCCACTAATGTAATTGTGCCTATTTCAGACACTTATAGAATTAAGTATATTAATTCCAAGTATTAACCCTAGAAGGATGCCAACTTGTGACCAAGGTAGTCACTAAAAAATGATCTGATTTTTGGACCAATAGGAGCATTCTTCATTTCAACTATCTAGCTGATTGGAAAGTCATCCATTGGTTACTTTTTAGCATCTGTGTCTTTCAAATTAATCCTATAAGGATACTATGGACCTACAAGGTCTAATGTATGATTTTACTATTAGTTGTAGAAACAAAGAATGCATCTATTGGATTCAATAATGAGAATATTTTGGTGACTACCTTGGCCTTGGGGGGTCATGTCCTTCAAGGGTTAATAGTCAAATTATTACTTGCATTTGCTTTGAGGCCAAGGGAATTTCTAATGGAGCATCTTTAGATTAAAAAATTAGATGTATTTCTTCGAGTTGATTTGCATTGTTTTGTATTTTTGCAATATATCCCCTAGTTAATTTTTATTTTATTTTATTGTCACGGACTTGGTTTTCTCTTACACCTCTAATTCCATGAAATTCCTCATATGTATTCTAATTGCTTTTTATTGACATTGGATGGGGCATCATCAACCAGTCAATCCATTCTACACTACAATTTTCATTAACCCTTAAATGTCGAGGTGGATGTTTTGTGTCCGATGGATGACTTCAATGTTCATTGTAGAAATAGAAAAACAGAATGCACCTATTGGTCCAATAATCAAAGTAGTTTTGTTGACTACCTTGGTCATGGGGGCTTCATCCCTTAAGGGTTAAAAGGTTTCATTGTAGCTTAATCAAAGGACTTGTTTCTATGTAGCTTTGGTCATGTTGACTGTAATTATACATTGTCAAGCATACATAACTTTCTACACAATAAACAAACTAGCATGACTACAACACTAGAATGAGAACAAGGAGCTATGAACATTTTTTCAAAAATAGCCATTTTATAACCATTTTTAGTGGGAGTTTGTGCCTTAGTGCACACAATGAGTGTTCCAATTGAATTACTCTACAATAATTTATTTCACTTAACATCTATGGACTTTGAGGTAGCTAATGCACCAAAACAGGGTGAATTGGCCCCCTCACTTGGCCCCTGAGGAAAACACTAATTTTTAAAATTTTCCATGCATGATAAGATTTGAAAATTTTGAATTCATATTTGCAGTTAGAGGCCCCAAATTAGTTAGGAGGAATGCTCAATTTAAATTAATGAAGCACAAAATAGGGTGTTTTTTTTTCACTTCAACCTTGGAATGACTTGGAGGGGCTAAGCAAAGGGGCCAGTTCACCCCAACCATGCACCATAGGGCATTGGTAACCAAGGCCCCCATGGGTGATTGGTAGTAAAAGCACCATGTGACATTGATAACTAGACCACTATAGGACTTAGGCTACACCACTAGTAAGTGTATAATACACTTGGCGAGTCTCTACATATTCTATGTTATGTAAAAAGACATCAAGGTAATATATATTACTATGTAGTTTGGGGGGATGAAGGAGATACAATGCAATTGAAAATCTCAAAGAGTCTCTTTTCTTATTTAGTGGCAAGTTATATTCTCATACTTTTTCGTCTTCTTCTTGCAATTGAATAACAAAAGCCTCGTTGATCAAGGTTTGATATATATAAAATTTCATTAGGTTAGATCTTCCTGAGACTAACTCAAGTTGAATCTCACCAATGAGGCTTGGACCACCTAGCCCATATAAGCAAAGAGGAAGGGGCCCACTCTGTTGCCATAAACACCACATCCAAGTAGGGCTTGAGAACTCTGGCTTAGAGCTTGTATGAGAGGGATTACAATAGTGGATTCTAGTTGCTTGTGCTTTTCATGCATTTGGGAAAGGAAGATAGTGTTTAACTTTGTAAAGACAAATTGGTTACCATGGAAATCATCCTTTTTGATACAATGAGAATCATGTACATAAAATAAAATAAAAACTCATTGGAGGTCAAACTATTTAGCAAGACCTCCCCTTTTCATTCAAAATTTCAACGATGAACGTATGCATTTTTGTCTTATATAAAAGGATTATCTATCATCCATCTAACTACAAATCTATAGCATCCTTACAGGGTTAAATATTAAGATTTCAAAGTACAAATCAAAGTCAATACATTGCACAAAGATCGATGGATAGCTATGGAAGGAAGGAATGTTATTGTGTTATCTACAATTTTTGTTGTTGATGATAGGGACAAATGAAAAGGGCCACATCCAATTGCATTAGAGTGCCCCACACACTAGAAGAAAATGAGGGGTTTTGCGATTGCAAAAAGCAATTGGTTTTGAGTTGCATAGGACATTTTGCAACTGGTGCTAATTTGCAGCCCCCAGTTCCAGTAGACAAGTTGCACATGGAATTGTAGTTGCAAGTTGCAGGAGCCTACTTGGAACTTCATCGATGAACTTTTCTGACATGGTTGCTTATATATGTGGTATTTGCTGCCACATGAAGTCGGTCATTCAATTGGAGAGTGTGCAACTTATTGCCAACTCATTTGCGACTAATGTATGACTTGTTTGCGACTCATTAGTAATTTCATTGCGACTTGTCTATAACTCATTTGCAACTTGTCTAGGACTTGCAAATTTTGAAATTTTGAAATTTTAATCTCAATGATTCATAGATTTGTATATTTCAGATCTAGCTTTTTTTAAATTTCAGAAATTATAATACTAGTATTTAATAGGTTTCATTGGTTTCAAAAACTCTACAATTTCACAAGTTTTAAAAAATTTTGGATTTTAAATATTTTTAGAGTTCTATAGAATGTAGAATCTATAAATTGTTGAAATCTACACACTATAGAAATCTACAAAATATAGAAGTCTTTCAATTCTATTGACAAAATTCATTACATTAGAATACAACAACTTACATGTCTTATATGTCCAACCTAATGGTACTTTTTACAATTGATATAAGATAATCGGGAAATGACTTTGGAAACAACTAAAAAATGACTAATAAACAACTCTGATACAACTAGGAAATGATTGAGAATTGATTAAAAAACAATTAGAAATTGACTAGGAAACAACTAGCCTCATTTTAAAATTGCAGTTGCTTTCTAGTCGTTTCTTAGTCGTTTTTTGCTATATTAGATTGACAAGGTGGATTCTACAAAGTGTAGACTTGTCTACATCGACAACTATGATGAATATTAGATGAAGAATAATTCACATTCATTCTGAATTTGAACTCTGTTACAACTCTTGTAATCCTATACTTCATTCTATGACTGCTATGCAACTAAAACAATGTATTCACTTCATTCTACAACTACTTTGTAACTAAACATTATACTATTGATGTATAAAAATGACATCAAACAATGACATAAGAATTTGGTGCAAAAAGAGAGAACTATAGTGGCAAGATAGTTGTATAGAACACTTAGTTGCATTTCAGTCGGTTGTGGTGGACATGTTTTTCTTCTAGTGATATATTTGAAGCCCTCGACTAATCTCATTGCAACTTTGTGTGGGCATGTCTTTTGTTGTCTATGCATGTGTGTTTTCATTCATTGTAGACAAACGAATGCGAAAACGAAAGCCTTGCCCTATGTGTGGAACCTTCTTGACAATAGACATGAACATCTTTCCTCTTTATTGTGGAGCAGAGTCAATTGAGGTTAGAGCTTCTTTATAAAATGTCCTTCCGCTACACCCAAGTAATTTACAAACATTCAAGCCATAGTTGGCAAGCATTGAGGTTGAAACTAGAATGAGTTGAATTCAAACACTCTAGCCCCTATGAGGATGTTGAAACAAACAGAATTGAAGAGATGGATTGCAAGAGAGCTTGAAACCAAAGGCATATTAATCCCTAAAGGATCAAATTGTGTTTTCTGGCAACATAGTGATTTGGGGTACCTCACTACAAATAGAATTTTTATTTTTTTCTTTAAAATTTTCACACAACTTGGGGACAAGGTTTTTCTTTAAGGCCCAAAATTTTTCATAACTTTTGACTACATGGTTAAAAAGTTATTGCATGATATGTAGTTTTTTTCAAGAAACAAAAATTTGAAATTGGTTTTAAAGATTTATACGTATATTTATAGATAGATGGATAGATAGAAAGATAGAAAGATAGATATGGAAAGCTTTGAATCATTCCATTCTGATTAATGAGATGAAAGTTATGAGGATTTTTAGTTTGTGGGTAGTCATGGATTCTCTACTCTAAAATAAACTTTGAAGTCCTTTATTTAACTCAATTTTTATTATTTTTTGAAAAACAATAAATCATAGAATGTAGATTGTTTATTACAACATTACAACCATTAAAATTGGCATCTTTCAATTCCATTCCTAAATCCTTAACAATTTAAGTAGTATTTGAAATCATTCTCTCCTTTTCTTTGCTTACTATTTTTTTCCTATATGTTGTACAATTCCAAATGATCTGAAAATTTTCAAACATGTAACCAACTTGCCTTGAAGAATAAATCCAAAGAAGCACCACCATTTGGGACATTTTTTTCATACAAATGTGACCTTGTAAAGTGCAACTCCCTAGTTTTTGTAGGGACCCAAAAAGGATTTATGTCAATTCAAACACTAATATCTTGCAATCCATACAATGGAAATTTATGAATTTTTTTTCACATCTTCTCAAACCAGTACAATACAAGATTTTATGGTTAAAAAATGTCCAAAAATGTTTATTTCCTAAAATTTGGTACTTGTACTCGAAATGACAATTTTAGAATTTTTTGGGTGAAAACATAGTCAAGGAACTTTAGGGGTTAAGATGATGGCTATTACAGAGAGGGTCAATTTAGAAATTTAAGTGAGAGAGATGCAACAAGAGGTACACAAAGTGGATAAGAGAAGAGAATGAAAGGATTATTGTGGACATTGCAAGGTCACAAGGTAATTGGCTTGGGTGCCCAACTGTTGCCTAATATGTGGAGTGATCTAACCATTGCCAACTCTATTGAAAACAAAGCTCCATTGCATGATGCATCCTCTCCTTTGAACCACAACCTATAAAGTTCATACTATACTATACCTCTGGTGGAAGAACTTGTACATCTAGTTTTAGAGATAAGTTACTTGCATTTATGTATGACTCCATATTAGTTCTTTGATTGAAAATGATTTTTAATAGAATGATTGATGGAGTTTACTCTATATAGAGAACATATCATTGCGGGATATTTTGGAGAGGATACCAATTGTTGCAAATACTTAGTTGAGAATACATTATTTAGAATGACAAATGTTTTCTACATTAAGTTACAATAATTATATCATTTCCTTTCAACAATTTTTTTTTTATTTCATGTTATACTCATGAAGCAAGTGTCCATAGGGAAATCCTATGATATCTTTGTACTACATATGGCTTATGACATCTCCTTCACAATCAATAGAGAGTTTTAAAAGTAGTAGTTTTATGTTGAAACTAATAAACTTAGATAGATTTCATTGCCCTCATCTTCTAAGTATGTATTTCAAAGCAAAATTGTGTTGTCTATGGTGGAAGGTAAAACCAAAAGGATTCTAAATTGGTATATACTTCGATATATCCATGATCATCATTCTATACATAAATATATACTTGTTGTGTATTCACTAACTTTTGTAGGAAACAAAATTAAGAAAAATTATGTGAAAGCATTTTTGTCCTATGATGATTTTCATAGGTATTTCTAATCCATTTCTATCCTTAAGTGGTTGTAGTGATTGAACGATATATACAATACTATTTTTGACTCCTAGAATATGGATTATGTTCTAAAATATGGCAAGACATACAACATTGGGTTTATAATTCCATAATCAACATCTTTCATTTGGTGGTCATTTGAACATTTGAACATTATTATATTCAAATAAAGTTCCATTTCAATAGAATATGTGATTGTATTGTTGCTTCTTATATGTATAGGAGGCGCAAAAATGATCCAAATAAGGAGTACCATGTTTCATTGGATCCAACTTAATGTGAGGAAAAACTTTTGTTATTACTCTAAATATACCTCAATTCATGCACCACTTATGTCAAATAGACAATAAACTCAATGTTACAACCACAATTGGGTTCCCTCAACATTGAAGAGTGAGTGAAAGCCTCACTATTGGATTTTACAACCCTCTACCTTATTTACCAAATATTGTAGAGGGTGTTAAATGTATGAAACTTTGAATAGGCAAATATTTGGCAATGACCTAATGTTAAAATTCACAAAGTATGAGTGTTTGAGGCCCGGGGAGATTACTCTTGAGTTTTTAGAAAACTATCACTAGAAGAAAACAACGTTGATTTCAACGAAATCCAACTCACGCAAAATGAAGTTTTCTGCCCAAAAACATAGAAATTGTGTTGGCTACAACTGGATTTCGTTGAAATCAACGCTGTTTTCTTCTAGTGTACATGAATTATAAAGATAGGGTTTATACAATTCAAAGGGGGGGGGGATTTATATAATATGTAGGATTTCTATAGGATCTATGAAATTCCACACACTCTAAATTAGGCTATAGGTGATTGCAAGAAACACTTCACGTTTTTTGATCAAAATTGCAATTTTGGGTTGTAGGATTGGTAGTACTACAAAGACTTGTCAAATTCGCGCTTCAGCACTACACCTGTGCATCTGGACCGTTGATTTTGTACTATGTAGTACTATGTAGTACTACAGAGGCCACTGGCAACAAAAAATAGAAAAAATAGGGTCTATTGGCTTTTTCATTTTTAGTAATTCAAAAAAAATTCAAAAAAATCCCAGAAAAAAGAAATTTTGTTAGAGAAGATTGCACTCCTATTTCACCAAAAAATTCATGTAGGAAATTTTTTCCCTCTTTGTAGCCTTTGTGCAAAGGAAGGTCACTTTGACCCCATATGCAAAACTAACATGTTGCTATTTTCACCAAATCTCTTTGCCAATCTTTGAAAAGGTAATACACCTCCAACATATCCAATTTGTGGCTTTCAATTTGCTTTTTTGGGTCACCAATAGTACGAAAATCCCCCCAAATGGCCAAAATAAACATCCAATTGGGGGCAGGTTTAAAATAGTAAAATAATTTGAAAAAATTATGGAATGTCTGAAACTTCTGCATGTACCTTCCTTCCAAATTTCACACCAAACAGACTAAGGATGCCAAAGTTATGAGTACAAAACCACTTGTCCAAGGGCAAGAAGACAAGAAATAGGACAAGGGTTTCTTGCAATCACCCCTACATAAAAGCATCATATAGAGGGAATTTATATTAATAAGTTAGTCTTAATAGATAGGAGCCATGCAAATTTTTCATAGTACCATTAGTATTGATAAGGACAAATAATTTCATGTGGATGATAAAATTGGACACTATCAAGTAAATTTACAATGAAGGGTGTTTGATTGAAGTTGTGCCATGGTACTAATAGTGTCTATATCAAAAAAATGAAGTGTAAATGTAAGAAATTGACCACAAATTGAAAAAATTGTGACATTATACAAACAAAGAGGTTCACCTTAGTAGATTCAATGTCCTAAAAAATGTACAATATGAGGATAGAGTTTATAATCCATTTAACTTCAATATTTGAAGCCATATGTGTTAAACACACTCATATTGAATGGGATGTTCATGAGCTAATTTTAGTGGGGATTCTGAAGTGTTTAATGGTAAATCTATTATTAAAAAACACCACTTTGTCAATGGCACTTGAATTGATTGTTGTCGGTTTTATGGTGTATCCCCTAGACATTCATGTAATAGAGTGAAGTGGAAGAATTTGCAAAGAAGAGTGGTAGCAAGAAAAATATAGTCACTTAAATTTTGTATGTAAAATAGCCCCATTTAAAAGACTAAATGAAGGAATTTACAAAAAATATAGGGTATTGAAAATACACCCTCATAGGTTTTTACATAAAAATACAGTCATCTTAAGGGTGATTGCAAGAAACACTTCATGTTTTTGGCTCAAAAACCCGATTTCTGGCTGTAAGATTGGCAATACTACGGACTACTATCAATTTCGCGTGTCAGATTGCACCTATGAATCTCAATCGTTGATTTTGGGCGCTTGTAGATCTTAACCATTGATTCAATACTATATAGTACTATGTAGTACTATAGATTATTATGTAGTATTATAGAAGCCACTGACAGTAGAAAATAGCAGAAAAGGGGTCTATGGACCTTTTCATTTTTAGTAATTCAAAAAAAATGAAAAAAATTCCCAGAGAAAAAGACATTTTTGTAAACAAGCCTGCTCTTACACTATACCAAAAATTTCTTCAAATTTTTTTTTTCTGCCTAAAAAATGTGCATGAACAACGGTCACTTTGGTCTCATGTAGATACCTCATGCAAAGTTTTTTTGCAAAAAACTCTTTGTCTCTCATTGGAACACAAATACAACTCCAGCTTCTCCAATTTGTGGCTTCCAATTCGCATTTTTGGGTACAACTTTAGCTCAGAAACCCCCCAAATGGCCAAGGTAGACACCCAATCGGAGCACTTTAAAAGTAGTAAATTAATTTTTTTAAAACCCCAAAAAATACAGAACGTGTGAAACTTTTATGTGTACCTTCATTCCAAATTTCAAGACAAACGGACTTACGATGCAAAAGTTATGACCAAAAAACCACATGTCCAAGGACAAGGGGACAAAAAATAGGACAAGTGTTTTTTGCAATCACCCTTAAATGCAAAAATGAAGGTAAATAACCCCACATCAAATACCCTCTTAACTCAAGTGTGTACTTTAATTTAAAAAGAATGATGTCCCCAAGGTTTGCAGCTAACACATGATTGATATGGAAGAATATTATCTACAACATAGATCTATCACCAACTTTGCAAGCAGAAGACAATCTTGAAAAACAATCACCATACAAATCATGGTTGCTCACAACTTCCAAACATCATCAACTAAATTGAACTTGCAAAACATCAAGTTGAAACAAATGAATGCAACATGGACTTGTACATAAATCTACGGGTGCATAATTCAATATGAACTCCAGTCAGAGCCAGCGTGCATAATGCAATGAATAAACAAAACGATCGAAATGACCAATAAAAGGCTCCAAGAGAAACCCAACCCCAACGTCTCCAAGAAGATCTCTAACAATTGATACTTCCATTTCTCCCGATCAATAGGTTCTCTCGCAGCGTAAGGTAAGAGCACTCAAAAGCGTCCCTACACCCAATTGCGTCACATTCTACGTCAGGAATTCATTCTAGAACATAAATGTAGCTGGACTGTACACCTCTTATCATTTTAGGTCAAAACAAATAAGCTATGTACTGTTTACGTACATTTACAGCTTGAAATGATTATGCTCTGTAGAATGTGACACAATTGGGTGCAGGGACGCTTTCGGGTGCTCTTACCTTAGTGCACAAGTGGAAGCCACATCTCCTCATACAGATGTAGACGAATCAGATGTATTTAGCATTAGTTAAGTCCTGCTGGTCTACATTGCGACAGAGCTGCAGTTCTTATTAGAAGAAGTTAGCACAAAAGGAGGTGATTGCATTGAAAGAAATCCTGTCAACAGTGTTCAACTCAAACCATCATTGAACTGGAGAACTTGCGCGCTCGAACTAACGAGCAAATCGTGCAAATCGAGCAACGGTCTGAAAAGCTACAGGAGAGCAAGCGAGCAAAAACATGGAAATGAAGGCAAAATGAAACCATGCACAACGATCGACATTAATTCCTGCAGCACACCGGGGACTCTATTCTTTCTCTAGCTGCCAGACTCCATCCATCTCTCTTTATTGCAGATCGCAAAAAGTCCCGATTCGAGAAAGGATCAGTAATCGAGTCGGAGGGGACTATATTCTTGCTGCTCCTTCGGAAACTCGGAGACCACATTCAAGTACACGGGGTCAGGCAACACCCCCGACGGCACCGTCTCATCCCAATGCTCCGCGACGTACTTGGCCACCGCAGCGCCCACGAGCACGGCGTCGTCCACCGACTTCTGGTAATGCGCGCCTGCAAACACGCGCGACCTCTGTGAGAACGTCACGACGTCTGCGAACGATGCGAATTCCACGTCCGCTATTGGCCCCTGCAACTGTGGACAAGCCCACTGCGCGCCACCCCCGGAGAGAATTATGGCTTCGGGTTTCTGTTTCGTCTCATTGAAGAATTGCTCTAGCACACTCGCGGCCGCAGAGAAGGTCGTGACGGTACCGCTCGGGTACTCGGGGTGCGGCGGAGTGGGTGCCCACGACGTCCAGGTCGGGATCGGGGCGTGACTGGAGTCGCCCGCGCGCATCGCCATCTCGGGCCGCCAAAACCAAAATCCGAACTGGAGAGCCGTGAAGATGATGACTGAGTCATGTACGGTGACTGCCAGCTTTGTGAAGACGGTGACGGTGTCATAGAGGGAAAGCGTCGGCGGAAGCGCTGAGAGCGCGATCTCGATCCAAACGGTGGCGGTAGAGCAGTAGAGGAAGGGCTCCGTGGAGCAGGCGGTCCAGGCGGCTGTGATGTTCATTTCGGCTGTTCGCTGCGGGTAGTCGTCGCGCCCGGCGTCGACGACGCTCGCGTAGGCGGCGTCCCACTCCGGAGACGGGATGTACGGGGGCTTGATGAAAGACAATTCCGTCTTGATGAAACGGAGCGGGTCCGGGGCGACGTAGGGTTGCGCGACCGGGATGTCGTAGAAGATGAAGATCGCATCCGCGCGTCCGGCCGGCGTGTCGTTGAGGTAGCGGTAAAGTCCTGGTCGAGGGTTCGGTCCCTCAGAGTCGAGCGCGTCTCGGAAGTCGCGCAGGGTGAATTCGCGGGCAGCGCGGCGCTTGTCGATGACGTTGTGCGCGATGGCTTCGCCCAAGCGCTTGCCTAGGGTCGTCTGCGAGGTCGAGGCGTTGATCGTATTGAGCTGCTCGTAAAGCAAGGGGTCGATGGCGTTCCACTTTTCGTACACATAATAATTGGACAAAATGGTGTGGCTGGCATACGCCACCACGAGCTCTTGGGATTTCTCCGAGTCGGTGAGGCGTTTGAGAGCCAGGAGGGAGTGCCACTGGGCGAGTTGCAGCTGCTCGAAAATGATTTTGGACTCGAATACAAGTCCCGAGGATTGGCAGGTGAGGGTCTTGTAGAGGGAGATCCATTGCACCGCGACATTATCTAGCGTCGATGTGGCGGACTCACTTGGTGCTGAACTCACGAGAACAGTGAAAATGAATGCAAGAACTGCTGCAGCTGATTTCGCGGATCGAGACGCCGCCATGGTCACCTGCTCGCAATTGTCCTGAATTTGTAATCGACCATCATTCTCCACCGTCAGCAAACATCAAAAAAAATCCCTCATGCGTTTGCATCCCCGGAGTAGTTTGTGATGATCTACAAGCGGCCTCATGAATACAATTCGAGCTAGAAGTTCAAACATTTCTTACGAATTAAAGCACACGACGTCTCTAGTTCTCACCAAATTCTGAGGAGAGTAATTGGATGCAAAGGTTCGGAGCGTCCACAAGGTAAGAGTATCGATCGTGAAAGCGCACTGCACCAGGCTACCAGCTAGTAAGTGTCCAATTTGCAAAAGCTGCCAACAAACTTTGCTGTGCCAGAGGACCTAAATCATGCCATGTTGCAAATCTTGTTGCAAACAAGATGAGAGACATTTTGGATGCCACGGCAGGCATGCCTTATATAAGTTGGTTATGGCACAATCAGTACATGAAACTTGAATGGCCTGTACAAGCTCTCAGACCCTTTACAGAGAGAGACACTCTTATCGCATATTCCCAGTACATTCAGAATTATATATGTGCACATCTGAATGGATAACTTTCCACAGTCATGTCAGATACTGAACATATGCATGACAAATTAAATGTGATCACATGCAAGCACTTGTGCATCCGAAAGCCAAATTGTTCCTCTGATACACTGCTTTACCCTAGTACTGAACTCAAGGTGTTAAATTGGTCTCTTGCCACATCAGTGTACCTCTACGAACAAAGAATTTGAAAGTTACACTAGAATGTACAAATCTGGATGGCATTGTCTAGGGAAATGATCCACAAGAAGACCCACTTGACCAACTTGAACTACTAGTGGGTCTTCTTGTAGTTAATTTTCTAGTCTAGGCAACCTAAATTTCCACTCGTGTTAGTACATAGTAATATATATTTTTCAATTTGACCCAATTTAAAGATATAGTATATGAAGCAGGATACATGATGTGGATAAACTAGTGTCACACTTGCGCAGCAGTAGGATAAGTCAATGGAGCACTTATCAACATCTGGAGAGGACTCAATGGAAGAGGGCCTTTAGAATTCTTTGAACTAAACAAACATGTATTTTTATTTTATCCATAACGGTACTTTTTTTCTTGTCTCCTTTTTTTTTTTTTTATTGAAGCAAACGGACAAAACTCCATTGCAAAAACACCACAAAAAACAACAGCCAAGCCAAAGGCTGGACAAACAGGGGGTCCTTTTTTGACTTCCGCAAATTCCACCATTCTCTGTAGGACATCTGCATGGTTCACCATCCTCTCGGTCACTTTTATTTTTTCATTCCTTCATGGATCATTTGTAAGACTCCACATTAACTTGCAGGTGGATTTTTTCCCTCTAGACTATGGTTTTCGAGTTGGCTCAAGCAGGCATGTATCACAGGAGGTGGGGCTGTAGCAATAATCGACAAGCTAGTACCTTACACACAGCTAATCAAAGCAGCATGGGCTATCTGTATTAGTCGAGCAGAAGTGAAGTGCAGTCCCAGGCAGGGTATAAATATACAACAGTGAACAGAGACAGGATGAATAAAGAATGAAATGAATGGATGAATGGATGAATGGAGGGACACCTAGCACTTACAGATAAAGGGCTGACTTAACAGAGAGTGAGTGGAGAATAGCAACAGGGGCGCCCCTGGATTGACACCCCAGCCCCACAAGTGGCCTGCTGGGAAAACCAGGAAAAAAGAAAAAGAAAAACTGACAACATGACGTAAGACACACGGCAGACTTGTCGGGACTGATGGATGCATTGACCAGTTTTTCAGTCATGTTTCTTGTGCTTCTATCTTCATCATTCAGTGTTCCTGCGGAATCATCAAGGCACTGTAGATTCTGAAGACCTCCGACACTATAGAAATCAATTAGAGTATGATCTCCAGGCTTGGGTAAATTGGTGCAAGTTGATGACCATTCTAGTCTTCTCTGCATGCATTTTAAGTTTACAGTAAGTTATCTTCCTGAGGTCTCTAAGACCAAGTGTAAGATAGGAGTGGGCTGTTATTGCCACCCTCTTCTTCAAAGCATACTTACAAGAAACTCTGGAATGGACAACAAGTGGTTCCGAAATGGATACATGATGGCCACTAAATGGACTGCTGAGAATGTGAGAGCATAGGAAGAGTTGTCAGATATTGCTGCATGCATACTTCATCAATGGATGGAATACTGTAAGAGCATCTGCAGTGGATACTTGGCATCAGCAATCCCCAAACTAGTTAAATTTTGCTCAGTTGCTGCATAATTTCTTCATGCCCTCAGTGGTAACCCCTAAAAGTATTTGACCATGTTTTCACCAGAAATGCTCCAAAATTGTCATCTCTAGTACAAGTACCAAATTTTAGAAAAAAAATACATTTTTGGACAAATGTAACCATAGGATCTTGTAGTAAGCTGGTTTCGGAAGATGTGGTAAAAATTTCAGAAATTTCCACCTTTTGGATTGCAAGATATTCGCATTTGAAGTGACTAAAACCATTTTTTGGCTCTGAGAAAACCCAGGCAGATGCACTTCACAAGGTCAGATCATTATGAAAAAATGTCCAAAATGGTTGTAACTCTTTGGATTTATTCTTCAAGTAATGTTGGCTACATGCTTGAAAAATTTTAGATCATTTGGAATTGTAAAACATATAGGAAAAAAATAGTAAGTTGAAGAAGTAGAAAATGATTCAAAATACTAAATTATTAATAATTTATTTATGGAATTGAAAAATGCGAATCCCAATGGTTAAATTGTTGTAATAAACAATCTAAACCTCACGATTTTATTTTTTTCAAAAAATATTAAAAATTGAGTTAAATAAAGGTCTTCAAAGTTTATTTTAGAGTAGAGATTCCATTACTACCCACAAACTATCCACAACTAAAACTCTTCATAACTTTCATCTCATAAATCAAAATGGAATGATTCAAAGCTTTCCATGTATATATAAATCAGGAAAATAAATTTCAAATTTTTATTTAAAAAAAAAGTGATTTTTAAAGAAGTTTTTTTTGCTGCCTGGGCTGCCCACCGAGCAATAAAAACAACATATTTTACAATAACTTTTTAACCAAGTATTCAAAAGTTATGAAAATTGTTGGGTCTTAAAGCTACTCCTCGGGCACTTGTTGTGTGAAAATTTCAAAGAAAAAAAAAATCCATTCATAGTGAGCTGCCCAAAATCATTTTGTTGCCAAAAAACACCGTTTGGTCTTTTAAGGGTTAAATTCAAAAAAATCTTCCAAAAATGAACATTTGGATAATTTCCCTGACGTAGTTTTGGGATTGTTGCTTGGTATACAAGCCCTAGAATGGCAAATCTAGGGCCATTCTTCAAGAGGGATGCACAATGCTTGTTTTTTCTTTGGAAAAATTGACCCAATGCAAAGCCAACAAACCAAATATCAAATGGATTTTTCCATATCACAAAAAGAAAAGAAAGAAAGAAAGAAGGAAGGAAAATCTACATTAAAAAAAAAATTTCATGGAAATAAGGGAAGGTTGAATTGATTAGCACATATACCAATGCTTGAAAAGCATTGACAATAATGACTATTTCTAGAGGGGCCAACTCGCAAGCCCTTCATATTTTGCAAATTAGCTAGCCCTAGGTGGTTACATACAAAGGCTATGAAATTGGAGGCTCAAATAATGGCTAAACTAGAGTGCAATTTTCATTAGAAATAAGGGTGCGCTCAACAAAGTGCCAATACATTATGCGTTGCATAGAGCATTGCAGATGTTCTAAGAGCTAGGGTGGATCCATTTCAAACTAAATGGGCACTGGACACATGTCCATTGAATTTTTCAAAATGAGAATTGGCAACCCAATTGCCTTATTACAAATGCTAATGAAAGAATCTAAGCATATCTATTTAAGTTTAGTAATGGTTGCATTTTATAACCTTGTATATTATTTTTTGCATACCACAATTTTTATTTTAGGTAAAGCCATAATTTTTAGACTACATGTGTGTGGCTTTTGCATGGCCTATGATAAGGAATACCATAGTGATTGACATAGCTTTCATCTTTGCAGTGATGAAATAATGTTTTTTTCAACCAAATTTGTTTATACTTATATCAACTAATGATTGTTTTGGTTTTGTAGTCTTGTAATTATTTTACAATTTGTCATTTCTTCATTGTAATCAAAATGTCATGTCTTTCAAATTTAAGGGAATTGTAAAAGCATAAACAATTTGATTGTTATAATTTTGTTTACCATTGATATGCATGTATAGAAGAAGTGGGCTTTGAAATGGTTCTAGGTACTAGTAGTGGTTTATTTATTTAGTAGTAAATGAATTGTGAATTTGGAATGTATGTGGACAAAGTATCTATTAGAAACATTTTAATATTTCTGAATATGAGTGCCAAATGGTGTGATTCATGTGTTGCACTAATTTTTGACATTTTGAGCAAGTTGGCTACATATCCAACACCCTTCCAACACTAGGCCTTCATTAGTGAAGTTTTCACTAAAGCTCTTACTTATTTTCTACAAATTTTGCTATTTATCTCTTAATTTTTTATAGAAATTCAATTTTGACATTAATGAATGAATAAAAAAACAAATTAAAGCCATGTCACACTAAGAGAGGCACCTACTACATGATTCTTTGGAAATTCATAAGTAATTCATAAATGCTCCAAAAATATGAAACCATTTGTATTAGATTCCACATCAATTTTCCTTCAAGTGAAAAATAAGGGAAAATACTTTCATGCATCTGAAATCCATCAAAAAGGCTAACCAACCCTTTAAGAGGTCACTTCATGCAGTTTTTGAGACAAGAAGTATTTGCAAATACATGAAATTTCAAAATTATGGGCATCAATCTCGAGGAGAATTAGAATTGAAAAAAAGAAATTTGAGTGAAGGTGAAGAAACTTTGCCTATGCAAGGTGAATGAACAACATATTTTGGAGGGTTTACGGTTTCTCATACAACCAATATACTTATTATGACGTGTCAAGAATTCAACAAATTTATTATGACGTGTTAGGGCCCATCCATTTAGTGACCCTTTCAGCCGGTCATTGGTCATTAGAGTAAGTCCTTGCCTCAAAAGCCATACCATAGTTGATGGACATGATTGACATAAATTATTTATTTTAAAAAATTCCAAAAATAAAAATAAAAATTGCCAAATGCAACATAAATTAGATAACCAAGTTGTTGAATACAAAGAAAATGTCCAAATTTGTCCAATTACCATCTACCATCAATGAAGTTTTTTGATGACAAAGTGATTGACTTCCTTCATTGAGATTGAAGGGTGAAGAGGTTGTTTTTATAATTAAACCAATTATCCATGATGAATCCTTAAAGGTATGAAATAATTTGAAGATGAGAGCTTCACCACTCATTAAGTGGTTGAATTTCAAATAATAATCTACATATCCCCCATGGGTTGGTTTACCTACTATTACCCTACTTGTATAAAACTCCTTCTCCTTCTCCTTTGATACTCACCAAAAAAGTGACTTCCGAAATCAATTGCCAAATATTTGAAATTTACTTTATTAGAATGTTGAATATTAAATAATTACATTTGAAAGTGCCGAATCTACTTTGGAAACTTGAATGAATTATTTAGCAGCCAAGTGCCGATCTTGCCCTATAGCTACAGTACTCTCCTAGGATCCTCACCTCAAGAGTTAGGTACTCAAACTTGGAATTGTCTTCCACAATTGTTTACTAGTTTTTGAGTTGAATAGATGATTGGGTAACTTGTACTCTTGTGTCACATTGCCTCTTTTGCCCCCTAACACTATGTTTGTAAGATGTTCTCTCTACTATGATGTACTATTGGAATCTCTATGTAGCCCAACTGAAGACTCCACCCTTGTTATAATTTCTACAAATTATTAAGTGCCGGAGTATGTTGTAAACATTTTGGCATTCTATTGTACCATCGTCCATCGGTAATAATTGTATGCAAATTTTTTTGGATTATAAAGCACTGTTATAACTTTCGAAACATTCTTTTGAATATTCTGCACCTTCATAATACTCTCCAAATCAGGCATGTATTTCCAAGCCCAACCTCCTAAAGGGGTTAAACTTTAACTTATCTTCAACGCCTGTGAGGAAGTTTGAGTACTACTGAAGTTGTTCAGGTGTGAGTGTCCATAATTGAGCACCCATGTCTGCAGGTGCTCAATGGAGGCTTGTAGATAAACTTTTTGGGTTAGATTTCGAGTTTTTTGAAGATAAAGACAATTAGACAAACTAAAGTAATTAGGAATAGAAATGAAGTGTGAACTGAGACAAATAGACAAGTAGTTAGCGGAATGACTAATAGACAACCAGTTAGGGTTAGTGAAGGCAGTTAAGGACTATTAGACCAGGCGGTTAGCCCCAGTTAGTTACAATCAAGAAATGTATAAGACTAATTGACTGCCGTTTCTCTCTCTCTCTTCCAGGCTTGCAGTGATTGCATTGCCAATTTTGTACTTGTGCATTCTTTTAATACAAAGTTGTCTATTCGTCTATTTTTGATTGTATAGCCAGGGATTGGCTTTTGTAGGTTTTGTCTAATTGTCAGTGATTTGTTTTGTCACTTTGTTATTTATTTTATTGGAGCAGTTGCCAATGATTGGCTTTGTCTCCTCAGTTTTCTTTCTTTCTTTTGTATGACAAATTGTCTTTTATATCCAGTGCTTGGATTACATTTAAGAGAATGTCAATTAGCCTGTGAAAGATGTTGATGATCCGGAGATGGATCGGGGTTCGAAGTAAACGGTGATTGTCAACTAGTCTGTGACTACGGCGGTGGTTTGAGGTCAAGTTGTCTACAAATGAGTGGAAGGACAAATCGACAGGAGCTTCGAGGCATGAATAGAGAAGACCAGTTGACAGTAAGTTAACTAACTTGATAAACTTATACTGAAAATTCATTCTTGATTTGTGTCAAATTGTCCAAAGATCATTTCTCTATTGTAGTAGTCCAATGGTCTTAATAATAAAATTTATAAGTTAGGTTGAGCCAGAGATTGGCAAAGTTAATATTTGATTTAAAGTCAAATTGTCAAAACTGTGAGAGCTTATTTAATAAGGATATATATATATATATATATATATATATATAATTGAGTTAAGTAGTCCAGTGGTTGGCTTAATTTGGTTGTAATTTCTTGATGGTCAAATAATCATGCTCTATTATGTGAAGCAATGGAGACTTCTTGTGTGTGTCTGTGTGAGTCCAGTGGGCGAATTTGCTAGAGATTGGCAGGGTTATTATGTGAAGGATAATTAGCCAGTGATTGGTGTTGTTCACTATTTTGATTTTAAACTAATAGACAAGCTGTGATAACTTTATAGAGATTAAGTGAGTGAGCAGCTTATTAATATTTAAGTTTATATAATGTCTACTGGTCTGTGGAAGAGAATAGTTTAATTACCAGTGATTGGTATAAGTATATTTTCTTAAGTTGGAGCTTAAGTCAATTCGACCATTGAGTCTATAAATTGTGTTAAGATTAATTTGGTATATGTTTGTGATGTCAAATAGACAGTGTAGCTTCCTGTGAAGTGTGAGATTAATGAAGAAAGTGTAGAAGTCAAATAGTCCTTAATTTCTAAAGTGATTGTGTGGGCCAAGGATTGATGTCAATTATTTTGTTATTTGAGTCTATTGGTCTCAAATAGATCGGTTTCAGTTTATAATTTAGCCTGATGATGACCACTCAGTGTAAATTGAGAGTTAATAAAATAATTTGGGAAGTTGTTAAAGATTGAAGCCAATTGTCAAATTGTCTGCGTTACATTGGGTGTCGTTGTAGTCAATTTGTCTATGGAAATTTATATTGAAATAATTTATGGTATCACTAGACTAAAGAATCAGACAAATAGTCAATTGATTACAGATAAGTGATGTAAGACATTGATAAATTGTGGGAGTTCAATAAGTGCAGGAACAAGGAGCGCGATTTTGTGTCCTTATTGTGATTTAATAAGGAACTTGATTAATTTGACCATTTGCCATAGATAGAATTTTCGTGTAATTGTTTTGTTAATCTTGTGTGGGAATTTTGGACCAATTGACCATCTGTTTGAAATTGATGAGATCAGCAATGAATTAGTGTAGTAAGACGAGTTGACAAATGACTATTTGACAAAGTAGATAGAAATCTTGTTAAATTGTAAATGTGCACTGTGAGACTTGGTCCAATTGACATACTAAAGCCATGAACTAAAGAAAGAACGGAAATGATTATTTGACTTGAATCAAAAGATTCAATTCTTACCTTTGCATACTCTGCATACTAAGACCAATTGACATCACTGACTGTGATTTTGCATATTGCATGTAGCAATTAAGTTAGTAAATAGTTACTGGACTAATTGACATTCCACTAAAGCAAAAGAAGTAATTAATGAAGATGTATTTATACAAATATGTATTGTGGGTTGATTAAGTTGATAGAACAGGAGTCATGACTAATTGACATATCCTAGACTATTTGACATTTAGAATTCTAGTATAAGACTGTGACTGTAGATCTATAGCATTTTTCATGGTTAATGGACTGATATTTGTATAGGTTAGGATGAAGAATACATTCATACACCATAAACACATTAATAAAGAACTTTTATACCTTTATTTATAAAAATGAATATTAATTCTACATAAAAGTGACCTTAAATACAAAATGATAGACTATTTGACTATTCCTCTAATTAAAGAACCACCACTAAGTATTTCCTTGGGTTTTGTTCCTAAGTGAAATAAAAGACTACAAGGCTTCTCCTTCTCTTTGCCGGCCACGAGAGGCCGCATTTTGGGGTACTAGTCTTCGTTGGTTCGCCTTTCCTTTTTT
Organism: Straminergon stramineum; assembly: GCA_963920665.1. Classification (NCBI taxonomy): domain Eukaryota; kingdom Viridiplantae; phylum Streptophyta; class Bryopsida; order Hypnales; family Calliergonaceae; genus Straminergon; species Straminergon stramineum. Next base: position 20,197,944 of record OY987270.1, read on the forward strand.
GTTTTTTTCTTCTGGTTTGTGTTGGTGTGGTCTTGTCCCTGGCCAGGCCACTTGTGGCTGGCTGGCTTGTATCTTACCTCTGCAATGAAATCAAGTTTCATTTGTGTCAAAATAAATAAATAATTGAGCACCCATTATTGACACTGCCCAAACATTGGATATGATTTGCCCGGTCACTTGTGGCTGGCTGACAGGTCTTGTATCTTTTACCTTTGCAAAGAAATTCTGTTTCATTTGTGTCAACCCACCCCCCACCCCCCTCAAAAAAAAACACATTGGATTTAAATGATGAAGAAAGGTACTGTAAGTTTGGCAAACAGCCATTTGTTCATCTCAAGTCATCCAATGCAATTTCTACCACACAATGAAGAAAAATAATGTGCCTATCATTCAACTTCTGCCCCTGCTTATAAGACTGTCTAAGGTCAATTTCTGTCTTCATAGAGAAGGTTGGACACCGACATCTACAGTCATTCAGTTTGAGCCACATAACAAATAAGTTACAATTTACATGGCCTGCAACACAGGATTTCAATCATCATCATCACTGTCTTTGTGATTGGAGCTTTTGAATGACGAAAGTGGCTGTTGGGCTTCCAAATCCTTCCAACAAAAGATTGAAACTATGTTAGCAGACCACCCACTTTCCAAGAATGTTGTGGTTGGAACTTGTGGTTGGAACTTGTGTCATATAACTGCTAACTAACTTTCTATCAGAAGTAAGCTTACTAGTATAACTTAACTTGTCAGGAGTAAAACTTTATCTGGGTGTCTGGACACTTACAAAGTCATCTCTTATGTATCATATCATCCTTCACACTCAAGTCTATTTTTTTTTTTTTTTTATAAATTCAGAAACTGAGTGGGGAGTTGTACCCTGTACAGATGTCTTATGTAAGTGAAATTTTAGCCCTGGAATTACGACCAACAGTTGCATAATCTCAAGGAGAATGTAAAATGTACTGGTATGGTAGAACCACCCATTCCAAACCACTTAAGCATGTTGTGCATGACCTGGAGTAGTAGAAGGCAATGTAAATTTTCTATGTTGTAGACAAATAGAAATCATGGGGATTGCAAATTTTGGGTAGTTTCCTATCTTGAATTGAAATTACTATGAGTTTTGGAAGTCAAAAGTTGGTTTTGACCCATCCCCAACAATCACATAGAGTCTTTCATAAATATTCATTCAAAAGATTACTTTGGCTCTCAAAACCAAGTACATGTGTCATGACACTAATGGTCAGAAGATGGTCGAAAACCAAAAACTGATGGTTAGAAATTAGTCATAATCTCTATAATATTTTCTAGAAACCTAAAGAGTGGATAGGGGGCATGGTTGGTAATGGTTGGTTCTACCATAGCAAGTAAAGTGGGTTTGTACTAATGTGTAAGCTAGAATAATTTCCAAGATAATTTCTTTCTTTCCAGTGCTTTTAAAACTTAGTTTCTCCAAGGTTATCTTGCCTCACTATTGGATGATATATGATCCTAGTGTCCATCCTCATTGAGATTTTTGAAGGTAATTCAAATTTAGAGTTGATAATTCAAATTTAAGAACTTCCAATTTCATTACATTGGTGTTATTTCATAAAAATTAGTGTTGTAGACCCTCAGGCAAGAAAATAAATGACATTATTTAGGGAGCTGGGAGGAGATTGGGGTGTATATTGTTGTAGATGAAATTGCAATTTGCATACATCTATTGGTACAACAAGCTAATTTCAATGTCAAAATGGCCCATGAAATTGACTGCCAATTTAACAGAATTGATGTTCAGATCCTGTTTTCTTGCAGCTTAGCATGAGAATTATGAACCTTGAGAGAGATTGTTGTGCCAGAGATTCATGTTTCAATCACTGCATACCCCGGATAGACACTTCTAGACATGCCCATATGAGTTTGAAGAAGCTAAAAAATGCTCATTTTGAAAACAAAAGGCCATATTCGTTATATTGAGACTTTTTGCAATCTCATTTTTATCCTCGACTCAAAGATAAACCTCTTCATCTCTTTACTAGTATTTTTTTATAAATAGTTACCAACACCAACTTTTAGAATTTCATTATTGGATCAGTATTTGAGCATTATTTATTTTTGATTTCAATTACTATTTTTTTAAATGAATTTTCCAATAACTAGCATTCTGTCTCAAAATCTACGGAAAGTCTCAATATAACGAATATGGCCTTCCAAGATGATTTCTGGCTAGTGTGGATGTTTGTATTGCAGGTTATTGCAATTGTGATCCCTATCATTTTCATACTCAGGTTCTTCATCTGGAAATGCACTTGTCATGATTTGCACCACTCAATTCTCAGTGCCTACTTGCTCTACTCACCTCAATTCCATTTCGTGCTAATGTACCTGTCCTTCTATGGTAGAACCTCCCATGACTAGCCAAGACCCATGGTCAATACGTAGGTTATGGGAAATTCAACAGAGAGATGACCAATAAGTAACCATTAGTTTTTTGGTTTCCCACCATCTTCCAGCCATCACTATTATAACACATGTGCTTCGTTTTGCAAGCCAAATTAGTCTTTAGACGAGCAGTGATGGAAGAATCTGTGTATTGGGGATGGGAGCAAGTCAATTTTTGGCTTCTAAAATTCATAACAATTTGAATTTTAAGAAAAAAAATTATGAAAGTTTGACAACACCCATCATTTCTATCACTCTACACTGCAAAAATTCAACAATGCCTTCTATTACTCCAGATCATGCACAAAATGCTTAAGTGGCTGGTAATGGGCAATTCTACTATATTTGTAAGTTTCATGGACTTGATTGTCATTCTCTGCTTTAAATGCTATCACACAATCAATTCAGTGATTCTAATGGAGGAGATAATCTTCAAGATCCTAAAGGTTATAAGACCCTAAACCCTAAGTTGTACTTTGAATTAAGAATGTCCAAGAGTGTCTCATTTTGGTTCCATCAAAGGGTTCACTTTGAATGGAGTGGTATAAGTAATAGCCCTCTCCCCCTTTACCCCTAAGTGCCCTAGAGGACAAAAAGTGTCTTCATGAAATTGAAAAGTCCAATAAAAGGGTTGTAACTTTTGTACATGATGTTCAAATTTAATAAAAATGTTGGGAAACGTGCAATCTCTTTTCTAGTTTGTGTGGTAAAATTTTGACATCAATCTGAGATGTATTGATTTTTTGAAAGCCATTCAAAGTTCATGGGTTGCATTTGAATTCACCAAACTTCATTTTGATGGCTCCAACTTCGGGGGGTTGTATCTCTTTCATCTAATGTTTGTTTTTAATAAATTTTGTTGGGTTATGTTCCACTTGAAGTCGAGTTACCCACTATGGTAAAATTTTCATGTCAATCCAAGTTGTTTTGCATGTTTGGGAGCAATTTGAAGTTCAAAATCTAGACATTTTTGGATTATAGTGAACTTTGATGGCTTGTTTCTTCTTCAGACAATGTAAGTTTCCAATAAAAGCAAATTGGAAAAGTTGTACATACTAGTCTAGTTTGTGTGGTTAAATTTCATATCAATCCAAGAAGTTATGAGCAACTGAAAAGCACTTTAGTAGAAAGAGGTTCAACCATAGATGTGTTTTTTGCAACTTTTTTTGCTATATTTTGGCATTTCAAGGCCATATTGCAAAGACAATGAGGCAATTGAATGATATTTTCTTTCACCAACATATTTGTATGTTGGTTTTGAAGCACTATATAGTTTAAAGTTTTTTCATTTGAGTAGGTTTAGAAATCAAATTTCATGTCCAAATGTGTTTCTAAGAAAATTTTGAACATTATTTTTTGACATGAAAACATAATCTTGCAAACTAGGTGGCCAAATGACTTTAAATTTGATTCACATCATCTACAACACTTATAGTACAATATAAGATTCTACACTTGAGATTTCTATACCTTAACCCCTGAAGGACCAAATGCTGTTTTTTGGCAACATAGTGATTTGGGGCAACTCACTACGAGTGGAAATTTTATTTTATTTTTTTCAAATTTCACACAATACGTGCCCATGGAGTAGCTTTAAGGTCCAAAATTTTTCATAACTTTTGAATACATGGTTAAAAAGTTATTGTATGATATGTAGTTTTCATTACTTGGTGGGCAGTTGGGGTAGCAAAAAAAACTTCTTGAAAAATCACTTTTTTTTAAATAAAAATTTGAAATTGGTTTTCTAGATTTATATGTACATGGAAAGCTTTGAATCATTCCATTTTGATTTGTGAGATGAAAGTTATGAAGAGTTTTAGTTGTGAATAGTTTGTAGGTAGTTAGTAGGTAGTTATGGAATCTACACTCTAAAATAAACTTTGAAGACCTTTATTTAACTCAATTTTCAATATTTTTGAAAAAAAATAAAAAAATAAGTTGTAGATTGTTTATTACAACATTACAACCATTGGGATTGGCATTTTTCAATTCCATAAAAAAATTGTTAACAATTTAGTATTTTGAATCATTCTCTACTTCTTTCTACTTACTAATTTTTTCATATATGTTGTACAATTCCAAATTATCTAAAATTTTTCAAGCATGTAGCCAACTTGACTTGAAGAATGAATCCAAAGAGTTACAACCATTTTGGACAATATTTTATAATGATTTGACCTTGTGAAGTGCAGCTGCCCAAGTTTTTGCATGGCCAAAAAATGGCTTTTTGTCAATTTAAACGCTAATATCTTGCTATCTATGAGGTGGAAATTTCTGAAATTTTTTCCACATCTTCTCAAACGAGCTTACTAAAAGACCTTACAGTCACATGTGTCCAAAAATGTATTTTTTCTAAAATTTGGTACTTGTACTAGAAATGACAGTTTTGGAGCGTTTTTGGTGAAAACATAGTCAAATACATTTAGGGGATAATGTCCTTTAGACTTATAGCACTTCAAAAGCAATAATGTTTTTAAACCCCAAAACGCCCTGGGTTAATCCTTAAAAAGTCACAGCCAAAATGAACTTGAGGCAATTAAGCTTGTCACTTTATTTTAAGAATCTCTGAAGTTCAAGCCGGGTTAACTAATACCACACTTGACACGTCTAGTAAACTTAGCATTTGGTTCACAATTGTTTCACATGAAGCAATTAACCATGAGCCTTTGGATTGCAAGTTCTTCCATTCGATTGAAGTGCTAGGATTTGTCCCACCACATTCGATTATTTTGGGTGAAAATTCTAAGGATTTATATTAACCCCAAGTTCTATCAATTGACGATTTTGTGAATTGTGTGATGCCAAGCACAGGTCTCCTCACAGCAGTTCTTCTCACAGCTGTGATCACTGATGCATTAAAAGATGGCCTTGGCTACCACAGGCCTGATTTCTATGCACGCTGCTTTGGAGGTGTGACCGCACAAGCTGTAAGTCTTCTTTCCTCCTTTTTGGGTACACAAGTTATAATCCCACAAATATACAAGAAAAACTCTCTCTCTTTCTCTCTATTCATATTCAAGACATACAAATTCTCGTAACAATGTTAGAAGGTTCCACAGACTTTGTTGTTCATCTCGTCAATTGCAGTGTGTAGCCAGTGAGGGAATTTGCCAAACTTGATCATAACTCTTCGCTAATGAATTTCAACCAAGTTGAAAGGATTGTATGATTAATTGGAACGTGACAATTTCCACCAAGCTTACATTAAGTCATCCTATTTCGTGCTACGATTCAGTGATGGCCTCTTTATGCCAGGAATCAGTATTGTATATTCAGTCAAAGTTTGAAATGTGCTCTCCCGATATAAGTTACTGTGGCACAAGGAAGATGGTTTACCTTAATTAATGCCCACGGAAGTTAACATTCTTATTTGTTTGTGCTTGTGTGATGGGACTTGTTGGCCACGGCAGGTGTATGGCCCGGATGGCAATGTGCAATGTACCAGGTCAGCTTCCAACCTGAAACAAGGTTACAAGTCGTTCCCAAGCGGCCACACCTCATGTAAGCTGTCCATCCCATTGTGAAATTTCGGACTTCTTTCTATCCACTAAGGTGGGCACCCTCCCAAACCGCCATTGTTTGCTACTGTGCTACTTTTAGACTGGTCAAATTTTCATATTTTCTTTTTGGCAAGTGAAAGGAGGTTCCAACGCACCAAAGAATGCGGCATATGCAAAAGCTATGAAGTGTCAAAGTTTTTTGACACTATAAGATGTTTCTATCAACATACGTAGAGATTTACCCAGAGTGGTGATGGCGAATTTAGGCAGGGTGCGATTTGGGGTGCCTGTACCCACATTAATTGCTGATCATATCCTGCATTGAGTGACTTTTTGCATTAGTTACCATTGTCCATTGTCCCTGCAGGTGTCTTCAACTACGCAAATTTCAACTGAGAGACGATAGCATTGGCTCTTTTCCTGGGAACTTAATAATACTAACCTCATATTCGTTAGAACGGCGGAATTTTAAGAAACCTGGTGTAGCGAAGTCTCAGCTTTTAGGAACCAGAGCTATCTGTTTGAGTTGCAAATTGAGTTTGCAATTTCCAGTTTGCAAATTGTGTCTGCAAATGGAAACGTGAGCTTTTAAGGAACCCGAGCCATTTTGAGCCATTTTGAGCCATTTTACAACTCCCAGCTGTTTTGAGTTACGTAGTTGAAAGCTGAAGCTCAATTGAACTTCATATCTATGCTTGTCCAGTTGTCCTAGATTATAGAGTTCAACTTGCCAGATGGACATCCCCAACCCACATGAGCACATGAAAATTGTAGTTCTCAGAGCTCGATCAGGCACTTGAACATCACAGTTTTCTTACTTTTCTTACTTTTGAGCACTTGCATAATACATTTTTCAATGCTCTGAAATCTGCCATTCAAACTAATTGATGCTCATCAATTTACATTCACTTGCTACTGGGAGCTTCTTGGTATGCTCATGGATACATGCGATGAGAAAATTTAAAAGATTCTTCTCTTAAAACTGGGTGGGCTTGTGAGTTGGTTGCGCAGGTTCATTTGAAGGACTCGTACATAAATCTACAGGTGCATAGTAGTCCAAAAATTGTGATATGGAAGTCCAAGACTTGTACAGATTCTGAAATTCCAGACAAGCATCTGGGAGAGTACTGGCCAATCTATTGAAAATTTTGCCATTTTTAACAAATTTATGAAACATTTTTTGGGCAACAACGTACAACATAGGCATTGCCAATTTTATTGCAAGTGATCAATGTGATTTGCCTGGCACCAAAACTTGTGACATCCATTTCCACCATGCTATAGAAGCTCGAACATGTACATATAGATTTACGTTTCAGGCTTTTGCATCGGCAGGAAAGTGTTGAAGCAATGGAATACCTCCGATTAACAAAATTGGCCCTTCCAACAGCCACCTGGAACATGCATGACAACATTAATACACTTTGCATCCAAGTATACAGGATTTGCCCCTCAAACCACCCACAAGTCCTCAAACTATAGAGCTGTCACTACTGCGAAACCCGTCGCTTTTCATTCCTTGAAATAGCGACAAAACGTGGGGTGAGTGAAAAAAGTCACAAGGGACAAATCGTGGGGCCGACTTGGATACTAACAATAGATCATTTTCAGTGAGAAGCGACACAGCTCCGGATCTCCTCAATGAAAAACGACGGGGTTCGCTCTAGTGTGTGCACAAATACTGAACCATTGTTGTCAAAAAAAACACTTGTTGTTCTTTCTATTTAAGTGGTTATAATATCTGGTGGTTTACAAGAATTTTCTTAAGAATTTACAATTGCAAAATCTGGATGACCGATGCCATTAGAATTTTATTCCATTAAAATGGCGTGGAAGGGGAAGGGTGAAAATAGACAATTTTGATAAATTGGCATGATTCAGGGCACCAAAATTTGTGATTCATCTGCACAAAGCTCTAATGCCTAGGACTGGTATAGATTTCAGAACGCATGTTCTAAACCCTAAAAGTGCCAACCCAACGAAATTCATGTTCCAGACTCCATCCATCTCTATTTATTGCAGATCGCAGAAAGTCCCGATCGAGAAAGGATCAGTAATCGAGTCGGAGGGGACTATATTCTTGCTGCTCCTTCGGAAACTCGGAGACCACATTCAAGTACTCGGGGTCAGGCAACACCCCCGACGGCACCGTCTCATCCCAATGCTCCGCGACGTACTTGGCCACCGCTGCGCCCACGAGAAAGCCGTCGTCCACCGACTTCTGGTAATGCGCACCTGCATACACGCGCGACCTCTGTGAGAACGTAACAAAGTCTGCGAACGATGCGAATTCCACGTCCGCTATTGGCCCCTGCAACATTGGGCAATCCCACTGCGCGCCACCCCCGGAGAGAATAATGGCTTTGGGTTTCTGTTTCGTCTCATTGAAGAATTGCTCCAGCACCCTTGCGGCCGCAGAGAAGGTCGTGACGGTGCCGCTCGGGTACTCGGGGTGCGGCGGAGTGGGTGCCCACGACGTCCAGGTCGGGATCGGGGCGTGACTGGAGTCGCCCGCGCGGATCGCCATCTCGGGCCGCCAGAACCAGAATCCGAACTGGAGGGCCGTGAAGATGATGAGCGAGTCGTGTATGGTGACCGCCAGTTTTGTGAAGAAGGTGACGGTGTCGTAGAGCGAAAGCGTCGGCGGAAGCACCGATTGCGCGATGTAGCTCCATAAGATATCGGAAGAGTTGGAGGCTTCGGGCATCCTCTGGCAGGTGGTCCACGCGGCCGTAATGTTCATTTCGGCTGTTCGCTGCGGGTTGCCGGCGCGCCCGGCGTCGACGACGCTTGCGTACGCGGCGTCCCACTCCGAGGACGGGACGTACGGGGGCTTGATGAAGGATAACTCCGTCTTGATGAAGCGGAGCGGGTCCGGGACAACGTAGGGTTGCACGATCGGGATGTCGTCGTAGATGAACGGCGCGTCCAAGAGTCCGGCCCTCGTGTCGTTGAGGTATCGGTAAAGTCCTGGTCGAGGTTTTTTGCCCTCGGAGTCGAGCGCGTCTCGGAAGTCGCGCAGGGTGAATTCGCGGCCAGGGCGGCGCTTGTCAATGACGCTGTGCGCGACGGCTTCACCCAATCGCCTGCCGAGGGTCGTCTGCGAGGTAGAGGCGTTGATCGCATTGAGCTGCTTGTAGAGCAAGGGATCGATGGCGGTCCACTTCTCGAACACGAAGTAATTGGACAAAATGGTGTGGCTGGCATAGGCCACCACGAGCTCTTGGGATTTCTGCGAGTCGGTGAGGCGCTTGAGAGCCAGGAGGGAGTGCCACTGGGCGAGTTGCAGCTGCGTGTTGAGGATTCCGGAATCGTATACAAGTCCCGAGGCTCGAGATGCGAGGAGGTTGAAAAGGGAGTTCCATTGCACCGCGACATTGTCTAGCGTCGATGTGGCGGACACACTTGAGGCTGAACCCACGAGAACGGTGAAAATGAGTGCATGAACTGCTGCAGCTGATTTCGCGGATCGAGACGCCGCCATGGTCACCTGCTCGCAATTTCCCTGAATTTGTAATCGAACACAATTCTCCACCGTCAGCAAACATCAACAAAAATCCCCCCTGCGTTTGCATCCCTGGAGCAGCTGGCGATGATCTGCAAGTGGCTTCACAAATACAATTTGAGCTAGAAATTCAAATAATTCATACGAATGCACAGTCACGACGTTTCCAGTTCTCACCAAATTCTGAGGAGAGCAATTGGATGCAAGGGATCGGAGCGTCCACCAGGTAAGAGTATCGTGTACAATTTTCAAAAGCTGTCAACAACCTTTGCAGTGCCAGAGGAGCGGCTGACACTGGTGGTGTGGATTTCGATCGGAGCCTGCTGGTGCCAGAAAAACAACAATACACACTGACATCAGCACACATGAACAAGTCGGCACATCAAAATACTCTTCAAAGTAGCCGCATATCAAAATGCTCTTCATTGCCAAAGATCGAAACGGTCAGTGGAATATGAAGCAACTACCACCACGTATTGGTCGGAGCACTTGTCGACATATGAAGAGGACTCATCGTAAGATAGACTTTAGAATTCTTCATCTGTCTTCATACGGAATGGCACTTTTATTAGTACTTTCAGATTCTGAAGACCTCAGACTTGACATATAAAATGGATTGGAGTACGATCTCCTAAAGTGACTTTCATTGGTGCAAGTCGATGACTATTCTAGTATTGTCTGCATGCATTCTATCTTCCTGAGGTCTCCAAGACCAAGTACCGATTGACTAATGTAGTGACGGTGGAATTGGCGCAGTGGACATGGTTGGGTCTGAGCCACGGAGGAGCTCGTGCATTGACAATTTAGCCTCATCTTCAATGCGTGTGAGGAAGTTTGAGTACAAAGTTGTTTAGGTCTGAGTGTCCATATATATATAATCGAGCACCCATTATTGATGCTGCCTAAACATTGGACAAGGAAGATGGCTTACCTTAGTGCCTATGGAAGTTAACATTCTTATTTGTCCTTCATGCATGCATGCCTTTGTGAATTTTCTGACCTCATATTCGTTAAAATGGCGGAATTATAAGAAATCCAGCATAGCGAAGTCTGAGCTTTTACGATAAATTCAATGAGAAAATTTAAAAAATTCTTCTCTTAAAAATAGGTGGGCTTGTGAGTAGGTTGCACAGGGTCATTTAATTTGCAGGACTCGGCTATTTGTCAATGTTCTTGTCGGGCAAGCTTGAATTCTTTGACAAGAGAGGTCACTTGGAAGCTGTTTCCTATTGTCTTACCACTTGTGGAGGCTAATTTGGTTGGAATCTCCAGAATTTACAATTATTGGCACAGCTGGTTTGATGTCTTTGTGGGAGCGCTTATTGGTAAAAAAATTGCCTAGAAAGAAGCACCAGTTGCACCAATAGAAATATTGTTGCCGGAGGCATTGCAAGGCAATAAGCTTAGATTTGTAGTTTCCACATATTTGATGACTGTCATGGTTTTTATTTGGCAATGCATTGTGATAATTACTGAATTGTCCTTGTTGAAATTTATATTGATATATATGCAGGGTTGATTGTTGCTTATGTTAACCCAGCTTGTTTGATGATGAAGATAAGTAGCAATTCTCACATACAATTCATTGACAAGACACTGTATATTGATATTTCAACAATTAGCATCTTTCATTTGAATGTCATGTTAGATCTTATCATGTTCAAGTACAACATCATACTAGTATAGTCACCCTAAAGAAATTTATACTCTTTCCAGTGTGCATCCCTCTTGCACTCTACAAGTTGCCAACTTCAAATAATGGTATCCATTAAATTATTGGACAATTTTCCTTAAAACTACTTGAAATTAAGAGGTTCTAATCTTAACAAGAGAGTAGAAACTTGGTGGTCTATGATTTGATGGATTTTTGAGTACGTAGGAATAATTTGAAATCTTTGATTTGCATTAGTTTTGAGCTACAAAGTAAAATATTTGTAAACTTATACGAGGTGACTATTCAAGACACGACAAATTTGAAGCTTCTCATATATGTAGGAAGTGTAATAATGATTGTTATTCGTATTGAAGGATCTAGTTTATCAAGAATATAAACTTTTGTTACTACTCCATACCTCAATTTTTTCACACCTTCTTTGTCAAATACACAAAAAACACCATGTTGGAACTAGAATTTGGGCTTCATCCATCTTTAACCCCTAAGAGCTCCAAGGTCCACTTTTTGGACCTCAAACAAATTGAAACTAAAGTTTCCTCTTCATGACTACTTGGATGAAAGTCATCATAATTTGTGAAGATATTTTATCAAGTTGTTGTCCTATCTAATGGTTGGATTTGGTGTTACTAGAGTACATATATATATCTCTATTTAGAGATAGAGATAGAGTTAAAAAAAATTACAAAATTACAAATGTATAAATATGTTAAGTGGTGCCTAGGTCCAAATTGCATTGATTGTAGTTCAAAACTAGATTTAAATGAGGTCATAGATTTAACGAACATGAAAAATTCAAGAAAACCTCATTTCAAATTGATTCCAACAAATTTTACTAAAAAAACTCATACCGTTTTGCTTGTAACCGAATTTTGAAGGAATTTTGAATTTCTTTTTCAAAATTTATAAAAGAATATTGGTAATAGCATTAGTGAATATAATTGTTTAGATGGAATCTAAAACTCATAATCTACAACTTTCATTTGAATGTATAGAAATTTGAACTAAATATTCTTCCAAATAGCACTTTATGATGATTATTTTCAAAATCATCAATTACAGAAAACACTTTGTATGCTTAGAATTAAGGATTCATAATGTATGTTTATTTGCATTAGAATCTTTTTTTAATTGATGGCAAGAATAAAGAAAATTGTCCAATTCATACTTGGAATTAATCGTTTTAAGTCTTCTCCAAAATTGACTATTGGAAAAATATCATTATGAAGTGCTATTTGGAAGAATATTTTGGAATTGATATACAAATAAAAGTTGTAGACTATGAGTTTTAGATTTTGGGATATTTTTACGGTTAGATTTACCAATGCTAGATCACCAACATTTTTTGGTAAGTTTTGAAAAGAAATTTTCAAAATTCCTTCTAAATTCAATTACAAGCAAAATATTGTCATTTTTTGTGTAAAATTGGTTGGAATGGATTTGAAATGAGGTTCTCTTCACATGGTGATTTAAAAAAAATTGTTCTTAAAATTTATGACCTCATTTTTTCAAATTTGATTTAGTTGAACCACAATTAATGCAATTTCAGCTTGGTCAACAACTTGATATATTATATATTTGTAATTTTAGAAAAATATATGTACTCTAGTAACCCCAAATCCAACCATTTGATAGGACAACAACTTGATAAAGTATCTCCTCAAATTATGATATTTTCAACCAAGTGGGCATGAAGATGAAACTTCAGTTTCAATTTGTTAATCGTCCCAAAAGTGGACATTGGAGCTATTAGGGGTTAATATACTCAATTCTACAAGCGACCAAATTAGGTGCAATTCCATCAATGGGAAGAGAATCAAATTTGTGATTGCATGTCTATGAAAAGTGCTAGTCATTGATACAAGAGTTCCTTGGAGTGTTCTAGCTAGAGAAGCTACTCTTTTACTAGCTTCTAACATCTAATGGAGAGGAGAATTTTGTTAACTCTAGAAGGATGTCAACCTATGACCAAGATAGTCATTCAAAAATACTCTAATTTTTGGACCAATAGGAGCATTCTTCATTTCTACTAACTAAATGATTGGAAAGTCATCTAGGGTGATTGCATGAAATACTTCACGTTTTTTGATCAAAATTGCAGTTTTTGGCCATAGGACTAGCAATACTACGAAGACCTATCAATTTTGCACACCAACAGTGCGCTAGTGTACTTGAACTATTGATTTAGTACTATGCAATACTATGTAGTATTATAGATTACTAGAGAGTACTACAAAAGCCACTAGCAATAGAAAATAGCAAAAAAAGGATTTGTTGACTTTTTCATTTTTAGTAATAAAAAGATTCAAAAAGTTTCCATAAGAAAAGCTATTTTGCTAGAGAAGATTGCAGTCCCATTGCACCAAAAAATTTATATAGGAAATCTTTTCCCTCTTTATAGCCTTCACGTAAAGGAAGGTCACTTTGACTCCACATGCGCAACTGACATGTTGCTATTTTCACAAAAAATCTTCATCAATCTTTGAAAAGGTAGTACACCTCCAACATATCCAATTTGTGGCATCTAATTTATATTTTTGGATCAAAAATAGTACTGAACCCCCCCCAAATTGCTAAAATATACATCCAATTGGGGGCAGGTTAAAAATAGTAAAATACTTTTTTTTAAATTGAAAAAGTTTTCGAATGTCTGAAACTTTTTCATCTACCTTCCTTCCAAATTTCACACCAAACGGACTAAGGATGCCAAAGTTATGAGCCCAAAACCACTTGTCCATGGGTAAGAAGACAAGAAATAGGACAAGTGTTTCTTGTAATCACCCTCCATTGGTCACTTTTTGACCTTCGTGTCTTTACCTCTGTAAAGATGCTATAGACCTAGAGGGCTTATAGATGACTTCATTGTTAACTATAGAGGCAAGGAATGCACATATTGATCCAATATTGAAAGTATTTTGGTGACTACCTTGATCATAGGGGGCCTATTCTTCTAGGGTTAATAGTCAAATTAATACATGAGTTTCCGGTAGAGCTTCTTGATAAAAAAAAATTACATGTATTTCTCTGAGTTGATCTGTTGCAGGCATTATTTTGTATTTTTGTAACATATACTTTGGTCACTTTTCTTTTTGTTGTCACTACCTTAGGTTCCACTTTTGCCTCTAATTTCATGAAATTCCTCATTTGTCTTGTGATTGCTTTTTATTGACATTGGATGGGGTACCATCAAGCCAATGCATTTCACACTACAATTTCCATTAAAAGGTTTTATTGGAGCTTAATCAAAGGACTTGTTTTGCATAGCTTTGGTCATGTTGTGTGTAATCATAAACTTGTGATCAAAGCCTCATGCTTACATGATTTTCCACACAATAAACCAAGTTTTAGTACGACAACAATGCTAGAGTGTGTATATGATTGTGCAGTGCCTGCCACTTTTGATCACATAATGTGAAAAACTGTGAAAACCAGAGAAAATCATATATGAATTACACAAGGCCCATGTGCCATTTTCCATTGGTTGTAAAACTTTTGAAACATTTTCTCAAAGGGGTACACTAGTCTTGTTTTTCATTAGATATAAAACTTTTAAAAGGAGATTCAAAGAAAATGTCCCATGCAATTGAAGGCCCATCTTCCAAATACTCTCGTAAATTTAGAAGAGTGCAAGGACATTGTTTCCACTACAAGTAGTGTTTGCCTCTTTTGAGTGCATAGTTGGCCAATACAAGTAGGTACTTTTAGAATTATATTTCAAAACTCTACAACAACCTGGAACTTTGTGGAAAGAAGATTTTGCAGTTTAGAATGCACAAAGTTGAGATTTGGAAACAAACAATTTGATTGCATGGCTAAAATTCACTAAAAAGAGTTTGGGTTTTAGGTGACGGGACCAAATTTTTTAAACAGATTTTAGGTGACATCCAATGCAACAACCCTTGTTTTTATGTCAACATTAATGTTCAACATAACATCTTGATGTTATCTTGAACATTTTTTTTGACATAAAAACGAGGATGTTTCATTAGGTGTCACCTAAAATCTATCACCTAAAACCATGGGTTTCTTCTAGTGATTGCAAACTGAGTTGTGTCTTGTAAGGCAGGAGGCTTGAATTGTGAGTGGGCATTTACAATCATGTAATAGAACTGTCATGAATAGTGTAGAGAGTTTGAAAAATGGATCATAGTTCCTTCAATGCTCTTTTTGTTTTTTAATTGTGTTCTTAAATACCTTTGAGAAAAATATACATTGATGTAAGGCTAAAATAATTGAAAGCATGATGTGGATCATTCTTTGAGAGCCAAAATTATAGAAACTTCCTAAGTTTGAAAAACTCCATTCAAAGGTTGATTTTGATTAAGATTGGTCCAGTCTATGAGCACCAATAGTGACCTACACACCTTTCACTTTGAAAATTCATGTTTAATTCATTTGAAGGCAAAAAATTATAATTTAAATTGGCAATGAATTGTTTCTCTTTTCTCTTTCTACCAAAAATACATGAAAAATACTACGCTCTATTGATTTTCCTAAACAGGTTTATTTCCCCTTAGGTGCACACTTCAAGAGCCTCCTACCTTAAGGGTGTTTACAAAACTCCGCTCGTCTAATGCAAGATTTCACAATGAGCTTCGTTCTACTTTGCCCCACTCACACAGGTGCTTGACACTTTGGGCCTCCTGGTGGCCTCATTGTCATTGTCAACATTAATGGAGAGAAACCAACAATGAACATTTTTTCAAAAATAGCCATTTTATAACCATTTTAAGTGAGTGAGAGTCTGTGACTTGGTGCACAGAGTGTGTGTTAAAAATAGAACTACTTTATGGTAATTTTTTTCACTTCATGTTTATGGACTTTGAGGTAGCTAAATGCATCATTAGACATTAATTGATAGCTAGAGTCTTGGGTGATTGCAAGAAACACTTGGCAATTTTTTTTCATTTTCAATAGTACTCATGGTTTTTTTAGGAGTACTTTAAAATTAGAAAACTAATTTTAAATTTAAAAAAAATATGAATAATGTATAAACCCTTAAGACAAAGGTAACCACCAAAGGAAATGCTTAGAAAAATTCTCTAAGTAGGAGAACTAGAAAAATGCCAAATCTCAAGAAAATAGGAACTTCAATGTTTAAATTAGTTTAAAATAGTAAAAGTATGAAAATATACAAAAGAAAAAATGATCATTTGCAACAACTCTATGGAGATGGTCATTGATTTCAACAAATGAACCACGAAAATAATATTTTATATGTTTCAAAATGCAAGCAGAAATAAGCTCACTTGGTAGACTTCCACACCACAAAAAATTACTTATTTTTAAAATTCTTTTATCCATTAGCTATAAATATAATACAAGACCATCTCTTCAAAATTTGAGCTCAAAATTTGTTTATTTGGGTACTAAATAGTACTAAAAACCTCCAAACTAGCAAGTGTGACATTGAATTTGGCTCTATTTTTGGATAGTAAATTATTTTGAAAATTACAAAAAAATCAGGCAAGGTCTATAATAGTCATGAGTACCTTTCCTATAAATCTTGAGTCATTTGGAGTCAAAAGACAAAAGTCGTGGCCAAAAATCCAATCAATATGCAATGTGATGCAAAATAGGACAAGTCTTTCTTGCAATCACCTCCCTACGGATGATTTGTAGTTAAACTCACTATATGACATTGGTAGTTAGGCCACCGTGAGACTTAGGCTACACCACTAGTAAGTGTACGATACACCTAATGATTCTATACATATTCTAGGTTATATAGAAAGACATCACAGTTGTTTGTTACATAACTTCAGTTGGAAGGTGAGGGAGATACAATTCATTGAGTTAGTCATCACCTTCAATATCAATATCTCTCTTCTACTGTTGGATGGTGAGTTAATTTCTCACAACTTTTTTGTCCTCTTAAAATTTAATAACAAAAGCCTCGTTGATCAAGGTTTGGCATATACAAAATTTAATCAAGCTAGGTCTTTTTAAGACTAACTCAAATTGAATCTCACAAACAAAGTCAAACTATATAAGCAAAGAGGGAGGGTCCGCCCTACTACCATAGACAATGCATCAAAGTAGAGCATGAGAGCTTCTTGTTAGAGCTTCTAACTATGAGCCAAGGATTACAACACTCAAGTTTAGTTGCCTAACCCCTAATGACCCAAGCTACCATTTTTGGGTTGTTGCCTGTCTTTTCTAAGCTTCCCATTCTCAAATTTTAATTTTTTTTTAATAACAATTATTTCCAGAAAATATAGTGCAATACTAATCCAAACATGCAAGTTTCCATCAATTTCCAAGTTAAACTCCACCTTCTAGAATTTAAAAAAGTTAAGTAGTGTAGTGTAGTGTAGTTTATAGTTCATTCTTTTGGGATTGGGTTGGGCATGGACTAAAAATTCAGCCAACCAATGTGATTCATGCCCACCTCACAACAATTAGATCCAAGGAGTTCAAGGAGAAGACAAATTTCCCATTCTTTTTTTTCATACAAATACTATTCTCATTTCCATGGCCCCCAAGCATTGCAAGCTCTACCATATATTGATAAAATGCTTGGAATGTTGTGATATTTTACATGTACATTTTGAACTCTTTTATCTTTTACTGAGCACAAGAAAGGCATCATTTCAAAATATTCTCACATAGATATGATTTGCCCTATATTTCCATTGACCCAAATGAAACTTCAAATTTAAATATTTCCTAAGCCATGCAATCAAATAATCTGAATTTTTTTGAGGTGCTCACTTTCTATGTTAAATTCAAGATACTATAGTTACATTCTATCCAATCTCAAGAAAAAATGAGAAAAAAATTTGTTGAAGTCCTTGGCAATTTCATCCTATTTTGAAAGTACACCCCTCTTGGGTCATTAGGGGTTAAGCTTTTTATGCATTTGGGACCAAAGAGAGGAAGTGCTTGAGTGTTAAGATTGAGAATAAATAAGTGGTGATTAAAGACAATATATTGTTAAGCAAGAAGATCAAGAATGTAGTGCACTTTTAGAATTAAAGGAATTTTAGTTTAACCCCTAAAGTTCCTTGACTATGTTTTCACCCAAAATGTTCCAAAACTGCCATTTTTAGAACAAGTACCAAATTTAAGAATTAGAACATTTTTCAATAGATGTAACCGTAGGATCTTGTAGTAAGTTGTTTTGAAAAGACGTGAAGAAAATTTCAGAAATTTCCACCGTGTAGATTGCAAGATATTAACATTTAAAGTGACAAAAATCAGTTTGGGGGGCCTGCAAAAAATCGGGCAGCAGCACTTCAAATGGTCAAATTTGTATGAAAAAATATCCAAAATGGTGGTGCATCTTTGGATTCATTCTTCAAGGCAAGTTGGATATGTGCTTGAAAAATTTGAAATCATTTGGAATTATACAACATATAGGAAAAAAATAGTAAGTAGAAAGAAGTAGAGAATGGTTCAAAATACTAAATTGTCAAGAATTTAATTATGGAACTGAAAAATGCCAATCCCAATGGTTGTAATGTTGTAATAAACAATCTACATCCTATGATATTATTTTTCCAAAAAATATTTAAAATTGAGTTAAATAAAGGACTTCGAAGTTTAGTTTAGAGTAGAGATTCCATAATTGCCCGCAAACTAAAATTCCTCATAACTTTCATCTCATTGATCAAAAGGAATTGATTCAAAGCTTTTTCTATATATATAAATCTAGAAAACCAATTTCAAATTTTTATTTTTGAGAAAAGTGATTATTTTTATTTGCCCAACTTGCTTGAGTTGAGAAGCAAACAACATTTTGCATCATAACTTTTCACTTGTATACTCAAATGAAATGAAATGAAATTTAGCACGTAAGGAAGATATTCATCATCCACATCTTGTAAAAGAATTTCAGCCTAAATAAGTTAAATTTCCACTCACATGTACTTGCCCCCAAAAGTTATGTTGCCCAAAACACAAGGCCGGTCCTTTAGGGGTTAAAGCTCCTAAAATTACCTTTCTAAAATGGTTAAACACTTATTCTTTTGACCTTCATAACTAAAGTTATTCACGGATGAAGTTTTATCGCTAACTTGTCTTCCAAACTTCATCCACTAAATTCTTTTACTTTAACTTCCTAAATTAACCTTGACTTTTGGTTTTGAATTTTACCTATATTCAAAATTCCAATATTCTTTTTTGGATGAATTCTCTAATTTTCCATCCACTTCTAATGCTACAATTCATCCAAGCATAAGTTTTGGGCTTTTTATCTAATTTCTACATTTCATATCTTGATGGAAAGCTACTGAAATTAACAAAACAATTCTTAATTCAAAATTTTGTTTCCTAGACTTCTTCATAGTCTGAATTGAAATTCTAACTTCTAAGTCACTTCTAATTCTAATTTAATGTTTTTGCAAAAGAAAGCAATTGGAGAAAAAAAATCAAAGACTCATCTCAAACTCTATGGATTCTATTGTTTAGGGGTTGCTATTATGTGAGCCTAGATGGAAGAATCAAATTCTGTGAGCCTATTCTTGAAGATTTGGTTTCATCTTCATGAACCATGATTGTAATCACATAGTAAAGCCATTTGATCTCCATCTTGTATTTTTTCCATATTCAAAATTGGTATGTTGTAGGACGTATAATAATTAAAGGAGTTCCAAGCCTTCTTCCTTGTTCCCTAATTTCCTTTTTCTTTTTCTCCTTCTTTCTTTCTAACTTTCTATTTCTGTTGAGATATTTTTTGAAATGCAAATCCTATCAAATTTAATTTTCTACAATCATACTTTCTAATTTGTTTAAGAATCAAACAAACTTGAAGTTTAACTTTAAGATTCTAACTAATAATGAAATTCTTAAATCTCAAAAAGTCTAGTATTCCTCTATTTGTTTTATTATCTTGTCTTCTAATGAAAGTCCAACCCCAATTAATGGGGTCAAACTATTTCCTAGTGGATGGTCTACCTTCACTCTTGAATTCCACTTGTAACTAGAACATATGTCTTCCAAATTCTTCCATTGTCTCATCTTATCTATTATATTAGATAGACATTGTCATGCAATTTGTCATGACCCAATGTCACAAATATGGTCACATTCTCATCCCGAATATTTCATCCCGTCATCTTCAATGTTTTCATCTCGTTCTATAAGACTTTGATTGGCTATCCAATCCATATTCTCCAAGGTTCAATGTTCCATTGCAATTGGTTTGTGCTAGTTTCTTGTACATCCAAATTTTGTTTGCTTGTTTATAGTATACTAGCATAAACTAGTTGCAATGAAACAATGAACTTTGGAGAATATGGATTGGATAGCCAATCAAAGTCTTACAGAACCAGATGAAAAATATTCAGGATGACATGATGAAACATTGGGGATGAAAGCGTGACCATTTTTGTGGCATTGGATCGTGACAGATCCCGTGACAATGTATATTTAATATAATAGATGAGAGCATTAGATAGAAAGTTTGGAGGTTGATTAGCAAACAAAGTTTGAAACCAAGTTAAGCTCACAATTGAGATTGAGAGATTGGTTACATATACAAAATAGTGAAATTAGGTTGCCTTGATAATTAGGTTGCTTTACAGCAATAAAATTACTTTACAAGCCATCAAAGTCAACAAATATTTCTAAAAAATTTTCATTTGTACACATGGAGGTTTATAAGTCTCAATTACAATAATATCTAATTCAAAAGTAGTGCATTCTTGAACAATAACTAATAATATTTAAATAGTGTTAAATGTCAAGAAATTAGTGTGGGGCAACCTAATTTCACTATTTTGTGTAACTAGGTGATTCAAGTTGGAAATTGACTTTCATTGGCAAATGAGGGTTGGAATTTTGATTTGAATGGGAATTCTGATATGAGACAATCTCTCACATTCTGAGCTCAAAAATAGACCAATGTATGGTTTTCTAAAGTTCTGGATTAAATCTAAATCTTCATACTTAATTTTCTAAGCAATAGGGCTGAACTAGCAAAAAAAACATATTTTTCTGAGTTTGGGAAGGGACACACTAGATCCTCAAGTCCCTTTTAGTGTTTGAATTTAAGCCATAGGTTTTAACCTAAAAAAATCAGATCCTTTTGTGTTTTAGAACTTAGAACTTAGAACTTCCAAAGCAGCTAGAAAGTTTGGCTTAAATTTCAATCTATTAAGATTCATGGGCATCAAAAATCTCAAGAGCAACTATAATAGAATTGCCCATGACCAACCACTTAAGGAATCTGTGCATGGTCCGGAGTTGTAGAATGCAATTTTAATTTACAGCCTTGTGGACAGATAGAAATCATGGGCATTGCCAAAGTTTTGTAATTTTTTTCCTTAAATTAAGATTGTTATGAATTTTAGAAGCCAACAGTTGGCCAGCTCCCATCCCCAATACACAGGTTCTTCCATTATTGCTCATCTAAAGACTAATTGGGCTCTCAAAATGAAGTAAATGTGTTATCACAGTGATGGCTACAAGATGGTGGGAAACCGAAAACTTAATGGTTAATTGTTAGTCATCTCTCTATTGAATTTCCCATTATCTATGTATTGACCATGGGTTTTGGCTGGTAATGGGCAATTCTACCATAGCTTTTTTGACCTGCCAAGGGCTAGCTCAAACTCCTACCCTGGTGTCACATTGTAAATGCGTTCATTATGTGAAAATACATAATTGTTTGTTAAATTTGAGGGTTTTTTTTGTAGAGTCTCAAGAAACAAATGGGGTCATACTCCCCTTGAAGTCTCTTTTTTTTACCTCTATTTGACCAGCCTTTTATTTCTTTTATTTCTATACTTGAAGATGTTTTAATATTTTTGTTTGTTTGTTTGTTTGAAGTTGTAAAAACAAAAAATAAAACTTGTTTTACCTTTTCTTTGGTTGTTTTTAATAAATTAGAAGTCCACGTAGATGATGTAGATAGACTTATAAGGGATAGGAGGATAGGAGGTGGCTGATTGGTGTATTATGGCCCATGTGGCATCTTAGTGGCCAAAATTCACTAGCTTAGGTGAATGGTATAGAGGTTGAGGTGGTAGATGAAGGGAAGGGTCATCTTCTTCTTCCTCCTTGTTTCCTTGGGAGAAGTCATCACTTTGGGAAGGCATTGTACACTATACATGGAGGTTTTTGCAATTTTTTTTGAGAGCTTGTTTATCTTATTTTTGTGTTTCCGAAAAGCTATCACTCCCTACATTTAGAGTTAGTATGTGGAAGTTATGAGTTTGGGAGTGAAGTGTTGTGGAGTTGCCTCGGACTTTTAAGAGAGTGAACTTTGGAGGGCTATGAAAGGTGGAAAATACCTTAGTTTTTAGTGAAACTTAGAGAAGCTATAGATACTTATGATAACTTTTCAAAATGATATTATTTTCTTGGTTTAGAGCTAGTATGTAAAAGTTATGGGCTTGAGAATAAAATGGTGAAGATCTACTTTCGGTTTTCAAGAAAGTGAATTTTGGTAGACTATTAAAAGTGGATAGTATATTAATTTTTAATGAAACTTGGGAAGGTTGTATATTCTTTTTTTAGCTTTCCAAAAGGGATTTATTTTCTTGATTTGGAACTAGTATATGAAAGTTATGGGCTTAAAAGTGAAGAGGTGAAGAGCTACTTTTGAGTTTTCAAGAGAGTGAACTTTGAAAGGCTATGAAAGTGGGAAATTACCTTAGATTTGAGTGCAACTTGGGGAGATTGTATATGCTTCTTTTAGCTTTCCAAAATGATATTATTTTCTTAATTTGGAGCTAGTATGTGAAAGTTATGAGCTTGGGAGTGAAATATAGGTGAGCTGCCTTTGAGTTGGAAAGGGTGAGTTTTGATCGACTATAAAAGTTGGACAATACTTTAGTTTTGAGTGAATTTAGGAGATGTTATGGAACTTTTGTTAGCTTTCCAGGGACATATTATACTCTTAGTTTGGATTTGTAGAGCGATTGTGGCACCCATTCTTCTATCAAATATTTCTTCAAGGAGAGTTTATAGAGGATATGCTTTTTTTCTACTATCTTTTAGAAACTGATGATGTATATTGAGACTTCATGACATCTTGTGAGGGATATGTGAAGTTGTAATATTGTATTTGTTCATATGGCATCATCCGGGTTTTACGATTATATTTGTGACTTTATATGACCATGGGATCTTCCATTTTTTGAGCCACATCTAGTTGCAAGTAAAAACCCTGCGTTTCCCAAGGCAATGCTTTTCTACTTGACACCGGTCCCTAACTAGCCACCATGTGGCCCCATACTATTGTATGAGCTAGCCTTGATTTGCTGGTATTCATTAGAAGACATTTGAGGGCATGAAGAGGCTTTAAGTTATTTTGAGTTCCCAAGGTGTGGGAACTTGTTGCATCAGCATTATGATGTGGCATAGACACTACCATGTCAAAAAAAATATTATTTTTTAATTATAATTTTTGGTAAAAAAATATTTTTTTAATTCAGTTTTAGGTTGACTAGTACTTTTTCAAAAATTAAAAAAAAAAAAAAAATTTAATTTTTTTTCAAAAATTAAAAAATTCAGCCCATTATGGGCTAGTTCCTAATTTCTGGCGGCACAGGGAACAATGCATGGAACAACCCTGAAATAGGCTCTTGAAGCCCTCAAATATCCTTTAATGTGGCCCTCTAGACCGTTGAATCATATAGAATGAAACTAGAATGTGATTTTCGGACAACTAATGTAATTGTCCAACTTAAATACAAATAGTTCCCTCACTTGGGGAACTACCAATAAAATAAAATTGGAGACACCTAAAAATTAGTAGTAAGGCAATAGCTTTGCCGTACAAGATTTGTAGTTCCAAATTGAACACTCTAAAGATTTTTCATCAAGTAGAAGCTTTGTTGTGAGGTTGGAAACAACTACTTTGGTTAGTACTTTTAAGCTAGGATCTGCCATTCTAGGGAGAATTCCAACCACAAACAATAATTAACAAATTAGAAGACTTTAAAGGGTTGCAACAAACATCCCCTTCCAAATGACTCTTGACCCACATTGGACTATATATTCCAAATGTCAAGGATCTAAGGGGATTTTCTACAACAAAATGTGTGAAGTACCACTCAATAAATTTAGTGTGGAATAATTAGTATGAAAATGACTCAAAATTGTAAAGAACCACAACAATGGTAACCACAACAAGGAATGTTTTGAAATCCCTTTAAAATTTGTTGCAACTGCTAGCTCTAATACTTGTTAATGTTGGAATGCCTTGAAACTTGTTTGGATGCTTCTTTATGATAAAAAAAATCCTAATGTAATTCTTAATGGGATTTTATTACTACCTAGCTAATTTCAATGAATTTTTCAATGCCAATACATGGTTGACTTCCTATAGAATCATCTTTTGCAATTTGGAAAATTCCAGATTTTTTTGGGTAAATAAATAAATATATATATATATATATATATATATATATATATATATATATATATATATATATATATATATATATATATATATATATAAGAATATGACATGGCACTACTAGACTAGTAACTTTTGCGAATAAAGTCAAACTCCAAAAGTTGGATTTTGGAATTAGGAAAAGAGGAGGGGAATTTTGTAAACTAGATTTTGCACTTTGACAAAACCTAGGAAACAATAGTATAGGGGTTCTTCGTTTTAGGGAAAGGTTAAATCAATCTAACGTTTTATGACTAAAGTCACTTACAAATAGATTTATGTTTACAAGTTTAGTATAATATTATATCACTCTTATTCATGTGTGTAAAATTTGTTGGCCAATCCATTATCAATGTATGTAAAGTCTCAGTCCTATATAGTATTCTAAAGAAGGTCAAATCATTCTTTGTCAAATAAATCAGGTTTTGTCAAATAAATCTTATATGATGCATGCTCTAGGACTTAATCATAACAAGATAATACTTATAAAATAGTACACATAATTTATAAAATTATTCCTTTTTATATGTAGGTCAAATTGTCGAATCAATCTACAGCTAATGCGATCATGCAAGAATGTCTAGTGTTTCCGTATTCTATGTCAAATAGTTCCTAGTTATGCAATGCATGATGATGTCAAATATTTCTTATTTCTTTTGCTTTTGCCAAATTATGTCAAATGAATCCAAACCAACAGGGGTTAACATACAAACATAACATTGGAACAATTTATATTTGGGCCATACCTATAGAACCCATGACCAAAAACTTAAATCAAATCACAAACATACAAACCCAAAAGTTTATCACTTAAATTAAGAAAAATGAACCCCAAGAATCTAAAACCATTGAATCAAAGATAGCCAAAAACCATGAAATCAAACCCCAAAACTAGAAAATAGTCCCTATAGCCATGAAATCAGCCTCGAAAACACTGAAATTTGCAATTTATAGCCTGAGGATCTATTACCGCGGAAAATAGACCCTATAGCCACTCGCCAGACTCTAAAGCCGTGCTGAAATCCTTAATCAGAGCTCGTCACAGGTCGTAGTGCAATGCAACGCCTGCCACACAACGACCAATCTCCCAACCAAATTTCCCAAATTGAACCTTGTTTTTCTCGAATTTGATGATTATGATGAATTGGAAGTATCAATCAATCATGTTCAAATAGTCGATTGTACTCGGATTGCAACCAAGATTTGAGAATTTCTCTTTTGTGTTCACAGTTGCTTCCGAAAACTGCCGCACTTTCTCCAACAACACAATTTCAAGATTTTAATCTTACATAAGCAAAATTTCTCTTCATTTTGGGAATTGGGTGGTAGGCTTGAAGCAAGTGTTGGTTGTAGTGATGAATTTGTTTCGTATTTCGATTTTCCTGATCAACTAGCACCTTGCAATCTCTCCAAATTTAGAAATTTGACCAATCTGTGAAGTTGTAATGAATACGCACCTGATTTGTCGCATTTGAGGAGTTGATGAAGATCGCCGCCATGTGATTAATTAGGAAGCATTGTTCGGCCTTCGCAGTGCAACAACGGCAATTGAGACCTCCTCCAATTTCGACTTTGCTTCCACTGATTGAAGTCTCTTGTTGATCTCACATCACGAAATGATCTTGATCCAGTGATTGGTGATCTGATCACTATAAGAAAATAGATTGTATTGTGATGTCAAAAAAAATAGGCGCAGTCATTCATTTTGATGTGTCAGAAATCAATATAGATGTCTCCTAAAATTCATTATAATGGACGAGCAAAAAACGTGTTAAAATCTCAAAGAATATGCTGGATTTGACCTTGGTTTTTTTTGACATCACTCCAAACATGGTCTTTCAAAGTCCCCCAAACATGCCATGTGGCGGACACCTCAGCTCCACATAAGCGACAATTCGGCGGGAAGTGCCACGTATGATTTTTTTCATCTGGCTTGTTGTTGACATGGCTGCTGATGTGGACCCCATTAAAAAGTGATGTGGATGCCTAATTTTCTGACATGGACTTTGCTGACGTGGACAAGTATAGACAGTTTTGTGGCTGCTACATCATGTTCAAAATGATGTTCTTCATGACACGAGCATGTTTTCATGACGTCAAGTCGGACAACCTTTTGTTTTTGCACAATCACTATAGACAGCAAGGTATGTTCGAGGAGTCATGTGTAAGGATAAGACTGTTTGTTACATTGTCATCATGGACGTCAATACCAACTTTGATGATTTCAGCATGTAGTCTTGTTTGTGGTTGAAGATGTCACAAAAGATAGTTCCTTGAAATACTGCTTGTGATTGCTATGTTTTTCAGAGCATCTTAGACGACAGGGTTTCACCAAATACGTCACCCTAAGGGTGCAACAATGTTGTTGTGAACAATACAAACAACATCACTTGCATGGTAGAACAACTGAGGAAACGAGCAATACAAATTGGTGAATTACAATGTTGTTGTATGCAATGGCAATGGCAAGGCATGCCGTGTTTGGATGGGACATTGGCAAAGGCGCAAATTAGATATGACACACCCTACATATATAAGATAAAAGTGGCTTACAAGAGACTATTAGAATAAAAAATTTCATTATGGATTGCATGTTCTTCTACTACACAAAGTTGTAGGCCTACAAGCCAATGTTTTAAGGCAACTGATCTGTAATTCAAGGTTAGTAGCCTATTTCCACAAAAAACTAGCATGATGAGTAGTGCTTTGTATAGGGACTCCAAAAAATGATGGAGGTTTTTGTTCTGTAAGATGTTGTCCAAAAAAAAAAGCCTTGGGCTGTCCACGACATCATCAGAGGTTGCGCCCACCACTTGCAGCGTCGATATAAACATGGTTGATGTCTTCTTTACTTCTTTTGAGGTGCATCCGCTTTCTTGGCATTCGCCACCTGCACCATTGCATCACCATTCATCAAGGACACACGAGTTATTGAGGAACTACATGATAGAGATTGCTTACATGTTGTCTTTTCCTTCTATGAGGTGACAATCATGGCATAGAAAGAGAACATGAAGGTGTGGCTTGTCAATAAATTTGTGCTTACCTTCGTTGCACTTTGGGGAGGTTTTGGAAGACCGACTGGCTTCACTCTTGTTGCTTTAGGAATTGGTGTGTTTGGTGATGCCTTTTTGGTGTTTGCCAATGTTGTCGTTCCTTTCCCGGATTGTATGGTCTTTCCACCACGTCGAGGTCGTCGTGTGGACTATGCTGGGACGTCATTGGCATCCTAAGATAACATGTGGCACAAAGACATTAGAACCTACATGCAATGTGCTTAGCATTCTTCGGATGTCAATGACGATGTCCATTTTGGACGTCACATCCAATGTCTAATTTCACATGCCCAGGTCTTCTAGATGTTTAGGCTATTTCACATCACAACGTCCTACTACTTCAATGCTATAATTTGAAGAAGAGAGAACAATAAAATTGGACAACTTGCACTCTCAGTGAAGGGAGATACAATTGTACCAGAAGCCGAGGTCATTTAGTTGCTGCAGCAATGTATTGGCAGTGGCATCTGCAAGACTCTCGATTGCTACCTCCTCTCCATCAATTACGACCATGGCATAGGCATCTTCCACTGTCTTGTCTCCCTCTACTTCCTCAACATGGACATCATCCACAACTTTGTCATCGCCACATTCAGGAGCATTGCCGTCGTCAACATCTACTGCTACGACGTCCTCCTCCATGCCTACGTTTCTAGTAACACCTTCGGCGACGTCAGCATCGACGGCTTCAAGGACAAGTTGTGCCACATTTCCAATGAGACTGGATGACTGGCAGAAGGAATCCTTTTGAAAAAGCGTCCATGCTTCTGTCATCGTTGACGTTAGCCCTAACGTCTCTACAACCTTTGTAGACGAAGACGACTTTGTCACGTCCTTAGCGGCTATCATTTCTTTGGTGCCTCGATTTTGCAAGAGTTCACACAACATCTCCTCCAACCACTTGTGAGATGCTAAGACATTCTCCCCTAGGCGTGTGACACTGCCCTCAAGGTTCGTGATGCGCATCCGCACCTCCTCAATGTCTCTACCATGATCTGGACGGCTCTTCCTCTTCTCCTCTTGGATTTGTTGGTACTCCTTAGTGACTTCTACATTGACCTCGGTATCGTACGGTGGCCTGTTCTTCAACCTGGTCTACACAAAAGAACTTGTACATTTCCAAGAATAAAAGACTTAGGCTTTGCATTCCGTGGGTGATGAATAAGATTAATAATAAAAAGGGTGTTCTGCATGACACCAATGATGATGTTAGCTATCTATAGCATTATACCTATGTAGACACTAGAGTTGATGACAACTACGACATTTGACATCTGCGTTTACATCTCATGGAACACGAAAATAAACATGGCATGAAGTTCAGGTCCAATACTCCAATGGACATACACTGATTCAACATACTCACCAAACGTGAAACCACCTCCCTTTCAATTGCCTTGAATTGCGTAGTTGTGGACCCCTTCCCCTTCGAAATTGAACGCATGTATTCAAACCGCTTCCAAGAGGCGTCACTACTCCGCATGGTAGCAATAGTTTTCCAATACTCAAGGTTGATGTCCGAGGGTCTATCCATGCATGCATCAATCATTTGCCCGATTTTCCAACAGGTAGTGATCAATACCTTGGTGATGAGGGGTTGAAGGGACTTCTTACTAACTCTATCCGATTCACCAACCATCTGCCAATCTACAATCCATTAACATTTGGTCAATCCTTTTATAATTCTTCACATTGACTTGTTAGTAGGACAAAATGTACATTCACTAAAAAGACAAAGACAACAACTAAGTAGGAAAGCAGGGCACAGGTTGAGGATGACCCCATTCCACACAGACTACATTCAAAAGGGACATCACTGCCGGTAAGAACATGCTAGTGAAGATGTTTTTTGGAACGTCCTCTATGACGCAGGCATTTCTCAGTGGCACAAAAACCCACGAAAAAAGAAATCACGTGAAGAAGTCGGGCAATGAAAGATTTGAACTAGAGTACAAGTGCCTGAAGAAGCGCTTCTTGGGATGCCTTGGTTGTCCTTCCCATCCCATTGTCAAGTCTAGGGACTTAGTATACTTCTTGACATTGCTCGCGAAACTGTCCTTCATCAAACCAAAAGGCTGTCCTTCTGCATCTAGTTCAATGGGTTTCTTCATTGTCGTTGTAGAAAGATCTTTTTGTTGTTGTGTAGGTTGCAAAGCTTCAATGGCATTGTTGATGTCGCAATCATCATCATTGTTGGAAGTTGTATTACAACCTCGGCTGCACAAAAGAACTCACTTTATACATGAGAAGGTTGCATACTAATTTTCAACAACGCAGAAATTGTAGAAGTTCTGACGTGAGAGGAAGCTAGTTTGTGACTTTGTCATCTATCTACTTTGACAATAGTTAGCTCTGCAATTTTAGGTGGATGCATCTAATTTCACATCCAATTTCACATCCACATTGACTTGTATAATGTCATGGTGGACATCCACTAGAACGTCCAAGTAACGACATGTGAGTGCAAATGTGGCTTATAGGTACTGTAGAGGACAATTGAAGCCTCGCTACACTACACACATCTTCCACACCCCATCATCAAGCACAAGGAAAAGACAAGCAAATCCGACCATGACCTACGGACATGTCTCTAATGATGTCTTTGAAGACATGCAGACATCTCTAGCAACATTCGCATGTCAATTGAAATGTCATCTAAACCGTTCGCATGTCAACTCAAACGTCCCCTGAAACGTCCGTTGAGACATAGTCTATGAACATGTGATGAATGAGATGTCTGAAGAGACGTAGGCCTATTGAACCCGATGTCGGAATACAACAGATATATATATGCACACGCCGATATGCAACTTCACTGACACAATTGAATTGGGATTGCAAAAAAGGGCGCCCTACTTACCTCCATGAGTGAGACTTCTGCGCCATGCTGACGTTGTGTCGCCTTCCATTGGTTGCTGCTCGTCGTCCTCCTCCGACGGGACTTCAATTACCCTAACCTTCTTCACTTGGGGTGATTGTTGCCGGGCTGGGCCTTTCCCTTTCAAGGTTGCACTACGTCGAGGGTCTTCGCGGGACTTCGATAGATGCTCCCCCTCTGCTCACATATGCATTTGTGGAGGAGGTAGCTCCTCCTCCAACGCGGCGCTAGACATCGGCGATGTTTCTTTCTGTTTTCCTAAGTTCTCTCGTGCCCAAGGCATGTTTGTAGTAGGATCTTTCTAGTTGACAAAGAACTCACCCTCTTGTGAGCACACACGACGAAGATCAAAAATTCACAAGGATTATCAATCAACGGAGATGTAGTTCAAATCGAAGCATTATTACAAACTCATGGGAAGAAGAAAAGAACGAAATTGGGAAACCCTCATGCAATGTATTGGATGGCCCTTGCGGTCTTTAGTCATGCTATCAATGCCACCCTTCCTGAAGTTCCTCACAATTGCATAGATGGCTCTTATATAACATTGCATAGAACAAGGAATCACAAAGCACCTGTAGTACCAATTTCCTTCGCATGTTCGTTGAGAGAACAACACTCGAAAAAAATAGAGTGCAATGTATATGGGAGCAAGTGGAGGAGCTTCATGTCCCACAAAATAGATGAATGCAAATGACGATGGAGTGTAGGAGAGCAATTGAAGATAACCACGTCAGCCTATACCCACGCGGCCACCCCCTCTATAGGCGTGGTAGACCCTATAGCCGCAACACCCTCTCCATTGCAATGGTCATCTCGGTAGCCATGGCCATCGCAAGTTTGCAAATGCGCGCCTGTAGTAGAGGAGTAAGTTCTGCAAACAAATTTGAATCAGACTAGAAAGAAAAAGGCGTGCAATATAGTAGACGGGTACTTGGTCAACGCAAGGTGGGGTGGGGGGTGGGTCTTCACCAATGGCCTCTGTACGAAGCATCGCTGCCGCCTGATATTCATTGGACTTCAAGAAGCGTGAACTTCTTTAAGGTGCACTTGTTGGACATCCAATTCTACTTTGCTTTATACATGGTCACTTAGAAGGCTTTCTTGTGCTGTATGACACCAAATTTGTCAAAATAGTAGCAATGGCGAAGTCGTCTACATTTAGTATTTGGGCCTCCAAAAATTGGACTACCCTAGTACGTTTAGGAAGTGCAGACACCATTGCAATATAGGTTAGTAATTGTCGACAACTCTTGTACTACGGTGATTGCAAGAAACACTTCACATTTTTGGTTCAAAAACCCGATTTCTAGCTACAAGATTGGTAGTACTACAGATTACCATCAATTTCGCGCGTTACACTGCGCCTACAAATCTCAACCGTCGATTTCGGGCGCTTGCAGATCTTAATCGTTGATTCAGTACTACATAGTACTATGTAGTACTATAGACTACTTTGTAGTACTGTAGAAGCCATTGGTAGTAGAAAATAGCAGAAAAGGGGTCTATGGACCTTTTCATTTTTAGTAATTCAAAAAAAATTCAAAAAAAATTCAAAAATTCCTAGAAAAAAGCTGTTTATGTAGACAAGCTTGCTCTCACATTGCACCAAAAATTTCTTCAAATTTTTTTTTCTGCTTAGAAAATGTGCATGAACAATGGTCACTTTGGCCTCATGTAGACACCTCATGCAAAGTTTTTTTGCAAAAAAATCTTCGTCTCTCATTGGAACACAAGTACAACTCCAGCTTCTCCGATTTGTGGCTTCCAATTCGCATTTTTGGGCACAACTTTGGCTCAAAACCCCCCAAAATGGCCAAGGTAGACACCCAATTGGGAGAACTTTAAAAATAATAAATAAATTTTAAAATAAACCAAAAAAATACAGAATGTGTGAAACTTTTATGTGTACCTTTCTTCCAAATTTCAAGACAAATGGACTTACGATGCAAAAGTTATGACCAAAAAAACACATGTCTAAGGGCAAGGGGACAAAAAAATAGGACAAGTGTTTCTTGCAATCACTCACTACACATTTGTGAGAGAAGTGAGGGTTCTAGTGGATGTTTAGGTTCAATAGGGGTTTCTTGTATAGTGTTGTTTTTGTAGGACACCGATGGGACACGTGGGAAATGGACCCTAAGAATGCACTTTGATTCGGCTAGTACACTACATTATTAGCTGGGATGTCCCGTAAGATGTCCCCGCTAACAATTTCACATTTGAAATGATGTCCACTACTCACATAGGATGTTGTCATTGAAAACTACTACAAAGGCCACGTCGCCATGCTAAAACAAGTGGTCCGCGTGGGGATGCAGTATTTCGCAAAATGTGAATCATTTGCATTGTGATGAGTAAAGGCAGGGTTTACAGATATTTTTTTGTTGGAAGCACCAAAGCACTTTTGTTGGGCTACTCCCTCAAGAATTCCATGAGTAGGATAATAAGACGGGTTTCTCAAGTTCACGGATGTGCATTACAAGGATCCTTGTAAATGTCAACAGTGATTGCACAATGACGACTGCGTGGAAGCAAACGTTCGACAAGATTTCTATTGCATTTGAACTTGTCATCTCTGACATCAAAGTGGACGTCCCGGACAATGCTTTCCACGTAAGCTAGGGTACTAACAATGATTTTATTTCTTCATGCAGGCTCCGTTCAATAAGTGTGCGAGCTCTTTCATTGATGATTGTGTTCATATACAAGGCAAGAAGCTTCTATGGCATACCGTTCCAATCCTGATCATCATCGTCATGCTATTGTACAAATCATAGATGACGAGTGTATGCTTTGTCACATCCTTGTGGGTGATTTGATATTGCACATTGAGTTGCGAGTAGCCATTGAAAAAAATGTATGCTCCTATCCATGTCCTTGTAGGGATTACAAAGGTGGATGTCGCAAAACTATCCAAGTCATCCAATGACACCATGCAACGGGGGGTCGTGATCCATTTCTGGACAAGTCCATCATTGGTGGAGACTCCCCCGATAGTTGTGAGCCCCCAATTCATCACCAAAGGCTCACTCTTTTTTTTTTTTTGTATTTTGTCATTTTAATTGCACTTTATTATACAAGAAAACCCTAAAAAGAGAGTAGAACCAAAATAGGAATGTCACATTCCAATATAGTATTTGGTCTAGTTTGAGTATGTTGTAGCTAGAATGGCCCAACCACGAGTTGTAAACAGATTATAACCCACCTAATCATGGCAAATGGGTCAATTATGACTGATGGACATATCAAGCTCAGAACCCCATATGGGACAGACATCTCTAGGCTATATTTGGTCGTGGGAACCCTAGTGAAGCATAGGAATCAATTCCCGAAGATAGGTTCTAGTTTCTCCATTCTACCAACGAAATAGCAGAATCCCAAATTGTGGACTTGCAGATGTCGAAAATACCAAGGCGGGACCATGGAAGAATCTAAGGTCCAAGGAGGGTGGTTTGGGGTTAAACCCATGCCCAGGAATTAACGGCAAAGTCAGTTCGCCAAGATTCCCCCCGGTGTGGAAGATTCCTCTGCCACCGATAATTAAACAAGGGGGTGGAAATTGTCTCCCCTGGGTTGATGCGTAGAATAATAATATGAGCCTATACATGTGTCGTGGAATCCCATGGGAGGTTCCACGAAAATTTTTGGAATTTTCTAATAATCAGAAGATGTCTTTCCAAACAGTCAACTACCCAAACCTACAATGGGAAATTACTAGAAATTCCCCAAGTGGCGGTAAAATCCCACTGAAAATTAGCAAAGCTTCATTTATGTTAATAAGATGCCCCGATAAGTTTCAAAACATTCTGATAGTCAGAAGTACTCGAACTTGCAACATTCCCCGACAATTAGCGGAAATTAAAGTCCACGGTAGGTTTGATCAACGGAGTGAGAGCATACAAAAGAGGAATGGAGGGCAAGATAGGTATTTTCTTACTCCCCCATACCTACCTAGGAGCCTAGGCTAGTTACTTTAGCTAGAAAGGTCAATCCCCAAAAGTTGGGATTTTCTCTGATTTTTCGCGTTAAATTGGCATTAGGTTTCATTGTGATTTTGAAGATCGAAAAAGAGAAGGGGGGTTCCTTCAATTGAAAATGGCCTTTTGAAGCCAATGGCACAATCTGTTTGCAATTCGGAGTTAATCTCCAAAAATTAGCTTAGTGGGCCAACATAGAATGAAAACCTTGTGTCACGCCCCTATCTCCTTAACCCTTTAAGGACCGGTCGACCATATTGTGGTCGATCTCGACACCTTTTGCTTGGTAGAGAGAGTTTGGAGAAAAATATAGTGAAGGACCAAAGGGAACGAATGTGGGGATTTGTGAACCACATCTACTGGGCCAAGAATCACCCCAATCCATGCTTGCATGTGGAAATGGGATTCAAAATACTAACTCAAAAGTGGCTGAAAATACAACAATTATTGGCGAAAGATGGACATAAATGACGAAGATACACATGTTTGTAAAATGCACTCTACACCCAATGCATATATGCGGTCAGATCTTCGTTTTAAACCATTGATGTGTTGTAATTTTAATTTTTTAGTTATGCAACAAAAGTAGATTGCCCGCCCCCCAAATCAACCACGGTCCTTAAAGGGTTAAGGTGCCCAAATTGCCTTAGTGAGCAAGGGGGACCTTGAGGGTGACTTCCCAAGCCTTGTAATAGGCTAAGAAGAGAGAAATGAGAGACTCCCGAGAAAACAAGGTGCAATAGTGCCTTGGTTAAGAAGGGCATAGTAGTATGTCATACATGCTTGGAAAGCTCTTGAGAAGACGCTTCTAACCATTCAAAAAATGCGTGATTTGGACTAGTAGGCTAGAAGTTATGGCTATTCAAAGTTGGAGGTGTCCCGGTGGTGCCAGGACACTCAAAGGCTAGGTGTGAGGGGTCCTTAAAGAATCGCTCATCAAAGCATGGAAAATAGCATGTAATTGGAAGGCTACAAATACAAGGAACCTAGAATGACAAGAATTACGAGGTTCTAAGACATGAGTCAAAAGTTATGGCCAAGAGAAGGGTCGTAGTGAAGGCGTGACGCTATTTCCGATGGACCTGAATCTTTGGAGGGCCATAACTTTGCAAGAACTTGTCCAAATGGGACAAGTGAGAAGTCCATAGGCATCTACTTGTTGCATAAATATCGAAAATGGTCTTGCATGTGGAATTTAGAGCCCTGACAATAAAGTTATGTTGTTTGCAAGTTCGGGAGTCCAAATGGAGTTGGAACTTAGGGATTTCGGTTGGAAACAGGTGGTCTTCCAAAATCCAAGGGGGTTTGGAAAAACCCTTTGATCCATAAGGAGGGGGGTCTACCAAAGACTATAGAGAGTACTATAGGAGGGATTGGTTTCCCTCTTCACTCCCTTTTGGAACCTTAGTGAGTCTCGATGACTCATGGGTGGTGATGTAACTTCACCACCAACTTCAAGGCTCCTTAGGACACTTGTGTGTGTGTCCCGGGGCACCGATTGGTTGGAGTTCTATTCCTTGCTAGACCTTTGGTAATGTATCTTGAGTTGTAAGTCCCGATTACTGTTGGTGTGAGAGTAGCAAATATACAATGGACCTAGTATGAAGTGGGGTGACAACCAAAGGCAGTTAGGACCGTGGTGAGTAGTGCCACCATGAGTCCTAGCACAATAAGATGGAAGTTCTGCCCCATGTCACCAAATGACATGCCAAGTGCCACAAGTGGAATGCGTGCTAGAAGTCTTGGGCTCTAGGACTTAACAATGTAAATTGGAAATGGGAACTAATACTGTGAGTGCATGGCATGTACAGTGTTAGTTAATTTAGGCCTAAGTGATACCAGTATTGGAGCACGGTGAGCCCTGAAATCTTGAAGGGCTTTTGAAGTCTGATTGAAGCTGTAAGGTATTACTAGGGTAGCAACACCTTGAGTTTTGAATGAAAATCCAAGAAGATAAGGTTAACTTAGATGAACGAGGAGAGGTCGGTGCTAGGAAAAGAGTATAAAAGGGCACCCCTTCTCCTCTCTCACAACCCCGTTTTCATGTAATTGGATTTGTTGGGTCCAATTTACGTTGGAATTGTGGCATTTTTAGCCACAAACCTTACAACGGTGTTTTTGGGCACTTTTGGCCATTGTTGTTGTTTTTGGAGCTTGCAAAGTCTTTTGTGGGTCCTTTGCCTTCTTTTTTGATTGAGCGCGGTACTAACCCTCCTAAGTTTGAGCTTGGGAGTTTGTCTATCTTACCTTGTTACTAGAGCTTGAGTGCATTTACTTTAGTAGGTCCTTTTCGGCCACCCTCTTTGTCTTGTCATTGTACTAACCATAAAACAATCCTCCATGTGACTTGCGATGCTACTTTGGAGGCCTTTAGTGCAAGTCGTTGATGTTACTAACCCGTGTTGCTAGCCTTTGAGTGTCTAAGGCCATTTCTTTGTCTTTTGTCCTTGCCCTAACCGATGACATGTTATTGCTTGTTGAGAGAGATGAGGGTATGAGGGTAGTGGGTCCTGCCTATACGGCGAAGCTTTGAACCCCTTAGGAGAGAAAAATTTTAGTGGTGCATTAAAAAGGAAAACGATAGCGAAGTTTTGAACCCCCTTGGGATAAAAGTCTTAGTGGTGTGTTAAAAAGGGAAACGACGCTGAAGCTTTGAACCCCTTGTGGGTAAAAAGCCTTAGTGGTGCGTTAAAACCACCCCACGGGAGAACCATGAGGCCTTGTGGTCCCTATCTCACAAAGTTTAGTTCCCAAAATGTCTTGGGAACAAATCAAGGTTTAGGCCCCAAAAACTAGAACTTAGAGGTCAAGATGAACATGTAGGATAATTAGGGGAGAGTAGAAGAGAGGGTCGTGCCTCTACAAACTTAAATCACCACCTATGAGCCGAGGAATGCTAGCATGTGAGCAGGGAGCGGAGAGCGGAGAGCGGACAACAAGGAGCGGGAAAAAGGGAGCGAGGAGCGGGAATTAAGTACTAAGAAACGAAACCCTATGACCGTGGATAAAAGTACCTAAAACCGTGGATATAATCCAACTCAATAATTTGGATTGCAAATAGAATTATTGAATTGTGACCTATGGCCGTGAAGTATGAAAATGGATCATGTTTGAAGTGGACAAAATAACTAGAAATGAACATAACCATTGCACAAGAGGCCTCACAATTTACAAACCTAATATTAGACAAATAATACACAAATGATATAGAAGATGAGCATACAAGTTTGAGTAATGAAAGTAGAGAAATGATCTTAGATTTAATGAATTGATAACAATGCCAATGAATAATGCATTGTACATAGGGATAAAACATACTATGTGGATTGTTTAGATCCCTGAAATTACTCTTCAGAAAATTAGTTATAATCTAACAACAACCTATGTATGGAAGTTTTGCTTTAGTTGAAAGCTAGTTTAGTTTGTAAACAATTGGATTATCGAAGGATTAGGCTTGAAAATAGAATAATGCACCCACAAGGTCAAGCTATTCCTGACAATTAGTAAGTATTATCTCCAGCAGTGGACAGAGTAATTCGTTAACACCATTGAACTAATGAAGTAGCTGTCTATTTTAACACAATAGACAAGTGTGTGTTGTGGTGGCTAGTCTCTCGATTTAGGGTAATTAGAAGTGAACGTCACGTCCTCGTGACATTATAGTAAAAAAGGTAGGGAGTTTAGCAATTGAAAGGATTAAGGAAAGAACATATGTAACATAAGTAAAGAAAACAATTCCATTGATTATAAAGAACATGGTATTATGGAAGCACAATGACCCTACTAGAAATGACTGACTGAAATCAAATCCTATTCAAAGAATATAGAATGCAAATGATAATGAATGAATTCTAATACAAATAGAAAAGAAAATCATGAACTACTAGATTGACATCACGTACTGAGAATACAAAAGTACCCCACAAAAACATTTCAAGTAGAGGGAGTTGAGGTTGAACTACCCTCATTGTCTGATGTCTGTGAATCAAACTCTACAGCACAATCATCTAGAAACTCCAAAATGCGGGGATCTACCGATTTGGCCTTAGAAGATGGCATAGGGTCTACATCAACGAAATTCCTAGAAACTGCCTCCAACAACGCTAGCGTGCGAGCTTAGAGCGGTGAGCTTGCGAGCTGTGAGCGTGGACTTTGTGAGCGGTGAGCCCCCAAACCGTATTTTTGTGAAAATTTTTCTCAAAAAAATTTTGTTTGCATATTTGTTGGAAAAAATTGAGGAAATATTACTATTTATAGTAAATTTTGGGACCTATGACCATGTCCCCTATGACCGTGGATTGTGATAAAGTTTTATATTTTATTGTTCTTCATTTCTTGGCCATGCATTTAGACTTCTAGAATTTTGTGCAAAGTTAAAATTATTTGTTTATTAAGTATAACAAACAATATGCCCACTGCTTCAAGTATAGTACACGCATATCACTTTGGCAATAGTGAATTGTAATTTTGTGAAAAACTGTAATGAATATAGAGAATTGTGTCTTTTGAGGAATACCACATATGGATTGGGATTTCCAACATGAGCTAGTATAAGAGGGCACGTGAAGGATGAGTGGACACTTGACAAGTTTAGGTTAGATGTCTACGAGAAATCATTGTGGTAGAAATCTCTCTCCCATTCATAAGTATGTTGCACAAGATAATTTTAAATTTTAAGAATTTATTTTCAGGTGATTGTAATGTAATGCCATGTGTAAACATGTTGTCCAAATTTGACCGAGGTAGTAAAAATATAGAATGAATGGAATTAAAAAAATTTGCGTATTCATGTGTGGAATACTAAATTATAATTATGGTTTAGGGTTATTCATAGGAACTAGTTTAAAAACAGTTTACTAATGAGACATATTCCAATACGGAGGAAATGCATAGACATTTTCAATTCCAGGTGCTGTAAATCATTTCAATCATAACACATGTAAATGAAAACAATACAAATGAAGTATGAATTTCTTGAAAAGGCATCCATGCCTATTCGGGAACTATAATAATTCCTGCTCGAACTAGAAGTAGTGTTAACTCATTAAAGCTATAACTAGGTGCATGAATGAATTTGTCTTCGTTGACATCCATCTTGCAGAAGTACCTGTACAAGTAGTACAAGTGTTTGCAATTCACGTACTGTTGTCGACCTCCAATAGCAGAAACAACCATATTTATAAAGTCTGGGCATGTACATGTGGGAAACATGCCAACTGTAATTCGGTAGACATTTTTGTTATCGTCTGGCCCTGTCTCTAGTGAGACTATTGCACCTAGGCCTGGTGCGGGGAGTAATGTTACTCCGAGAATTTGCCCTCTAATGTTTCCTGCACTCTCCCACTTGTTCCGTTGCTCTACAGTTGGTGCATTAGCAATCCTTCAGATAGTTCGGCTGTTACGGATTGTTGGATATGCATCTGGATTCTTTGGTGGTGGCTGGTTAAATAAGGCAGTCTTGAAAATCTTTGACATGTTGAAAAGTTGACGTGGTGACAACGTAAGACGTGGTGACAACGTAGGACGTTGTTGGAGTCGAAAGCCCGCATGTTGCAAGAGTAGAGTTTCCTCCTGATTGAGGTGTGTCCCTAACATAATAGGCCAAACCTCTGGCACCTCTAGCCAATCGATTATCCACTTTCGTTTTGAACCTTTCACACAACGTTCAATGTCATCCCAACAAAACCAGAAGTCGACCACTACTTCTCGCTTACTACCATAATCTATTTTTCTACCTTGATAGGTTGGAGCTGGGGTTCCCTTTTTTCCTCGAGCAATTTTGGCAGAACACTTGATATTCGACCCCTGTTGTTGAGCATGACATTTTGCATTTGATTTGTGGCTAATCCTTGCAATATGCCACTTGGATGTGTCACAGTCACTTTCACACGCAATAGTGACATGTAGAGAAGTATTTGTGTCCAGCTCTTTACCTTTCCCTTCCAAGATCTTCCTAGAAGTGGTTGTGGACCTGGTACGCACGCGCGGTTGAAAGAAATTCACTTTGTCCGGCCGATGTGAGTCTCCAGCATCTCCTATGGGTACATCCAACTTCCTCTTTGTACTTCCAAAGATCTCTTCTCCTTCCAAATGAGGTATTCAATTTCCAAGCCCCTCTGCTCCAGGTAAAGTGTTGAGTGCTTCTGCAATTTTCTTTGGATCTTTGCTTCTAGTGGTAGCCCTCAACTTCAACTCGTTCTTTGATGGACTAGAGCCATGTGCATGACCTCTAAGGTATGCTCGATAATTTGTCATTTGCATCCATGCACGAATACTGTCATCACAAGTGGCATCAAACAAGTTGTTTCCCCTTTTTCCAGACATTTGGAGCCACTTGTTATGAACCGTTTCAGATAAATTGCACGATGGTAGGTCGATCATCTCCTCCAAATTCAATTTCTAGAAATGAATGGAAGTTTAGGGAAGAGTTAGCACTTCACTTTGAAAACCTCATAGACAATTGTAATTGTAAACTCTTTTCTGGTCTACTAAACATGTCCTATCAGGTAATGAAGGACATTCAAAGACAATTTCAAATACACATATATTACTATACAGAAATAGAAGAACACAATGTTCTTTCAACTTCTTGATTCATGGAAGTACTGACATCATACATAAGGACTTTGAAGAATTGCATGTTCACTTAAAGGCACCTAAAAGAGGGGGTCTAGTAAACACCACAAAGACTTCTGTCGGACCTGACGTATGTTTTTCCACTGTTTGGTAGACCCCCTTTTGGGGGTACCTAGGAAGAATAACTCTGAAAATTTTAAATTATAAAATGCAATTCTTTCTTTATTCTACATCATTGGAAAACAAAGAACATTATATGTAGCACCGTAGGTTTACTTTAACATTATACGATATGACACCTTCACAAAATTGAAATCCCCTTATGCATACAAAGAACTATGTCACTCACCATGTCCATGAAGCCTCCCCATTACCGATACCGAAAATGCCAGAAGGCTAGCCAATGGTCTAAATGATGAAGTGCTTCTTCATTTGCAGCTCCAGATGATAGCCACCATGATCGAATTGCTAGGTAACGTGTCTCTGCCTCATCCATATTCTTGGAATCTTTGTATTGCTTACATAGAGAAAGATGTTGTTGTTGAAGTGCTTCCTTGATGTACTTCTGAGTGTGTTTATGAAGAGAACTACTCCAATGCAGCAAACAAGTCCTTTCACGATTCTCCATTTCCTCATTCGTAGATCCACTCCCATAGACAATCCGGACCGCATTCCAATTGGCCATAGCACTATCAGCCATGAATCCTTTAAAGTTTGGATTTGCCACTCCTTGTCTCTCCATGACAGTGTTTAAGCTCCTCTAGAATTGTACTTGTACCTCAGTATCTTCTGACTGCATATCGCACAATGCAATAGTCATCACCTTCTTGTACTCAACATCATACACGTGGCAGGCCATGGTGGTCCACTCCTTCACGCACTTCACGTGGTCAAACATCAACCACGCGTTCTGTAGATTACCTCCTGGTTGCATGTGCCTTATAAGGTCCACTCCACTTCCGGGTCCTTCCGTGAGCATTTTGAAGATATAAACCTTCTCCTTTCCTTGGCCAGGGAAGATGCTATTGTGTATGAATTCGAATTTCGACTCCTTCTTCATGGTCATAATGTTGTCAATAATCCCTCCTTGATTGTTTGAGCGGAAAGAGGAGATTACATTCCGTATATTTGGACTACTGAGATATTAGAAGCGGTCCATAACCTCCTCCATTTCCTCCCCCTTCAATAACTCCTTCTCTCCATCTCCGTTGTGAAATAGATAGTTTATTAAGAACTCTTTACTGGCGGATAGAGCAATTGCCGAGTTGGTGGCCGCTGGTGTTTTAGCCACCTGCTCTTCAATGAGCCCACAGATTTCCTTTGTAGAATCTCTGTACATGCCCTTTGCAACAGGGTGGTTGTGCTCTCCGAAGTATATAGCAGCTCAACTCATTTGTGGATTATCACTAAAAGCGTAGTATATCCTAGCATTGCAGGGGCTAAGACACAAAGGTGGTTTCCTACACACTTTGCAAACAAGGGTACTGTCTTTGGGAGGTACATCTCCAACTGCAAAAGGAATCGATGTAAAGCCACTCCACTCTGTTTCATTCTTCTTGGAAGTTCTATTCAAATAATCATAGTTTGGGTTCATACAAGATAGATGGCCAGCACAGTGGGACTTACGAAACTTGAGGTTGTCTGAGTTGTTGATGTTTGTGGTGACGAGCCTGCACCACGGGTGTCCATCATAATGCTTGTCCATTCCTTCCAAGCTCCGTGCTGCTGATGAAGATGAAGTAGAGCGGCATGGCGGTATTTCGAAAATGATATCTCCATCAAATATTGCTGGAAGACATGCAACACGGTGGTGCTTTATGATGCTCAGATCCATTGTAGACAATTCATTTCGAGATCGATGCATGTTGGCTAGTCTCGTCAAACAGTCCATTATACTTACATTGCTACTTGGATACGGATGCAACAAAGGATGAGACAATGAGGACTGGAATTGACTATTTGATGGACTTCCACATGTGGAGTTTAATGGGGCCATGTTGTTGGGGGTAGTTCTAATAGAACATCCTGCATTTTTGACAATCAACTTAGGAGACTCTCCTTCCGATTTACTAGAGAGTTCTATGATTGGATCTAATTTCTCTACCTTCACAGCGTGAAGTAATGAAGGCTTTAGAAGAATTGGAGAAACTTGAGGACTTGCACTACGTGAAACACCGTGTACTGTATATGGCATATCTACCATTGAGTTATCTGACTGGCGACTCAAAATCTTAGTGGAAGACCCTAGCATGGAAAGAGGAAGTCCGTATGCTCTATAGTTCCCGGGGGAAAGGTACCAGCAATGTTCTTCATCTTCTACGGATTTCACAACAGGGACAAATTCTTTCACCTTGCCTAACTCTGACATCCTTTCTTCTTCAACATAGATAGAGGACTCTACAAATCTAAATCAAACGTGTAGAAGGTGACTGAGAACTCTAGCGCATCCTCCATCCTCTACTGGAAACATAAGAGGTACCTCATGACCATCTACTCGAATGCAAGCCATTCGGAGAACTTACACATAGAGCAATGGAAATGAAGACTGGTAATCAAAAGCATGATATAGAGATGAGGAGAATTTGAATCAACTCAAATGGTTTATCACGGACAATTGTACAAAACTATGAAATAGTACTAGTAGTTGGCTTAGCATTTGGTTTCCTCTTCAAAAATAGATTTTTGAAATGTACCTTTTCCAATCCCCTTACGACCATCCATTTTAAATATAGTACCATCATGTGCCGCCATCTACACTACATTATTACTGACCAGTACTGAAATGAATGGCGGGTGAATTACTATCAATAGTCGCCATTTGCATCCAATCTTTATTGAAACCCCAGCCATCCAATCTTTTTGCACACTAACCATCATCTGCTATAAAGTCTAACAATTCCAGCCCTATTCTCCGCCGCCTTCCAAGCCCTTTACACTACCCTTTTTTCAAAAACTCCTAAATGCACGGTAGCCGCCCCTAGATGTCATTCATGGAATGTGTCAGATTCTTACACCAAATCGCTTGCCTTCAACTTAAAGCTATTTACGGCGCGTCGGCGCATGAAGCGAACTTTCACATATCACTAGGTCACTGCTACTATAAGCCTCTGTCATTACTACACTTTTCAATGTGACAGTGCATGCTTCTAGACCATTCCCTTGAACTTTATAAATAGCAAGCATCTTTGTAGTGTCGACCCATTGCATACTTTCAGTTCCAAGTGCTTGCCAGAGTTCAGAGAGTTAGAGTCCATGTAGTCACCTCTGTCATGCTTGTAGAAAAGTTGGGCACATCCATTTCTAGTACGTTGTCGAGAAGGAGGAAGTGTAGGCATAAGTCTTTGTATTTCTCATCTTACAAGGAACTGCGAAGATCTAGAATGACGCGAGGGAAGAAAGTCATGTCGAAGATAGGTCAGTCCACATCGAGCGACCTTCGTGAAGCACTTTGCTTTGTTACTAACGATGGGAGTGGGGAAGAAACTATTGGAGCGAACAGCTTAGAGGTACTGCGAGAGATGTCCGAGGACACAACATGCAGACAAAGTGAAGGACAACAGGAGGTCACCGCTACTGTAAGAACCTAGCAAAATTATTCCTTCTTTTTTGTTTGTTCACTATCATTGCTTTTGATGTAAATCCTTTGCATTCTTGGTAAGTCATGATGCCTTCTTAGATAGGCAGGAATGAAAACAATTTTTCTTTCCACTAAAAGAAACTTAAGTTCCATGTGATGGATTGTAGGTGACATCTAAAGGAACACCTTTGTTTTTAAGTCAATATTAACATCAATTTCTTATAGTGCTCCTTAG
The DNA here is from genome assembly GCA_963920665.1 of Straminergon stramineum. Lineage (NCBI taxonomy): Eukaryota > Viridiplantae > Streptophyta > Bryopsida > Hypnales > Calliergonaceae > Straminergon > Straminergon stramineum. Next base: position 20,242,695 of record OY987270.1, read on the forward strand.
AATGATTGAATATAGTAGGGTTTGAATGTCACATTTCATTACATGAGTGATATGAATGCTTCTTAGAGAACTTGTGAAATATCAGTCATTTAGGGACATTCAAGGGCTCCAAGAGCCCATTTCAAGGTTGTTTCCTGCATTGTTCCTTGTGCAGCCAGAAATTGGGAACCAACCTATAATGGGCTGAATTAATGAATTTAGGGAAATTGTTTTTAAATTTGTTTTCCCCAAATTTTTTGAATAGAATTGATAAACTTTTTTTTTCCAAATTTTTTGTGGAAAATCATGTTTAAAATTTATAAATACATTATTTTTTGACCTGGCAGTGACTGTGCCATGTCATATTGCTGTTGTGTCGAGTTCTCACAGCTTGAAAACACCCAATAACTCACAGGTTTCTAGAGTCCTCAAATTTAATCTAATGGCTTCCATGTAGAAGAAATAAAACAAAATGAAAGAGCAATGTAGTTTGAACTCTATAAAGAACATGGGAGTCGAATTCCTTTCATTCGTGAACACCAATTACATATGTCTCTCAGCCCTTAAATGATGGCTATTAACCCATAGAAATCTAGATTTATCTCTCAAATTGACAATTTGAAAAGAATCACTATAAAGTGCTATTAGAAAGTATGTTGTGGAATTGGTATACAATTTGAAGTTGTAGATTTTGATTTATAGGTTCCATTTGTGTAGTTAGATTTAGGAATGTAGTTACCATTTCTTTTTTTAAAATTTTGAATAGGAAATTCCGAAATTCCCTCAAAATTCAATTACAAGCAGAATATTATCATTTTGGGGGGTATCTTCAATTGTAATGGATTTGAAGGGAGGTTATTTTCGCATGGTGATTTCTGAAAAATTCTATGTTCTTCAAACCCATGACCTGATTTTGGCTAATCCAAACCCTAAAATAAAGTCAAAGTAGTTTAACCACTTCACATATTCACACGTTTGTAATTTTAGAAGAATATATAATCTAGTGACATCCAATCTGACCTTTACATAGGACAACTACTTCATAACGCATGTCCACAAATTAGAATAACTTTTAGCCAAGAATTTATAAGGATGAAACTCTTGTTTCTATGTTTTGATCATCCTAGAAATGGATGTTGTAGCGCTTAGGGGTTAAAAGCACTAGTGAATTGGATCAAGGTGAAATCCCCCCCTCGCTCATTCACCAGGCTGGGGTGGATTGACCCAGATATTTGCTTGTCCCCCTTTAGTCAATCCATGCATGTAAATAAAAGGACTCCTTCTTTGGTGCATCATTAATTATTTGCACGTACCTAACATACCTAATTTAGGGCTTTCAATTGCAAATATGAATTCAACATTTCATAAATTTTGCATGCCTGACAAATTAAAAAATTGCATTTTTTCCTTTTGGACGAGAGAGGGGGTCAATTCTTCCAGGCCTTCCCTTCCATCATCCTATAAGAAATTCTAAAAAAGAACTATCTCGAGTCTAATTCATTCATACTATATACCTCTGCACACAAATATGGGGGCTCTGATTGCAAATATGCAAATTTAATCTTTTCTGGCACATTTCAAAAAAGGACTTTCCCTCACAAATATACGCGGAATGACATGGGTTATGTTCTTTGGATCAGTAACTTGGCCGAAAGTATCAGAGATTAGTATGTGGTCAAAATAGATTTTAAAGGTTGCTTTCATGGTCGATAAGAACCTCACATTCCACATTAGCAAGTTCCAGCAAATGTGCGAGATTTCTTACCCACCCACCTATCATTAGGCAAGAGTATAATTTCCTTTCCTATTAATAAATCCGCTTCACCCGAGGAATGCTGGCAAGACTGAAATCCCTAGATGATACATTCGTCAGCCATGCAGTAGCAATCGTGGATTCTCAAGCACGATACGTAGATCGACAGTCTAAAATAGAAACTTCTGAGTTATTCTGGGAAAAGTCAAATGTGGAGAGTCGCGTGGAGTCGGATTTCATGGCGGCGCATTGTTTTCTCCGTGGGCCTCTCCGGTGCTTCTCTGTCTTTCTGGACAAGGACTTCCTTAGGTTCAGAGAGTGGAGCTGGGGTGCATCACTCCTCGTCTCAACACATTCAATTTTCACTCGCATTATTGTTGTTTGCATTCAACAGGCTCGGCAGCAGGGGAGGATGACTCGAAACACGAGGAGTACAGCAAGAGCACTCGAAGAAGCGACTGGGCAGGAGACTCCATCTCGTTGAACAATGCAGGTATGACGATTCTGATTTGAACTTCTCTTATTTTGTTTGAGAGTGATAGGGGCTCACGTGAGTTGTAGTGTCCATACAGTCTCCCGTCCACAACCAAAATCGACTTGTCTTCTAGTTAGAAAAATCACTTGTTTTATGACCTTTGAGGTTTATAATCTCATTGCTTCGAGATCTGGGCTTCTTTCGCCATTGATAGCTTGGCTTCGTTTTCCTTCGATATCTGGGCTTCCATCGCCTTTGAGCCTGGGATTTCATCGCCTTTGAGCCTAGGATTTCACGGCCTTTGAGCTCTGGTCTCGCGGATACTTGTTCGAATTGGTTATGCTCCTATCTAAATCTGCAATGGCTAAATTTGTTCCACAGTGGAAGATCATGAGGGTTGAAATTTAGAATTCCTTCCAGTACGAGATTTTGGAGGTCAAGCTAGGGATCCTCGATCTACTATCGGATCCAACATCTCCGTAGTCCCCAGTTGCTAGACCCCCATATTTTGTGAATGGAACGATCATGGAAATTAGAGAAACACCTGATCATAAAATTTGGGGGTTGGGTGAAGTGTTCCTCACTTACTGTCGGGTCCAACAGCTGTGTACTTACCATTTGCTGGACCCCCATATTCTCTCGTGGTAATGGTCAACTAGTCTTCAACAGCGGGTATGGCCGACCAGCAACGTCATTGTGAACCGTAAGCCAAACCACCATCGGATTGACTTTTGTTTCATGATCTTCGAAATTTGGGCTTCTTTCGCCTTCGATGTCTGGGCTTTGTTCTCCTTCAAGATCTGGGCTTCTTTCACCATCAATAGCTCGGCTTCGTTCTCCTTCGATGTCTGGGCTTCTTTCGCCTTTGAGCTCTAGGCTTCTTTTGCCTTTGAGCTCTGGGATTTCATGGCCTTTGAGCTCTGGTCTCGCGGATACTTGTTCGAATTAATTATGCTCCTATCTAAATCTGCAATGGCTAAATTTGTTCCACAGTGGAAGATCATGCGGGGTGAAATTTAGAATTCCTTCTAGTACAAGATTTTGGAGGTCAAGCTGGGGATCCTCGATCTACTGTCGGATTCGACTAATCACAAAGGTGATCCAGCTGGACCCCCCGAAATAGTACTTTGTATTCATTGATATAGTCATCACCTTTTTTTTCTTTGACGTTTGGGTTTTGGGAATGCATTTTACCATAAAATGTCAAGGAGGTTGTTTTATCTTTGTTGCAAGAAGGTTGTTTTCCAAAATTAAACTCGGGATATTTGCCTTCAATTACCATCTTCTTAAATTGATATAGTTAAGCTTTTCGTATAGGCCGCCTTCATTTGTTTTCCCATTTTTAGGTCCCTTTGTCATTTTGTTATTAGAAAAGTAGATATGATTGTTGGTCAAGAATGAAGAATTAAAGCTTCATACTAGGAACTTGATTGTCCTTGCAATCTTGTATAAAGTAGGAATTTCTATACATTGTCTCCCTATTAACAATTTAACATCAAATTTGGATGTTTACTATAAAGTTATAGTTTGAATGTAGTGAAGTCCATTTGCTTTAGGTTATGAAAACTCACTATAGATTATATAATCGTTTGTATTTAGTTTACATGATATGGGATTTTATTTCAAAAAAAGGAATAAAAGGTTGTAGTAAGAAATGACTCAATGATCTAGTGTAGCCTTTAAATTTGGGTGAACTTGCAAGTTCATGTTGTTGAGGTGGGCTTTGCTTTGGTTCTTTGTGTTTGGTCATTCTTTGGCTTTAGTGATTCATGAAAATATTACATAGATGATATAGTATCTAGTTGCAAGCCTTTTCCATAAAAATCAACACCTTTTTATAACTATTTAGTTATTGATAATTTTGTTGTTGGTATCATGAACTTGAATGAGGTAATTGGTTTCATGGAAGTTTTATAGTTTAGATACTAGTCATTTGTTTGTGACATGCTCTTGTTGGGCATTGGTTGTTTGAAAAATTCTTTGAGATTGTTGGATTAGGGTGAGCTTAATAAAAGGATTCTCAAATCACCCTTTCTTATTTCTCTTTGTGAAGATTCATAGCATTTTGTGCTTTGTAGTTTAGCTTGACATTGAAGAATTGTACGTTGATCTCTAATGCTTTGCTTAATACATCTTGAGAATGTACGAGGATTCCATGATTAGTGAATAAGAGTTTCATGATTTTTGAAAAAGAGAGTACTTAAGGGTTTTATGTATGATTTACGGTCATAGTGATTACTTTAGAGCTTCATGATTTTTAAAGATATGCACCTTCAGTCAAGGCTCCATTGGAGGAACAACCAACCACTGTCGGATCCGACACTTTGGTTTAGAGCATTTGCTGGACCCTTGAAATTTGTGGTTTTGTTCTTTTGATTGGCAATATAAGTCATGTAATTGACATAGAGATTATTGAATGTGTTAATTAAAAAATAGGGAGGATGTCGAGGGAGCACATCAACACCCATTATTCTACCTCAAAATCTCCCAATCGCTCATGAAGCCCGACCATCCCAACCTTTGACACCCACAAACAAAGTCGTGGAGGTCGAAGGTGACCCAAGAGAGGAAGAAGGCAAAGAGAAAGATGTGGTAAGTTTCAATGATATCATGGATGCTGCTGACCATGCTGCAGATGCGTATGAGATTTCATGCATGAGTCGTGTGAGTGACTCCAGTGCACATAGACGCCGTCAACGTTTTGCTAGAATGTTAGAATTTGCTAGATGCAAGACGACCGTAATGGCTCCTGAGAGTTCTGACACAGAATATAGCTTAGAAAGTCAAGATTCTATTACTATTGATGGTCCAATTTCGGAGGACACATGTCAGTGTGAGTGTAGCACAATTCAAGGTAGACAGGAAGTTGTCATCATTCACTTGAGTTCGGACTGAGAGGAGGATATAGATATTGATTGATTCCACAAATTTGGAATCATTTTGTAAATATACCATGTAATTCAATTTGAATTCCTAAAGTGCATGTTACAAATTTTGAATGTGTATCTTTCATTTTCAATTTGATTTCATTACTCCAAGTTCAAGAATGCTGATTATATTTCATTCTTGCACAAGCAGATGGATGTGTCTCCTACAATATTGTCAGAAGATGAGACCATATTGGAAACCCAAAACAATGATGACACTCCTCAGCCAGACATTGAAGGTGAAGATGAAGGGGAGTTTGTGGAGGAGGAGGTGGCGGTAGACATCTTGGAAGAAGAAGATAAGGACTTGGACGAGGACGAATTGCGGTCATACCACAAGGTAGATTCCGTGAAGACCATCGCTTCTTTGAGGATGAAGCCCGATCACCTTTTTCGGCTACAAATCCCTCTTTGCCGAATGGTGGCCATGCCTATGGTAAGGCCAACACTTGCATGTGATTTGAAGTTGCTAGAGCAAGAGTTCAATAAAGGATACTGAGATGGGGCTGCGGTTTTTTATGTCACCACGACAAATGAAGTCGGGGAGAGTTCAACATTCACGGAAGCAGAGATGGAGGAATGGGATCCATTATGGAAAAAGAGGAATGCCATTTTCAATGCCCAAGTTGATTTAGTGCCAGAGCTGAGGTTTTTAAAAAACTTCAAGTTCTTTATTTGTGATGGTAATCACAGACTCTTGTCGTGGATGAATCATATCACAAGGAAACACTTAAAAGAATGGGATTGGCATTGTGCTGTGGACTCCATTGTTCTAGATACGAAGGGAAAGACAGAGTTGGTCATGCATGTTATGCATGACATAAACAAGTGAGTAATTCATCCATGCTCCGTGAATTAGTCATTTATTAAGACTTTGAATTGAATTGAAAAATGATGCATTTGGTGTGGAAGACACTAACTAATATTGTGTTTATGAATTTTAGGTCCACAGAAGATTCTCATGTAAAGACCAATCTAGTCCATACTTTATACCGGGTTCAAAAGTATGGACTTCTTCCCATCGACCGCTTCAACAAGATGTTGAGGCCATCAGAGCTCAAACGATGTGGGGCACCTAAAACCAGGAAGACTTGGTACTCTATGCCACTAGAGGTCTTCACAACTTTTGTTTTCCGGGTGAGGAATTATTTCATTAAATTTACTCTAAATATATTGTGACTTGAATTTTAATATGGTTATGGGTTTTATTTTTGACATTGATTTGAATATCCTTAACATATATTATTTTGGCTTTTATCTTGCTCCTTAATAGAATTTCTTCTTTTCATTTGATATGTGAAGCAAGAGATAGCCCAGGCAATGGATGCTGCACTTCGAAAGTACAATGAGAACACACCATAGCAAGATAAAACTCCTGAGGGACTTGCACATGCCATGAGAGCTGGAGCAAAAGAGAAGACAAACAAGTTGAATATGAAGATGATGAAGTTGGTCACGGTGGCCAATCCCAGTCATGGGCCGGAATTTTTGGAAGAGGTAAGTTTCGTATACACAGAATCAGTACATTACAATAGTCTTAGGTAGAGTTCAAATTGGAATTTACATTGTAGATAATTTTGGGGCAGGTGGAAAAACACTGGAGTGCAAATGAGGTCCCCGAGATGACTCTCGAAAAACTTCAAATGGTGGCCACTTGCAACACCACTCCTTTTCACAAGATCAAGTTTTTGAAGTGGTGGAACTCCTCCATGCCTTCACGTGATGCTAGACAGTTTCTGCCAAGGCTTGTATCTGAAACACTATTGGGCCCTTTCTTGAATAGATGCGTTTGGTATGCTGGGGTAAGTGTTTGAGTTCTAATTATTTTGATTTTGAGAACGTAAGAGTAAAGAGTCTTCAATTAATGAAATTTTGAATTTTGGAAATCCTTAGAGAGCAATATTAAATGCTAACTAATTCACTTTTTTTTTAGATTGAAGATGTAGCTGTAGAATACTTCGAGAATGCGGTGAGGCAAGACAACATCAACATCAACGTTCCAATGCAACCTGAGACCTTGTCCGAATATATAGAAGGTTGGAGGAGGAAGATTTGGGATCAAGGCTTCATGGCTCACTTGAGAGGAACGAACTGCTTCAAAAAAAGTGACAATTTCATGACTTACGAGGGGTCAAAACAAGCGGTGCGAAGGGTACTTTTTCGGTATGCTTCAATTACTTCCTAGGAATTTGATTCATAATATTTAAGCACTTCAAATTCTGTAATGTGTTGGGTTTCTTTACCCTAATCATGAAAAAAAAAATGAAAATGAATGGGTAGACCAAAAATGGGGGGTCCCTAAGGTACCTTTGAAACCACTGTCGAATCCGACAGTGGTTTGACAAGTACTTCTTGGCCCCCTTGTTTTGGGTTCTTCTACTTTCCACATTGTAATTGTTGTAGCTCAATTTGTTTAAAAATTCAAATTATTTTTTTATGCAGTTCTACATAAGGTTGAAATAGCATTTTTTATTTCCTTCATATTTTGTTATTGATCTTTGTTGTTGTGGAACAATCTTCCTTTATATTGTGGTAGGTACTTCAAGCATGAGCTGGAGGCAAAAGGGGCAATCAAGAGAAAGGACTTGCCTCCATTCCTCTCAAATTTTCTCGACCGTGCCTCTGCGGATTGCATGTATACAGCAAATCAACTTCGAACATACACCACGTCTCACCTCAGTGGTGGCGGATGGTATATTGATTGCCCAATCTCGTACACGCATCCATCAGAGGTAGAATTGCGAAATTCCTTGGAGGGAATTGGAACTATTGATATGGATGTAGATGAGTTCGTTGGGCTAACCGATAAACAAAGGGAGAAGGCCATTGCTAGGAGGGAAACTAATGATAGGAGGAAAGCGACTCGAATCCAAATTGCTTTGGAAAACAAAGAGAAAAAAGAGGCAGACCGTGTAGCCAAGTTGGCAAAGAAGGAGAAGGAGAAAGAGAAGGAGAAGGAAGAGAAGGCCAAGGCAAAAGGGAAGAAGGAGGACGGAGAAGGTATAGTTCCTACATCATCGACGGTAGATCAAGGCTCTCAGATGGAAGCTGGAGCACATAGTGGAATGAAGAGGAAGGCCGTATTGCCACAGTTCACCGAAGAGATGGTCACCCAAAGCACACAAGTCATTTCTATAGGTGACGATGACGATGTAACATCGGAGGAATTAGTACTGAACGTCTCCATTGTAGATGTTGTTGACAATGAAACCAAAGAAGGCCCAAACTGCTATACCGAGGTCATGGAATTCCTGAAAAAGGTAAGTGAATTATATTATTTTATATTCTGAGGATTCCTTGTATTTGTACATTATCACACCTTCTACATGGTATGTATTTATGAATTTAAATTAATTTTGGCAGATGGCGGTAGGAAAAGCTAAGGTGTACAATGGAGTGGTCAATCGATGGTCGGGATTTGACCTCATGCTATTCGACTGCCAGGAGAATTTGCTAGTGCCAGGGGTGTCATTTCCAGAAAATCATGTGCCTTATTGGAATTCTGATCCAGAGTACAACATGATCTATCAAGCATTTTGTTTTGCAGAGAAGCATTTGTAGGACCATGGATGCATTGTGGTATTCCATTCATGGAGTGTGGATGCCAAAAGCACCATTGTCGGACTATGTCAAGAGTACCCCAACTTGGTAAAAAAGAAAGAGTGGATGGGCATGAATTGGGTGCACTTGACATCAGCCATTAACCAAACCAACACGGTATGATTTTATCTATTCTCTAAAATTTTGTTTGCATTTATAATTTTATAATTTTTTTGAACTTCTTGTTTATGTATGTTTTGGTTTATGCTTGCAGACCTTGAAATTCGATATCACCCTCTTGGTGAAAGATCTTGGTACAAGAGGGAAATCGGAATTTTTTTTCAAGCGCTCGACAACAATGTTGAAGGCCAAAGTTGACCTCAAGCGTGATGACTTGTTGATCAACTACACCACCGAGGACTCCATGTTGATGAACAATATGGATCGGATCCCATGGCGCGGAGCTCGAGAGAAGGACGCTCGCTTCATCCAATTTATAATTGAAGGGACTACTGATGAAGGAGACTTGGTGCTTGATTGCACAGCATCCACAGGTGAGTTTGAATTTTCAGAAGTTGATTTTCAATGTCTACGCCATCCAAAAAAACACTTAGATATTGATTTGTGTTTTTCTTCAGGTGCCTCCATTACAGCATGTCGCGCATCAGGACGCCACATTGTGGCATTAGAAGAGGATGGAACGATTTTTTCATCCATTCTTGAGCCCATGAAGAAGTCCACTCCTCTTGTCGCACGAGTTTCAGCTACTGAGGCACCTGTAGTTGTAGCGTCACAAGATCCAGATGCCATGATCATAGTACCTCGCCAATTTGTTCGGCGAGCTAGACCTAGTAAGTAAGTTTCTCCGTTTTTTAAATATTGGTGTGCATTATACTTGTAATGCTTCATGAATCTAATATTCAACCATTTGTGTTTTCAGTAATGAAGGATTGATGTCAACGAATGCACTCAAGAAGAAACGAAGACTTATCTTGAGTCCGGAAAAGTCCTTCAATCTTCCAATGTATGCAGAGCAACTAGCTTTGGCATTTCAAGAGTTTGGTACTTCAAAATCCAAACGGCGTAATCCTTCATATGCTTTAAATGTCTTGCAATTCATAGACGGATCAGCATCCGAGGGGAGAGAGACCTCGAATTCTTCTAGCGACATAGATTCTGCGATAGAGTCTACTGCAACTTAGTCTTATGAGATTGACATATCCTATGAGTCAATCTATTATGTTCTGATTTTTATTATGATTGGATTTGTTTGTTTTATGGCTACATGTTGTGTGATTCATTTTCCTGGGCTCACTTGCATTGTTGGTTTTCTCTTATTGAAAATCTTTCCGCATAAAGATAGGGCGTGAAAGAAAAAATCATTCCAACCCGGAAATACAAAAGTCTTCTTAAACAAAATAGGGTTTGCGAAAACTAAAATCCTTAGCCAATCATAAACCCTAAACCAAAAAAAAATGATTAGAAAGAAATGTCCATATATAGATATACATAGCTATCCTTAAACAATCCCTAGACAAAAATGGGTGTGAGAAATAAAATTACATTCACCCCATCCTAAGAGTCTTCATGCAAAAAAATAGGAAGTGAACAAAAATTACAACAACCAAAGTTTTTTTGAAAAAGTTTGGTGTATGAAAAATTATGAACATATAAATAACCCAAGAGTCTTGCCAAAAATAATAGGGCTTCAAAAAAACATTACAACACTACAGTCTCAATAAAAAAAAATAGGGAGTGAAAAAAAATTACAACAACAGGAGAGACTCCATGAGAAAATCTTCTGTGTGATAAATTCTGAACATAACAATAACAGTCATTTCATGAATGCTAACAAGGAAAAATATACCAATTCAACTTTTGGATGAACGAGTGAATGATATAATTCTTCCTTTGCTTATAACAATTGACTGTACACTTATAACAATTGACCCAAACTTTGAGAGTTTGGGCCCGAAACCTTCAGAGTTTGGGCCGAAACTTTGTGATTTGGGGGAAACTTTTATAGGAGTTTGGCTAGCTTATTTAGATCATGAATCATGTAGTTCTTTCAATCTTTTTAGATGAGAAATTCATGTGATGATTGCTCTAAATTTCAAGTAATTTAATTTAGTATCATCTAGATTGTTGTCATTGCAATGCCCAAGACACTGCAATACACAATACAAATTGGTCACCAAAGGAGTGCCAACTTTATCATGCACAATTCACTTTTGCAATTGATGTCACTGACATCAATTTTTGTTTTCAATAAATGTTGAAAGTGATTCTAAGATTGCATGCATTTTTTATGAACTATTTCAAGTTTTAGGCCACATTAGCAATTTCTCATGATATACTTGCAATATGTGTGACCCTAAACTCCAATATTTCACCGGCATGACCTTTCTTCTAATGATTCTCATGACTCATAGACTCTTTAACTCTAAAAAAATGGTCCTACTTTAGAGGAATACTGCACCAAACAAAGTCTCTTACCAAAAGATATCCGATGACCCTAAGTGACAAATGGGTGGGTTTTAAGCATATTCTAAACCTTCTACTGAATACAAATGTTAAAGCATATATTTTTTCCTTTAATTCATAGATTACTTACAACTGAGAAAACAATTAAATAACCCTTCTAGTGGAGCCACGGTCATAGGTACATCCACAGTCATGGATACTTCATACTTTTTTCCCACTTTTTTTTTCCCGCTCACAAGCTCACAAACTCACGCTCACAGGCTCGCAAGCTAGCAACCTTGAAACTGCCTCTGCATACATAGATAGCTGAAATGATTTAGGAGGGCTAGGAAAAATCCACGATCTGCAAAGAATGGAACATGCTTAGAGTTCCTCATTTCCTAAGTTTGCCTACAAAACCTGAAGAACAACACATTAGACCACAAGTACTTAAGATGAAACAAAGAGATTCAAAGATGGAGTTAAAAGGAAAACTTACTTACTGAATCATGATGTCTTCACAATGTCCTGTTGTAATTCCGTACATATTGTAAAAACTTATTATTATATGTTTTATTCAATAACTTCATAGTGTCGCTATAGGGTTGAGAAGCTTAAAGGTGACGTTGTCCTGTGAAGATGTATAAGTGGATGGGTTTGCCTTAAACCTTCATTCAACCTTATTAGTGAGTTTGTTTTCTACTTTATAGTTCAAATGTCAAATTGGAGGGTTTTTTCTGAGTCTCAAGATGAAGAGCCTCAATTGGACCCTGAGCTTTCACTTTCACTTTCACAGTTGTCGGATCAACCTCTTTTGCCGCGAGATTTTAGACGTCCTCGAGAAGAAGCCGGATTGTCTCGATTGCCAAAACAACCTCGTGTGGAGCGGCGATGGCACGGTAATCTTGATGCTCATGCTCGAGCATTAGTGATCTTGCTTCAAGTCGGATGTGTCAAACTAGGTACTCATGAAGTGACGTTTGAGGCGAGTTATGAAGGCAAAAATAAGGACCAATATTTTTGTATGGTTCAACCTGTGGAGGGTAGTCGTGGCCACGAACGATGGTTGGAAGGGCCTGTCAATCCTTTGACAAAGGTTGAACGTACAGAATATGTTGTCGCTATTGTCAAACGCATTCTCAAGTTTCTTCAAATGGAGTGAAGCTTTGATTGGAACTTTGTTTTTTACCTCTAGTTGATATTTGTTAAGTTTTAGTTCTTATAGTTATGTTTTGAATGTTTATTAAAATCACAGTGGGTGATTGTATTTACCAGAAGTGAAATTTGAATTTGAATTTTAGTTAAAAAGGACTTTGATTTGGAGTGAATGTGAATGGGGAAGTGATTAGAATATTAGGTGGGCCTTGGTAGGGGCATGGGTTGAAGTGCCCCACCTCTTACCTTAGATGAGGAGGAAAAAGGTGGAAAATAAATCTTAAGGAAGGAAGGAGTATGTTGGTTGTTGGGGTTTAGAAGGCAAGTTTTGATTTGATGTAGCTCATGGAGCATTGATCTTTTGAAATGGAAAACTTTGACATATGATTCCTTATGATGTAACCTTTTCAAATTGTTCTTGCAAGTTAAATTTGGACTTGTGAATCAAAAGTTATAGAGTTTTGAAGTTGAGAAGACCTGAGGCTCTCCATTGAGAAGAGCAGAGGCTTTTTTCAGCCATAACTTTTGAAGTAATTCTCAACTTGTCTTCATATTTGGAGGAAGTATATATCATTATAGTATCTTTCTAAAGAGTCATCACTCATCTGATTTGGAGCTCAGAGGAGAAAGTTATGAGGAGTTGAAAGTATGGAGGAAAATTGGGATTCGGGAGAAGCAAGGCCGAAACTTGCGGTGGCTACGACTTTGGGTTTGTTTTTCATATGACTTCGAATGTTTTTGAAGAGTTAGTTTGTAAAATTTTCTATCCATAATGAGTTCATTTACTTGATTTGGACTCATATTGAAAAAGTTATGAATTGTGAAAGATAGGCGGGTGGGCTGCCTTCATAGTTTAGGAAACCGAGACTTTGTTCCTTAATAACTTTTGGACAAAGTTTTAGTTTCTTAAAAAACTTTTCCAAGTTGTAGATATCAATGTTAGGATTCTAAATTGCTATCACACTTGCAATTTGGATTTGTAGTTCAAAAGTTATAAAAGATTATAGAGGTAGTAGTTGGTTGACAAGGGAGTTAAGAAACCTCTACTTTGCACTCTAATAACTTTTGGACTTAGACAAGACAGTAACTTAGTTAGACTTGAAATTTGAAAGGTATCTTGCTTGTAAAGTTAGCTTTTCAGAATGCTATTATACTAAGCATTTGGAGACTTAGGCCATCTGTGGCACTAAGGAGAAGGTCATAGCTAGTGTAAAGAGTAGCTCTTTAGTGTTTTTATTTTTGTACTTTGGAGTTCTTTTGAAGATTTGAAGAATTAAAGAGTCCAAGACATGAAGACTTGAAGATTCAAAGGCCGTACATGCCAAGGACCTAGCCGTGTATTGTGGCTTGTGGCTTTGTTGTTCCTGGCTAGCTTTGGAGGCCCGTTGTCTTTTATTGTTGTTCCAATCCGGATTTGGAGGATCATTGCATTCAATTCTACATCGTAAACCTGTTGCAGGCTATATGAATATTCAACTTAGCCTCTTTTTGTGTTGTGGGTGATGAAGTGGGGTTGATCACCTACATGGTCGAATCTTATGTCGTTCTCATTGGTGAGGCTGGATTAATGACCAGTTGACTGGTGAATTTGAGGTTTAGGAGCCCATCATTCGAACGGCAGCTTGTGTTCTGTTGTCCCGTTTTACTTGTCCAAAAGCTTGTTTCTTATTACACATCTTTACTCATGCCCTTTAGATCCACTACATGATAGGATGGGTGAAGATCAAGTGAAGATTCAAGTTTGAAGACTTCGAAGACCAAGAGAAGATACAAGTTACAAGAATCTCCATCAAAACTCTACAACTAGCAGCCAGACACTTCGCGTGTTTTCTAAGCACACTCCTCTCAACACGAAAAAGACATGTTGGATTGGAATATCCTCGTCATCCAGATCAATTGAAGAAACAATAGGATATTGTGGTTCGGCCTCTGTAACCACCGGCGTGCGCATGGCCGGAGCTATCAAAGCATCAAAGATAGCCTTATCCTCCTCAAATGCCAACACATGATGGCGTGTAGCATGGCAAGCCTGAATGCTTGAACTTGTACACATCTAGTTCACAGATGAGAACATTACAATGAACCAAAGTAATTTGCACATTTCTATGAGAATCAAATTATTTAATAAGATAACAAACCTGTCGCTGTTGTGCAATCCATAACGACATCCCCCGGTGCTGAACATGCCTCCACAAGCATCTATATAAACTGGCGAGTCTTTTCACAAGGCCCACGCCAGGGTTTGGTGCCATTCGTGGTGACGTCATCTTTGTTACAAAAGTTTTGGAGGATGTCATCCTTGCCAACATTAACCCCAAGTGCGTCATGAGATGGAACGTCCTGGAATGAAATGAAGGTGCTGCCTTGAATGACATCTCTCTCACCACAAGAGAAATGGCAAACCGCATAGTCTGCAAAACAAGTCATGTGAGACTCTAGTAATGACGAACTTCAACTTCAACATGAACATGCAAAAAAAGATATTTAACTTACCGTCATAGTTGGATTCGATGGCGATGTCAAATGTAGCCGATTCATTCCCAACCAAGACTGCTTTATTTTAAAATCGTACCCTTTACAGCATCCAAAAAGGTGGCTTTTGTGGGGCACACTCGAAGGGTACATGACAAGCAAAGCCCCATTGTCATGCAGGTACTCCAAGGTGAAGTCAAAGATGGATAGCAGCCAGTGCATGTGGAATTCATTCCATTTTGGAATGGGTCCAGGTGGAGCCGATACAGTAGGTATATGGAGACCCTCCGGAACATCTACAATCATCAAGTCCACTGCCGCCACTGTACTGAGGACACCATTGGAGTAGCAATCTCTGTCACTAGAGTGCTGCAAAGGAATATGTAAGTTAGATAAATTAAACATGGTGTACTATTGAAATAGGAAAATACATATGGTGAATCTCGGAAAATATGGAAAATAATCTGAAGGAATTTCCGAAATATAATAAATTGTATAATCAAACTACTCAGAAACATAAATTACATGACATAAGGCCATATTTGTTACAATGAGACTTTTCGCAATCTCATTTTTATTGTTGACTCTGAGATAAATCGCTTTATCTCTTTACTAGTATTTTTTTATAAATAGGTAACAACACCAACTTTTAGAATTTCATTATGAGATCACTATTTGAACATTATTAATTTTTGGTTTCAATTACTATTTTTTAAAATAAATTTTCCATTAATTAGTATTTTGTCTCAAAATTTGCAAAAAGTCTCAATATAACAAATATGGCCTTACATTGTTATATGCAATGGAGGAAAGTGTACCATAGCTAAGAAAGTGAGAACGTCGTTGTAGGCCTTTGATGTACTATTCTTCCCTAAGGACATGAGGAATTCTAGTGACAAGTTTAAGATGCATTCGTCGATGTCAGGTACGGGATCAATGTTTTGAATTGTTGGTGATAGACCATGCAACAAGCGCTCCTGAGTGAGAGAGAAACCTGATGAAGAAGTTTTCATATTAGCAATGCTTCTTGCAGGTTCAGGCAACTTTGTCTCTACCTTCTTTTTCGTCCCTTTCTTTTTGACCTTCTCTTTCTCCTTCTCAGCTAGTGCCGCTCGCCTTTTCTTTTTATTATCTTCAATCCTCTTCTTTGCCTCCTCCATTTTATCAACCTTCCTCTTGTCAAAGGCCTCTTGTTTTTTGATGGCTCGAGCTTGGGCCTTAGGGTCTAAGCCAGAAAATTCATCAAACTCTGGCTCAACAACCATCGTGCCTTTTAGGGTCTGGAAAATTACCTCCTCCTCAGGCGGAGTGATTCCGAAGTTATACTCCAGGTACCAAGGGCGGGCCTGGAGGTGAGAACTGGTCCAGTTTTTTAGTTGTGTAGGGGAGAACATGTAGTCAGGGGATGACCGATCCAACCAAGTAGTAAGAAACGGGGGTAAATCTGCTTTTTCAATGGCCTTCTTGCTGTACAATTCAAACTTGAAGTACCTGCACATGAGAAGGTAATTGACACAAAACAATTAGAAATGCAGAATCACTTTAGAAACTCTTCTAATAAAGAACAATTTCCAAGAAAATTTTTAAAATTATACAAATATGAAAGACTCTACAATTTGTTAAGACTTGCACACTAACTAGACTAAATGCTACTAGAACCCCCAATCAATTAGAATGTTACACATTGTAGAATGATAAGTAATTAATGAGTAGCGCTTTCTATCTTGCTGGCACACTATCAACGTACTAGCGCATGATTAAATATAATAAATTATGAAAAAATGCATGAGTGTCTCCCCAAGGAAAGGCCCTCGGGGCCAAGAGCCTAGTCCTCATTCTAACATTATGCATACCTAGGTTGACCTAGTTAAACTTTGACATTGTAGAAGTTAAAAATAAAAAACATGACAAAGAGTTCAAAGAGAAAAAAAAAGGAAACGGTATGCATGAGGGCCACCTCAATATCCCTCTCTCGGGCCCGAGAGAACGTAATTGGTATTCAATGTATGCATAATGAAGCTTGAACATTTAGGAAAATCAAGAAGAATAAATACGTAACTACACTACAAAAAGTGTCTTTGTATTATTCAATTAGATGAATGCCCTGTATTGAAAACGAGACATCACTTCTTCGATTAAAAAAGGGTCATAGAACTACCACTAATATTATACATTTAGTTACATTCATCTCAAACAATAGACGTAGAGACTACAAGAAAAAGACTACACTAAAACGATTATGTTTCCATGAATGTTTATAATATTTCCAGAAATAGAATTGGTGACATGAAATGGGAATTGAATGCTAAGGAACTTTTGACAAAGGGTTCAAATTAATGAAAGGAACCTATATATCAAGCGCTTGATTGCGAGCAAGGCCCCTCTAAACTCTTTAAAAGAGTCAGACTTCTTGAACGAATCCGCACCCTTGAAAACCCCAGTGTAGGCATCGTCCCAGAGTTTCATTCGCCACCCCTCCATGTACTTAAGCAATGTCAGTGGCTCAGAAGAAACGGACATGTCAATACGAATATTATCTATTTGGATAATTGACTCAAACAACTCTACAGTTGCCTCCTCCATCTGCAGATCAATAAGCGTGGTTAGTATCCTGGTGGATCCTAGAAGAAATGGATTATCCAATAACAATAACTGATTCACACATGTAAAAATAAATAAGACCATAATCACATTATATGGAGAAACATACCCCAACGTACCAACATGCCTTTGCTAGAAATTGGAGAAGCTTCTCTTCATTGATAGGACAAGCTGGAAAACGGCGGGCCTCTTAAGATGGTCCAAATCCATTGATCCACCTTAGCCATTTGACCTTGAAAGTTGAGTTGACATTGGTAGTAGCTATCATTTGTAATTTGTCCAAAGTCAACTCTGGCACGGAGTAGAGGCTCCAGTGCCTCTCGATCTGCATGAAAGGAAATTACATCATTTATGAATTTTAAATGAAAATCACGAAGTCCCTATGTCTTGAAATTATATAAAGCAAATTATACCCCTTGCAAGAATTCAGGACCAAATGCAGGATTTGCGACAACAACAATCTTTGATAGCTTCTTATACAACTTCTAAGTGGATTCCTTAATGGTCGTCCTCATAGTAGCCGCTACACCTTCCTTAGACCTTTCATCAGGTGGAGTATCCTCATTGAACTTCCGAATTGCATTGTCTGCTGCTGCAACAATCTCTTGCTACAAACACATAGTTGTCATCAAATACTAAAACAACCTACAAAACCAGGATAACAATCCACAGAAAACGGTATATGCTAATAAATAAATACAAACATTTTGAATGAAATTCATGAAGTACATATACCTTAAAGATGAACGAGGTGAAGACCTCCAAAGGCATAGTGTACCATGCCTTCTGTGTGCTAAGTTGACAAGTCTTGACTTCATCAAAACTTAGAAGCTCATTAAACTTGTCTAACTCCATAACCCCATACTTTTGCACACGGTATAATGTGTGCACCAAATTGGTTTTCACATGCAAGTTTTCCGTGTGCTTGTCATACAATGTCGAAGTGGAAATAAATATCTAATTGTGAAAAGAGATTAAAGTGTACTAGGAACAGGCTCACAAATCACATACTTAATAAAAGCAATAAAAATATATGTAGACTTACTTGTTTATATTGTGCATAACCTGCATAGCAACTCCTATGCAATTCCTCATATCCAACACAATGGAGTCTACGGATATGTGCCACTCCCTCTCCAACTTGTGAAGACGCTCAATGTGATTCATCCATGCTATTCATCTATGGTTTCCGTCACAGACAAAAAACTTATAGTCAACCAAATGCTTCAGAGCAGCCTTGGATCGAAGGTGCATATTGAACTGATCATTGACTGAGTTCCACAAAGGTCTCCATCTCTCCTTCTCTGCCTCGGTGAAAACAGATGTTTGACCTTGTTCATCTGCAATAGAAATATAAAACACGTGAGCTCCCTCCTCATAGCCATGTACAAACTGCTGCTCAAGTAATATCAAATCACATGTAAGGGTTGGGCGAACCATAGGCATTGGAACCAGACAACAAAGTGGGATGCGCATTCGAGATAGATCGAACGTGGTCAACCTCAAACTGGATATCGTTGAGACAATGTCCATCTTCTGAGTTCTTCTAATATCGTCCTCCGTGACGTTGTCCTCTTGTCCCAAATGAAGAACATCCTCCAATTCCTCTATATCTTCATATGACTCAATTGGTGGTTGTAGACTAGGATCCACAATTCGTGAGCTTAGGGACTTCAATGGAGAGTCCGTAGATATTAGTTCCTCAACATTCTACACGATTTTACCAAGTGAGAAACACTTAAAAAAGCAGAATACGTTCCATAAGTGCTCCTATATCAGATATTCATCTGTGTAATCTTATAATACATACCTTGATATATGGATTTAGGCTAAAGACATAAAAATGTTCTCCAATGCCAAAATCACAGAAAAACACAATGACCGTGATTGCATGTTCCTGTAATTGACCTATACTATCCGCAACAAAAGATTTGAATGTCATCATTTGCCTCAAGCATGGATTGGACATCCATATCCTCGTAGTCACACGTACAATAATCAGTAGTGTCTTTTGAACTCGAAACTAGTATAACTAAATCGTTATTTCCAATGGAGCTACAACATGAATGTCGTGATGACATTAGGCTATCACTATATGTGTCATGACTTTCACGATCTAAATCGGCAAGTAAAGTGTCCAACCCTACGATTGGCGGCTGAAGAAGATTCTGGGCCGGAAGCAAGTGCCCAATATCCTCATCCCCAACTACATGGTCAATGACCTTGATGGGTGCCATTTCAACATTGGCCACCAGAATTACATCTTAGATATAAGAATCACAATATAACATTGTGAATTGGAGAATAGGTTTCTCTTTCGCTGTATGTAATAATAAGACTTTCCATTTCTATACATTGGTTCTTACAATCCAAATAGCCACATAAAAGATTAATATTACAAATTGGAGGCAATAAAGTAATCTACTAATACTTAATTATCACTATTCGACATTAGATCACAGTCCAAAGAATAAAGGATTCAATGAAGTCAAAAACTATGAAGACAGTTTTAAAATCCGAAAAGCATTACCTCTTGCACCATTCCTGCTCCATGTTGAAGATCCTCTGGTGCCTAAGACATTCCACAGATCACTATGTCACAAATAATAAATGCTCTATAAGCAAAATGATAATGACTTATATCATCTAATTTTGCGAAGTTGGATATAGAATATAAACACATCTAGAACATGTCTGATCTAATGCAATTCTGTAAAAATAGAATCACCAATGCCTCTAACTCATGAACTAGCGGGAAACCTTTGTCTGTGCATAACAGGGTAGCAGTGAACGGTCTCTCGGGCCCGAGAATGCTTTGGAGCTCGCGGGATCATGTATACATTTGGCATGCTTGAGGCTCCCTCGCCAAATTTCACTGACAACAGCCACAATCTGGCTTGTCGGAAACTCATGACCAAAATCTATTTCTCGATCAAGAACTCGCCTATATATTCTCAGATTTGCAAAAATCTCAAGCAATCCTCTCACCCGTGAAGGATTAGGGTTCACCTGTGTATACATGGCAGGGCATATACAATAGTTGTCCCGGGCCCGAGAGCTCCAGGGATTACAAAACATCATGCATAAGTTCAAGATAAGCTAGGCTATCTTGGCGGAGCACACTCACAATTGCTGATTCTGGCCTATTCGAAATTCACGACCTTGATCGATTTCTCAAGATGTATCCCGCGTAGAGATACGCAAATTTTTCAAATACTCAATTACTAATCTCAGTTCTCAAGGATCTAGGATCACCTCTGTATGCATGGCATTGAAGTTACGAGAGCTCTCTTGGGACCGAGAGGTTCATGGAACCTAGAAAATCATGCCTAAATTCTAGATGCCTGAGACTACCTTAGCAAAGCAAACTTCCAGCAGGAGAATCTTGACTGTCCAAAACTGACGACCATAATGGATTTCTCAAGTGGAAATACTCTAATTGTCCAGAAACTCAATTACTAATCCCAATTGTGTAAGCTTAGGGATCATTTGTCTATGCATGGCATTGAAGCTAGGAGATCTCTCTCGGGACTGAGAGGTACCCTAAACCCGTTAGATCATGTATAAGGAAGAAATTCCTGAAGCTACCTCGACGAAGACTAAATACATCAAGTAAAGCTGGCCTGCCCAAAACTCCTGACCATAATAGATTTCTCGAGAGGTACCTGTGAGGAGATATGCTATTTGTCCAAAAACTCAGTTACTAATCCCAATAGTGCTAGCTCAGGGATTACCTGTTTATGCATGGCATGAAGGCTACGAAAGCTCTCTCGAGACCGAGAGGTATTCTAAACCTGGACGATCATGCATAGCATGGGACAACCTCCGGCTATGTCAACGAAGGACACTCACAGGAGCAGAATTTTGACTGTCCAAAACTCACCAGAATAATTGATCTCACGAGTGGAGATACGTTCCTTGTCCCAAAACTCAGTTACTAATCCCAACAGTGCAGGCTCAAGGATCACTTGGCTATGCATGGCATTGAAGCGACGAAAGCTCTCTCGGGACCGAGAAGTACCCCAAACCTATACAGTCATGCATAACTTCGAAAGCCTACGGCTACGTCAATGAAGGACACTTACAGGAGTAGAATTTTGACTGTCTAAAACTCACCAGAATAATTGATCTCACGAGTGGAGATACGCTCCTTGTCCCAAAACTCAGTTACTGATCCCAATAGTGCAGCCTCAAGAATCACCTGGCTATGCATGGCATTGAAGTGACGAAAGCTCTCTCGGGACCGAGAGATACCCCAAACTTGTACATTCATGCATAACTTCGAATAGCCTGCGGCTACGTTGACGAAGGACACTTACAAGAGCCGAAGCATCAATGTCCTGAATTCACCAGAATAATAGATTTCCCAAGAAGTATTTCGCGTGGAGATTCCCTAACTGTAATGAATTTTCACTTATGCTCTCAAGACCTCAAGGAAATCAGAGCCCCTACATAACTCTCGTTCAAACCCCTCCGCTCTGCGGCAAAGACAAGTACGTCACAGCGAATGGAAATGTGAATGTCCTCAGGAACCCTAAAGTTAGATTTACGACATTTGTTGGAGTAAGAAGCAAAGACAATACCCTAGAGTATTCTCTTACAAAAGATTTGAGATTACTTGATTGTTTGTGTTCCTGTTCAATCGGTGAGGAGCCTCTTCTCCCGTGCCTGCAAGCTGACCACGCCGTAGTCGGAGGATTCGTTCCATTTTGATAATCCCAGTGATGCAGAAGCAAAGAAGGCGGAGAAGAAGATTGCCAATGCGATGCATAAACGGGCTGATTGACTAGGAGATGATGCGCTAATGGGAACCTAAGCTCGCAGCGCTACTTCAGCGATGGCGGCGCAATGACAGATTGTTACTGTTTTGGGTGTTAGGTTTGGATACCCCGAACCAAGGGGTTAGGTCAAGGCCAAGCTTGGATTCTTTGGCTGATATTTTCATGAGTATCTTCATTTCGCCTCTTCTTAAAATTCTACTGAATTGGTAGTTCTTTAGGGGAGCCGACCCATTCCTGACCATTTAAGTGTTTAGACTAATTTGAAGGTCGTCCTCTTGGGGGGGTAAATTTTGACATGTGTAGAAAAACAGTCTGCATGGTTTCCATAATTTTCCAAATTTGTCTTCCTCAAAGCAAGCTAACTATGAATTAATAAGCCAGAGATTCTATCCCTCCCATACTGGTGACATATGCGTTGGTATTCCGCTCATAGGTTGGAAACAAAATGGACAATGCTTTATTACTATGATGGAAAACTATATCACAAAGTTATGTTTTCAATGAACTCCTCATAATGTGGTATGTAAATTTGGCTCACCGCCAAGTGTCATCTTACCAAGTAGGAATATAGTTCCCAACTATTGTGTGTCAAAATTGATCATTTATTTCTTTCACATTGTACGGAAATAGAATAGCATACTTTGCCAAAATGGGGGAGTGGTCAGGAATGGGTTGCCTCCCCTACAGCTATTAGAAAATGGCTGAACTATTTCTTTTTTGTATTTGGCTCCCTTTTATTCTGGAATGAGTCTACGGGTCAAGCCCTTTAAGGATGTATCATCGATTATGGAATTGGTGGTATTTGATGAAGGAAACAGTGACCAAAGTTTTTCAATGTATTGTAAATACATGATCATGGTTGAAAGTATATAATAGTGTCTCAGAACTCATCTATTACAGAACTGTAAATGGATTGTAAAGCTAATTACAACTAAGGGAATGTAAAGCTGAATAAGTGTTTTATTGATGGACCCACTACAAGAGATGAGGGTAACTTAAAGAGGAAACATTAGTAAGGAATTGTTGAAGTTTGTCTCCCATTCCTGGAAGGTCACGTATGGAAGTAGAATTCAGTCAACTGAAGTTCGGATTGCACATCGGTCAAGGTATGCTCGCAAAACACATAATTTTCGGTCGCAACTGTTGACTCATCCATTCAAGTAGTGTCTGCATAGTGCTTCCAGAAAGAATGCGCACAGTAATTTACTCTCCCTTTTTTACAAATTTTTCTATGTGAAGCAGTAAATTAAGGGACAACTGGAAAATGCGATTCGTTTGTCATTAGCAACTGTGAGAGTAGCATCGGTTTTTTCATGGTAGGGTAAGGCAAGACTGGAAGTGCATGAATTTCTTTATACTGCACGAGATATTGTGATTGTTGTCCAATTGTTTTGCATGCTCGCATACGACATAGGAGTCACACTTTTTGTATTCTCAGTGGTTCTACAGAGGATTTCGGCTTCACTTTAGAAACCATTCTTGTGGTTGCATGGTGCTTCAACGGATTGGGCGTTTTTTATCTTCTTTGTTCCAATTGTCCACTCTAACCAAACATTTTGAGGAAGGACATTTCAACGAAGAAGTGTTTTGTTATGCGACCGTCACTTCCAAAATCACAAAAGTTGTTGGATGCCACTTCTAAAATTGTGGGACTTTATTGTGTACAAAATTTGTTATTTACAACAAGATTTCTAATATATTTGCTGATCATTGAAAATCAATGAAAATAAAAGTGTAATCGAGAACATTTTTTGAAATTAGTGGAAAAGAAACCAAAACGCAGTCATAGACACTTTAATGGAAGAATTACTCATAATTTTTCCAACTCCTTCCCTTCCATCATATTTTCATTCTGCCACATTAATCTCCACCTCACAGCTCCTCCCTGTTCTGAGCATGAAAAATTGTCTACCGTTTTCCTTAGTTCCTTCATATAGTATGATACAGAGGTAATGCATACACACGGAGGAGGCACTACAGTAGCGAAGGCAATAGCTCCCTCTCCAACAGCAGAAAAGTGTTTAGGAAAAAAGATGAAGTCTTCGCCTTAGTGCATGGTGTGCTTCTCTTCCTCCCCTTCCTCTTTATGACATTCCTTGACTCTTGCTTCGAATTTAAGTATCTTTTATCAAAACGTGTGCCTTCAAATTACTGTGTGTACCTGTCGCGATGTTGAACTGAAGTTAGACTTCCAATAAATTTAGACAATTGTAGCAACTGATTACAGAAAATGGGGAAAGAAAGCAACAATTGAGTATGAGGAAAAAAGGCTCATAGTCACAATGGTATCAAAGTCACTTCACTTTGTCATCAAAGTCTATTAACTTATGAATTTGGATAATTAACTTCACTTTTGTTTGATGTAAATTGAATTCAAGTTTTCCAAGGACACAATTCACAAGACTAAATTTATCATACCTTTTGATATAGACTATCCCTTCCTGGTTCATGCGCGCCCACGGAGAATAATTCTAGCACTACATTCGAATGAAGTATGCCAAAAGCACACTTCTTTGGTCTATCACCGTCTCCGTATGTTTCATAGAAGATCATCCAAATGTACTGTTTGGGGCGGACTGGAAGGGATTAATGGTATTCTAGATTCTTGAATGACACGTCTTGAAATTCTCCTTCTGCATGTCGCTCTTCAATGTGTTCCATACTGCTGGAAGCGGAAGATTGGGATGTAGTCTACTGGGAGAGGACAACATCTACGGTTGATGCCAACGATCATGACATACATGCACGCATGCATCATCATGAAAACAAGTAGTACTGCATTCAATTCATGAACTCCTTCGCTGTGTGACTTTAATGTACATAAGCATATACTTAATTCCCCATCTTCAATAGTTATGCGACAATGACAATTTTGAACTTCATTGGAAACGATATCATGCCTATCCTTATTGACTAAATACATTATACCTTCGCCCCAGTTTTTCATTTAGCACCTCACTTTCATTAAATTTACGCCCAACTTTGTCATTGTTTAGTCTCTTGTTCACATACTATACCGTATTTTAACTTCCAGAGAAACTACGTTTCCCCTTCATGTCTATTAGTATCCGTCATTGTTACGGTCCGCATATTACTTGTTCTTTATTGAACTTCCCTGCAAATTGTGTAGAAGGAGGGATTCCATTTTGCAAAATACCTGATCACTTGAAACTCATGAATACTTTCCAAGTTGACGGCCTCTCTAATCGTATGATGATGACGCATCTTCTTCCTTTCCTCACTTGTCCATTTCATACATAACGGTACTGTTCAAAGCCACTTACTATGCTCCTCAATTCTATCATTTTATGCACTCCTTGTTTTGAAGACGCAACATTCTGCATGACAAAATACTCGGCCAACTGATGAAGAGGATTCAATACAAATTTCAATGGATTTGCTACTAGGCACCTAATAAGAAAAGCAAAGACTCAACAAATCCATACATTCCCTGGCACTCGAGAAACATGGTCGTCTGTAGAGAATTTAAATGCTTGGACTCCTCACTTTCTACACAAACATGTTAGGGGCCATTAGTAACAGGATTCACAGTTGCAACCCAACGACGGCCATAGTCTTCCATTTCTGGTAACAAAGAAGAGGAATTAAAAAATTTGGAGCGGCTCAGTGGATCCCAATCACGTGCACATATGCTAATCTAGAGCTACCACACCATAATAGAAGAAGATCCATTCTGTATTTCTCAGCCTTAACAAATGAATAGGACAACATACTGAATGGAAAAAGCACTGTAATTTTTATTCACTTGTGAATAAATACCAACATGGAATTCATGTCGACAATCATCCATGAATGTTTCCATAAAAATTTCCAGAATAATGTGTAGGCTATTCACTTTCTACAGGCATAAGGTACATTAATGAACACATGGAACATTGACTAAAAAAATAATATTCCAAAGATATAACTATCTTTTTCTGGCCTATCAACAACATTCTTTACAATAATGTAGTGACTCCCCTCATGCAATCTCTGCATTGCAACACCTTCTAATTGTTGTGCCCTACAAAAAGATATGCAAACACATACAGAGGGTAGCATAGCTATTTGAAAGAAACACCCTTGACCTAAATAAGTATACCGCAAGCTCATATTCCGCCCGTCCTCTATACTAGCAAAGCATGTCAATCTCAATTTCAAGATTATGTAAATCATTTTCAACGAATAATTGGAAATTATGAAATCAAAATCATTATCATCTGTTGAAAGAATAACAAAAAAAATCCTAGAAAATGCTTCGATGAGTGTAATGACAAGGTCCAGGTCCCACTACCCCTTGCGTAAAAAGTACCCCTTCAGAACAAGACCGTTCCTCTTCAAGAAGTCCACCATTTTCACTTTCGCTTGCATTGGAACTTTTGGAAGAAAACAACACAACAAAAACTCATAGTGTAGAACAATATATAATTGTTATTAATATGAAAGGATACCCACTCCTAGCTAGTTCGACCTACTAAACATACCATTTGAAGTTCACCACATTCGTTCGTAGCTCGACGGAAATAATTGAACCTCTAATTCTGCATTGGCAAGATGACACATTTTTATGGAAAACTAAGAGCAATTATATTTCCACTAATGTTTAACAACACATACGAACGGAGAAATCCACCAAAAATTCACCTTAGTCATCCATCACTTTACACGAAGAGATACCAGAAATATGTTAAATTTCTAAAGAAGGCATTCACTTCGTGTAGCACAACTTTTCCACAACGATTTCTTCAATTACAATAAATTATTTAAAAAACATAGCACGAGAGCATACTTGATAATGAGCCACTGAAGGCTGAACATTTTCTCCACCTATTAAATTGAACACACCTTCTTCATACAGAATGCAATATAAGCGGAATATAATAATAACGACCAGTTTCAACCGAATGCCTTTTCCTTCTTGCTATTTCAACTACTCCACACTTTCACATACCTCAATTCTTTTGAAGTTTGAATCGCCTATAAGGGACATCTTCGACTTTCTCTTCATCCTACTACTACATTAACACAAGCATTATGAGAATTGACTTTCCTGTCACAATCGTGCAATAATATGAATGAATGAAAACATGCATTGACTGGAAACTCTATGATGTCAGACAATCACATGCAGTACTTCCCTCCATTCTTTTATGCTATGTGAATGACTACGAAAAGAAAATTCAACCTGGGTACATACGTATGACAAAAAATCAATCAATCAATTCCTTACGCAATCGCACCTGTAACTTACAATGACTATAGCCACAAAAAAAATGGAATGAAATGCATAACAGGTTCTTTCGTACGTACCAGGGTTGCTAGCATACGAGCTTGTGAGCATGAGCTTGTGAACGGGAGAAATAAAAGTGGAAAAAAAGAGCGAGGTACCCATGTCCGTGGTTGTACCTATTACCGTGGCTCCACTAAATATGGAATTTATTGAAAGGTTATTTCATTGTTTTCTCAATTTTGAGTGATCTATGAACATAAAAAGGAAAAAATACTTTGACATTAAGTTTGCATCCAGGAGAGGGTTTAGGGTATACTTAAAACCCACTCATCTCTTAGTTTCTCACATTGGAATTCTTTTGGAAAAACACTTTGTTTAGGGTGATATTCCTTTGAAATGGAACCATTTTATTAGTCGTGAAGAGTCTCTGGGTCATGAGAATATATTTATCCTTTGACACTCTTTATTTTTTTGGACTCTCTCTACATGATGTGGATATATTTTTCATTCTCACCATTTTTTGGGTGTTCCAAGTTTAGGTGGGATTGACTTGATTTTCTCTTTGAATACTAACACATGAATACAATTGTGTTGTAATGTTGAAATTCCTTTTTGTTCATGAAGACAAATAGTCAAAGACGTGGTTTAGGTGTATTTTGTTCACACTCAATATATTTCGATGGAGAGCCTCTATTGTTCTAATGTTTTTTCTCACCCTTTTTTCCTCATGAAGACTCTCGTGTCGTTGCAATGTAATTTTGTTTCACAATTTTTTGGGCATGAAGATTCTTGTGTCTAGGGTATGATTTTGGCACACCCTATTTCTTTCATGAAGTGTGGACTGCTATTATTTTTTTGCAAACCCTAGTTTGTTTAGGAAGATTCTATTGTTATTGTTATGTTCATAATTTATCACACATAAGATTTTCTCATGGAGACTCTTCTGTTCTGGTAATTTTTTTTCACTCCCTATTTTTTTTCACTCCCTATTTTTTTTCATGCAGACTTTTTGGACTTCTGGCATGAATGTAATTTACTTCCTTACATCCATTTTTGGTGGTTTAATGTTTAGGGATAAGTGTATAGACATTTTTATTTTACCATCTATTTTGGGATAAGAGACTATGATTGTTGTGAAATTTTTTTTTTGTTCCAAACCCTATTCTAATTAGGAAGATTCTTGTGTTGGAATAATTTATTCTTTGACCCCCTATTATATTCCACGAAGAATTCAAGGATAGCATAATTAGGGCTTAGGATTTTGACACCAAATTTCTTCTTATTATAAATCATTTGTTACTATGTATAATTATTTTAATAGAACCTATTAGTTCTAGCTCAAGATCTATGATTGGTATTAGGGAATAATTTCTAGCACTTTCCACACCCAAATGTCCTTCATAAGACATTTGGGTTGCTGGAAATTTATTTTAATTTTCTAGAACTAATCATTTCAAAAAGACATTTTAGATGGCGTGATTTGTTTTTTTATTTTATCTAATAGGGTTTGGGAATTTAATACTATAATTTTTGTGAACTACTAAATCTTTATCATAGGGTTATTCATTAGATATGATTCATTACTTATTCTAATTTTGGGTCCACCCCATTTTCGAGGATGAACCCACTTCGCTTGGTGTGAATATTTCTTTCTTTTTGAAAATATATATTTTTATTTAGACACCTCATCAAACACTTCGCATTTGGAATAGTGTACATTGATTTCACTTCTTCAGACCCTACAATAGAATTTTTGACATGGTACATGATACTTGACTAGAAGAGAAAATGAATCACACAACATGTAGCCATAAAAGACACAAAACCAATCATAAAGAAAATCAAAACATAATGGGTTGACTCATAAGATATGTCAATCTCATGAGCCTAAGTCGAAGTAAACTCTGTCGCAGAATCCATGTCACTAGAAGAATTTGTGGTCTCTTTTCCCTCGGATGCTGATCCATCTATGAATTGTAAGACATTTAAAGCATATGAAGGGTTACAGTGTTTGGGTTTTGAAGTACCAAACTCCGCAAATGCTGAAGCTAGTTGCTCTGCATACACTGGAAGATCGAACGTTTTCTCTGGACTCAAGAGAAGTCTTCTTCTCTTCTTCACTACATTTGCGGACATCAATCCCTCACTGCTATAAACACAAATCATTGAATGTTAGAATCGTAAAGCATTACAATTACCATGCTGACCAATAATTAAGAAATGGAGAAACTTACTTACTAGGTCTAGCTCGGTGAACGAACTTGCGAGGTATTATGATCATGGCATTTGGATCCTGTCATGCTACTATTGCAGGCGCTTCGATAGTCGCAACTATTGCGACAGGAGGAGTGGTCTTTTTCATGGGCTCAAGGATAGATGAAAAAATTGTCTGATCCGACTCCAACGCCACAATGTGGTGTCCTGTTGCACGACATGCTATAATGGAGGCGCCTAAAAGAAAACCCAGAAATCAATAGCTCAATGGTTTAGGGTATGACATAAAAATTGAAAACCAACTTTTGAAAAGCCAAACTAACCTGTAGATGTTGTGCAATCGAGGACCAAGTCTCCCTCATTAGTAGTTCTTTCAATTATAAACTGGATGAATCGTGCGTCCTTCTCTCGAGCCCCGCGCCAGGGCATTTGATCCATGTTGTTCATCAACATAGAGTCCTCAGTGGTGTAATTGATCAACAAGTCATCACGCTTGAGGTCAACTTTGGCCTTCAACATCGTTGTCGAGCGTTTGAAGAAGAAGTTGGACTTCCCTTTTGCACCTAGATCTTTTACTAAGAGGGTGATGCCGAACTTCAGAGTCTGCAAGCAAAAACAAGACATATATAAAGCAGAAGTTCAAGAGAATTATGAAATGAGAAATGCAAACAAAAGTTTGAAGAATGTATAAAATCGAACCGTGCTAGTTTTGTCAATAGCGGACGTCAAGTGCACTCGATTCATGCCCATCTACTCTTTCTTTTTCACCATGTTGGGGTACTCTTGACATAATCCGGCAATGGTGCTTTTGGCATCCATGCTCCATGAATGGAACACCACAATGCAACCGTGATCCTGCAAATGCTTTTTTGCAAAGAAAAATACTTGATAGATCATGTTGTACTCTGGATTTGAGTTCCAATAAGGCACATGATTTTCTAGAAAGGACACCCCCGGCACTGGCAAATTCTCTTGGCAGTCGAATAGCATGAGGTCAAATCCTAGCCATTGATTGACCACCCCATTATACACCCTAGCCTTTCCTACCGCCATCTGCCATAACAAATTCAAACTCATGAGTCCTTATCATGTAGAAGGTGTGATAATGTACTAATATAGTGAAACTTTAGATTACAAAATAATACAATTCATTTACCTTTCCGAGAAAGTCCATGACTTCGGTGTAGCAATTTGGACCCTCATTGATTTCATTGTCAACAACGTCTACAATAGAGACATTGAGCACTAATTCCTCCGATGTCACGTCATCATCATCACCTATGGCAATCACTTGTGTGCCTTGGGTGACCATCTCTTCGGTGAACTCCGGCAATATAGCCTTCCTCTTCATCCCATTGTGTACTCCAGCTTCCATTTGTGAGCCTTGATCTACCGTCAATGATGCCAGAACAACACCTTCTCTATCTTCTTTCTTCTTCCCTTTTGTCTTGGCCTTGTCGTCCTTTTCCTTTTCCTTCTCCTTCTCTACTAACTTGGCCACATGCTTTGCCTCCTTCTTCTCTCTGTTTTCCAAAGCAACTTGTATCCGAGCTGCTTTCCTCTTGTCATTGCTTTCCCTCCTCACAATGGCCCTCTCCCTTTGTTTATCAGTCAACCCTGCGAACTCGTCCACGTCCATGTCAATAGTTCCAATTCCCTCCAAAGAATTTTGCAATTCAACCTTTGACGGATGCATGTACGAGATCAGACAATCAATGTACCATCCGCCTCCATTGAGGTGAGCTGTGGTATATGTTCGGAGTTGATTCGCAGTGTACATGCAATCTGCGAAACTACGGTCGAGAAAATGCGAGAGGAATGGAGGCAAGTCCTTTTTTGCAATTGCCCCTTTTGCCTCAAGCTCATGCTTGAAGTACGTGCAAAATAAGAAAGCATGACATCGATGATCAATAGAAAAATATCAAGGAAGGCAAGACTACTATTTCAACCTCTGAACTTCATGCAATACTACATGAGAACATTAATTTTAACTTAACCGAAATTTAGCTCAAAACATTACATTGAAGAGTTTAGAGGGAATAAAAATGTGGGGTCCAGTAAGTATTTGACAAACCACTGTCGGATCCGACAGTGGTTTGGAAGGTACCTCAAGGACCCCCCATTTCGGGTTCTTTCTTTCATTGTCTTTTTTCTGGTTTCTGGTTTTAGGGTCAAGAGAAACCTAGACATTATAGAATTGAAAGTATTGAAATATTGTAAATCAAATCATTAGACAAGAATTTGAGCATACCAAAAAAGCACCCTTCGCACCGCCTGCTTTGACCCCTCACAAGTCATGAAATTGTCACTTTTTTTGAAGTAGTTTGTTCCTCTGAGGTGGGCCATGAAGCCTTGATCCCAAATCTTCCTCCTCCAACCTTCTATATATTCAGCCAAGGTCTCGGGTTGGAGTGGAACATTCATGTTGATGTTGATTTGGTCTTGCCTCACCACGTTCTCAAAGTATTCTATAGTTGCATCTTCAATCTGTAAACACCCTAAATCATTTAACATTCAAAAAATACATATTGCTATATAAAAACTATAAAAAAACATAGTTTTTTTCATTGAAAACTTTGAAGCTCTTAAAATCAAAATTATTACATATCAAATACTTACCCCGGCATACCAAACGCATCTATTTAAGAAAGGGCCCAACAATGTCTCAAATATTGGCCTCGGTGGAAATCGTCTAGCATTACGTGAAGGTATCGAGGAGTTCCACCACTTTAGAAACTCGGTCTTGTGAAAAGGAGTGGTGTTGTATGTGGCCACCATTTGAAGTTTCTCAAGAGTCATCTTAGGGACTTCATTTGCACTCCAATGTTTCTCAACCTACTCTCAAAAGATATAAAATGTCAATTACAAGTGGAACTCCATATGAGACTATTGTCATATATTGATAATGCATTTAGGAAACTTACTTCTTCCAAAAATTCCGGCTTATGTGCGGGATTAGCCATTACGACCAACTTCATCATCTTCACATTAAGTTTGCCTGTTTTCTCTTTTGCTCCACCTCTCATAGCATGTGCGAGTCCCTCGGGAGTTTTCTCTTGCTCTGGGGTGATCTCATTGTACTTTCGTAGTGTTGCATCCATTGCATGAGCTATCTCTTGCTGGACACATCCATAAATTAAAGAAATTCAAATAATTGAGGAAGAGAAAAGCCAATATAAAATACACCAAGCACATTCAAATCAATGTCAAAATATAATAGAATAACTATGTTCAAATAGAAGTCACAAAAAAATATTGTGATATTCATCCAAAAAATTCTCACCCGGAAAAGAATGTTGTGAAGACCTCCAGTGGCATAGAGTACCAAGTCTTTCTGGTTTTGGGGGCTCCACACCGTTTGAGCTCTGATGGCCTCAACATCTCGTTGAAGCGCTCGATGGGAAGTAGTCCATACTTTTGAACCCGATATAAAGTATGGACTAGATTGGTCTTCACATGTGACTCTTCGGTAGACCTACAATTTATAGAGAAAATATTGTTTAGGGTTTTGTAAGTCATATGCATCATTTTCACGTGACATTCTAAATTGAATTAAATGCCAAATTCACAAAGCGTGCATATATTACTTACTTATTTATGTCATGCATGACATGCATGACCAACTTTGTCTTCCACTTTGTATCTAAAATAATAGAGTCCATGGCATAGTGCCAATCCCATTCCTTTGAGTGCTTCCTGTTGATATGAGTCATCCACGAAAGGAGTCTGTGATTACCATCACAAACAAAGAACTTGAGATTTTTCAAGAACCTCAACTCGGGAATGGCCTCAAGTTGGGCGTTGAAAATGGCATTCCTCTTTCTCCACAATGGATCCCACCCTTCCATCTCTTCCTCCATCAATTTGGAACTCTCTTCGGCTTCATTTGTGGTGGTGACATAAAAAATTGTGGCTCCATCACGGTATCCTTTATTGAATTCTTGCTCAAGCAACTTCAAATCACATGTTAGTGTTGGCCTCACCATAGGTATAGCCACCATTCGACATAGTGGGATTTGCAATCGAAACATATGGTCGGGCTTCATCCTCAAAGAAGCGATGGTCTTCACAGAATCTACCTTGTGATACGAGCGCAAGTCGTCCTCATCCAAGTCTTTGTCTTCTTCCTCCAAGACATCTACCACCACATCCTCTTCTATGAACTCCCCTTCGTCTTCACCTTCAATGTCCGGTTGAGGGGTGTCATTCTTGATTTGAGTCTCCATAATGGTCTCATCTTGTGACAACAACGTGGGAGATACATCCATCTGCTTGTGTATAACAATAAAAGATAATCACCATTCACGAATTTAGGAAAAGAAATGTATTTGAAACTGAAAGATGCACATTCCTAATTTCTAACATGTATTCAAGGATTACGAATGCAATAACAAGTACAATTGAACCATTAATAAATTCAAAATAGGTAGAAATATCATATGAATTAGCCATGCAAGGGCATGAATCAATATGTTTACAAAATGACTCCAAGTGAATGGAATCAATCAATGTCTACATCACCCTCCGAGTCGGAATTGAGGTGAATGATGACAACCTCCTATCTACCTTGAATCGTGCTAAGATGACATTGACATGTGTCTTCCCACATTGGCCCATCCACAATAATGGATACTTGACTCTCTGAGCTATACTCTGTCTCAGAATTCTCAAGAGACATTACGGTTGTCCTGCATCAGGCAAACTCTAGCATTCTAGCAAGATATTCACGACATCTGCGCGCATTGGGGTCACTCACCCGACTCATACATGAGACCTCGAAAGCATCTGCAGCACGGTCAGCAGTATCCATGATATCATTGAAACTTACCACATCTTCCCCATCAACTTCTTCTTCTTCTTTGGATTCATTGGAGACCTCCATGGCTCTGTTTACTGGTGTGAAAGGTTGAGATGGTCCTGCTTCCTCAGCAATTGGGAGAGTTTGAGGTTGAAGAGCGGTTGTGGTTTTACTCCCTCTACGTCCTCCCTATTTTTTTAATCAACACATTTCACACAAATAGTAGGGTCAAAACATAAATTAGAAAGTCAATCTCAAATCTACCAAAATGAAACCTCAACATCTTCACACAACAAAGTAATGAAACTTTGATTAAAAAATGGCCCAATGGAGTACTTGTAGAAGTACTAATTGGAATTTGAAACATTCACAGACTTCAATACGAACATGCTTTTGTGTGAGGAAATCTTAGATATTAAAACATCAAAAATTCTGTTTATTTGAAAGATCTTACAATGTACAATAAGCAAAGATGTCAACATGCTGTAAGATGAAATGACCACTTAGGTATAGGTTTAAAAGATCTAGCATTCTCAATTTTCAAAACAATGCATATGATTCTACTGACATGAAGCATCCTAAAATGTACACTTCTGAAAGATCAATATGTTTTCTCATATTCAAGAGAAAATTAGGGTCAATAGTAAAATATATAACGGTCAGTAGTAAATAACCAAAACAGAAGTAAGAGATCTTTCACATCAATCATTAAGATCATTGAAATCGGAGAATTAAAATTTAAATATGAAGAATGGAGAATCCCACATGTTTGGGATCACAGGGTGAAGATTGTATAACAAAGAAAACAAAACCCAGATCTTGGGGGTCCAAGAGATGATTGACATTGGACCGTCGGATCCGACACTATAGTGTGATGCATCTGGTGGACCCCCAACATCCATGACATTAAGGACACTATGTTTTGGGTTTTCGTTAGGATGAAAATTGCTACACTAAATCTCCTTATGTTTTCAAACTGAAGCTAACAAAATATATTTGATTTCACTCTTCTAGATTAAAACAATATAAATATCTATCACATTTGGGGGGTCCAGGAAGGGCTCGTGGAAGTACTGTCGGATCCGACAGTGGTCCAAAGTATCTTAACTAGACCCTAGGTTCTTTTTCTTGTTTTCCAAAATAATCTCTCTCTCTTAAATCTAATAATATCTTTCATTACATTTGACTAGGACAAGAAAAATGACCAAATTAATTGAGATAAGGAAGTTGTTAAGAATCCTTATTAATTGACGAGGTGAAGTCGGAAACTCATGAAATTAACTCTTCAAATATCAAATAAAAAATTTGATTAAAGTTCCCATATGGGATAAAGCCCAGTAATCAAGTGAAAACTATATTAGTCCACAGGTACTTCTAACAATGGTATTAAATCACCGAATTTTACCAAAAAACTTGAATCAGTATCAAAGGCAGACGGTCCGCAAGGTTCGGACAACCTCGACCTAACGTTCGGTCAATCAACCAGCACTGAGCTGTACAGTAACTTATTTTATTCAATCATGCTAATTCCAAGGGGATCAAGCCCGTTGCCTAAAGGCATGCGACTTTCCCAGTCAAAGGAAAACTACTTCGTAGGGTCCTGTTGGCCCAACCGGTGAAGGCGTCGGATCCGACAGTCAATGAAGATCGCCTATGTGGACCTATGGGATTTGAATCCTAGACAAAGTGATCGATCAAAGTCGAACTCTCTTGATCTAGAGACTCATCGATCAAGTTCAAACTGTCTTGATTCTAAGGGGACTCGAGCCCCTACCCAAGGGCATGAGACTTTCACAGCAACAAAGGAAAACTTCTTCGTGGGGGTGCTGTTGGCCGAGATGGTGAAGGCATCATATCCGACAGTCAAAATGGATCGCCAACGAGGACCTACGGGATTTGAATCCTGGACAAACTAGTCGATCAAGTTCGAACTCTTTTGATTCTGGAAACTCATCGATCAAGTTCGCACTCTCTTGATTCTAAGGGGGATCCATCAATCAAGTTCAAACTGTCTTGATTCTAAGGGGTCCAGCCCCTGCCTAAGGGCATGAGAATTTCATAGCAACAAAGGAAAACTAATTCGTGGGGTCCTGTTGGCCCAGTGGTGAAGGCGTTGGATCCACAAGCAAAGTGGATTATCGTACATCAACCTACGGGATTTAGGGTCCTGGACAAACTGATCGATCAAAGTTGAACTCTCTTGATCTGGAGACTCATCAATCAAGTTCAAACTGTCTTGATTCTAAGGGGGATCCTGCCCCTGCCCAAGGGCATGAGAATTTCACAGCAACAAAGGAAAACTTCTTTTTGGGGGTGTTGTTGGCCCAGACAGTGAAGGCGTCGGATTAGACAGTCAAAATGGATCGCGAGCGAGGACCTACGGGATTTGAATCCTGGACAAATTGGTCGATTAAGTTCGAGCTCTCTTGATTCTAGAAACTCATCGATTCAAGTTCAAACTCTCTTGATTCTAAGGGAATCCAACGATCAAGTTCAAACTGACTTGATTCTAAGGGGAATCCTGCCCCTACCCAAGGGCATGAGAATTTCACAGCAACAAAGGAAAACAAATTCGCGGGGGTGCTATTGCCCAGACGGTGAAGGCGTCGAATCCGACAGTAAACGAAGCTCGCATACATCAACCTACAGGATTTGATCCTAGACACCCTAATCGATCAAAGTCGAACTCTCTTGGTTCTGGAAACTCATCGAACAAGTTCAAACTGTCTTGATTCTAAGGGGATCCAGCCCCTGTCCAAGGGCATGAGACTTTCACAGAAACAAAGGAAAACTACTTCGTGGGGTCCCGCAGGTCCAGCGGTGAAGGCATCGGATCCGCAGACAAAATGGATCGCCAACCTAAGTTTGAATTGTCTTGATTCTAAGGGGGATCGAGCCCCTGCCCAAGGATAGGCGACTTTCACAGGAACGAAGCGCACGCCCCAATAAACTCTGGAAGAAGAAAATCAAGCCGCTATTGATCCCAACCAACCACTCAACAATCACAGAATCTCATCAATAATTCTCCGAAGTTGCACAATCCTCAATAGTGAACAAGTAAAGTATAATCGAATTACAAGAA
The DNA here is from genome assembly GCA_963920665.1 of Straminergon stramineum. Lineage (NCBI taxonomy): Eukaryota > Viridiplantae > Streptophyta > Bryopsida > Hypnales > Calliergonaceae > Straminergon > Straminergon stramineum. Next base: position 20,280,165 of record OY987270.1, read on the forward strand.
AATGCAGACTTGCTGCAGAGGAGGAGCTGGAGTCGTTGTCTCCTGTCTACGTGCGTCTTCCAAGTTTCTACCGTCTCTCACCCGGCACCTGGTATTCCGCATCATCCTGGCTTCCTGCTCACCGAGAGTACAATGGAATTAGAAGGTGGAGTAACCTCAGATCGGTTGAAAGATCATGAAAAAAGAGGCAGAGTGGCAGACTGGACGGTAGAGAGGATCGACGTCCGTAGAGACTTTGCGAATTTGGAGAGCCCAGACAGCCGATGCGAGAATCCAGGGGACGAGGCAGGGACTGCCACGCCGCCTGATCTGCCCGAGCCCCTGGGGTCCAAGATCCACGCCGCCTAATCTGCCCGAGCTTTGGGGTCCAGGGATCCACACCGCTTGATCTACTCGAGCAACAGGGGGCCAGATCTTACGATGCTACTTATTCTGGCTGTAGGGTTCGCCAATTTCCTCTCAGGGATGTTACTCATTTTAGATGGATGTGTTTAGGATTGCCCTCCATTGGTTTAGTGTGGCCAAGAATTATTTCTTGTAAATCATCATAATTATTGAAATTCTAATGAAGGATTAATTCAGTATAGAAGCTTCCTATATCAACAAAATTTCAAGCAGTAGTATAGCTATGAATGATGACGTAGAAAGTACAGTTTTATCAAAAGAAGCTCATATAGAGTTGTAGAAAATTCAATCATTGAATGCAGGTGTATTGGAAATTTTACTATTTATTAACTATGTGCTTCGTAAACGCAGGGATTTTATTTCCATTTCTTGTAGGCTTGTAGGGAGTGTCTAAAGAGATAATCACTAATAGGTGAAGGTATTTACATCTTTGGCAATAAATGAAATTTGCAATCTATTCCTCATTGATTTCATTGATTCATATAAATGGAGGATTATTCATCCAAATTGATGAAAACCACCCCAAGATTGACGTCAAATTACAGATGTCATCCACTTATAAGCAAGAATATTAAGCCAAATATTCCCTTTAAAAAAATTAATCGCTTATTAGCAAAAACTGTTCGCTAATCAAACCCCAAGGTGAAAGGTAATTCTTAGGGGTGAAATTATCCGACATATTGCCGAGCCCAAACACATTGGTCATCATGTGCTCTAATTTAAGTTCTAAGACTATTTGAATCCATTAATTACATTCTTCTACAAATTGGTACTATAGAAGAGGTTAGGATAGACCTTGTTCTTTCATTGATTTCTACATTGTCATTGAAAGGAAAGATTTTTTATTTTGCAGGACTATAGTGTATCTTTCAATTATTTAATATTGGGTCCTTTTTTGATAAATATTTTATTTTATTAACTTTGATACTTATGAGAATTTGATTTGATTATCCCTAAGTCAATTCAAGTTGGAGGGTAGAATTATTGAATATGGAAAGGTAAAGAAAGCTTCTCTAAAAGTATACTAGTAATTAGTTAACCAAAAAGTAATTACAGCAACTTAGTCCTTTTGGGGGAAAAGGCATTGAAAACATACATTCGATGCTTGGAAGAATTCTTTCAAAGAATGATTTCACTGTGAAGGCATTCTTTTAAAATCTAAAAGAATTCCATATGTAATATGGTCTACAAATTACTGGCATCAATCTTCAAGGGGGTCTTAAAAGGTTTAAGAATGGTGTGCATAAGGAGCTCTAAAGGAATACTTCATGAAAGTTAACAATTGAAAATTGATTAATGAACACCTATGGGATTTTCAATTCCCTTGAAAACTTTCTTTTATTTTCAATTTTTTCTATACCAGATAGTGAAATTGTCCTTTATTTTATTTTAGGATTCATAATATTTTTTATTTTTAAGATTACATTTTCTAAGAATGACTTACAATTTGTGGTCTTCTGTAACAAACACATCCTTCATTTTCTGGAGGACTTAGGGACCAAATATGCCTTTCTCTAAATTTGGCTCATTAGCATACAATGAATGTTTCTGAATCTAAATAGAAGTATACATAGAAAATGCAAGAATTAGATATGAATACAACCACAATCAAATTGTGTACTTGCCAAAGAAGGCTCTTGTAAGGGTGTGCTCATATGTTTTTATTCTCCACAAATCTAATGAAACAGAAGGACGAAGCATCTTTCTTAGTCCCTGCCTTTGAAATCCTTATCTTCTCTATTCTTAGCTGATTTGATTTGAATCCATTCAAAGTAGAAAACTTCTTTTTTTTATGTTCCTCAAATATCCTTAACATATACAAAATTCTACTTTTGTTGGCTAACGAAAGAGAGGCAAGGCTAAATTTACACTGTCATTGTCCAAAATTTGTGTTTCTTTAAAGACCTACTTCCCACAATGGCATATTCACTACGGAATGATGGCATACATGAAATAGGATAAGTGCAATAGGAGAAGCTCAATGTTTTTGAAGGTAACTTCCACAAATGACTCATGTAAAGATTCTTTAATTAATGCACACAGGAACTACAAGAGGCCTATAGTCATTTAAATATGGAGAACAAATTTTATGTGAACAATGGAGTAGAAAATGACATGAAGAGTTGAAGGGTTTTGAAACACATTTGTTCTTTGCTATCGAATTTCCATGAAATGCAATGATTGTGAACAAACTAAAGAAGAGGAATGATTTTGCTAGGTTCTTACACAAGTAGTGACCTCTTGCGGTCCTTCATCTTGTCCTCCTATTGTATCGTCCGACATCTCTTGCAATACCTCCAAGTCCTTCGCTCCAGCAGTGTCTTCCCCACTCCCATCTCCGGTGGTAAAGCGAAGTGCTTTGCGAAGGTCGCCCACTGTAGCCTGACCTGTTTTCGACATGACTTTCTTCCCTCGAGTCATTCTAGATCTCTGTAGTTCCTTACGAGATGAGAAATACAAAGAGCGATGCCTATTTTTCCTCCTTCTCAATAATGTACTAGGAATGGACTTGCCCAAGTTCTCTACAAACATGAAAAAGATGACTACATGGAATCTAACACTCTAAAATCCAACAAGTGCTCAGAATTGAAAGTATGCAATGGCTCTACCTAGCAGAAATGGTTTCTATTTGTAAAGTTCAAAGGAATGGTCTAGAAGCATACAATGTCACAATGAAATTTTAGTGATGACAGAGGCTCGTGTTTGCAGTGACAAAGTGTTACATCAAAGCTAGCTTGCTGTGCTGTAAACAATCATAGTTCAAGGCCAGCTAATCCATATGAAAATCTGACAAATTCCGTGAACTCCAATGACGTGCAAGGGGTGGCCACCATGCATTTATGAATCTTCCCAAAAAGGGTGCAGTAAAGGGTGTTAAAGGCAGCTTAGGAAAGGGTTGGCATGGTCAGAATTTGTAGTAGATGACGGTTAGTGTAAAAAAAGATTAAATGGTTGGAGGGTTAGTACTTACAAAATGCGGATGACGACTAGTTGGCTACTGACAGTAATTTAGTACAAGTCAATTGCACTACATGTCAGTAGCTATTCAATGTACATGGCGGCACATGATAGTATTGTAATTTAAGCAGATGGTGGCAAAGGGCTTGGCAAAAGTAGATTTGGAAGATCTATTCGTAATGACCCTAAATGTTGAGTAGAGTACTAGTACTATTTCACAATTTGATACAATTGACGGTGATCAACCCATTGAGCTCCTTCAAATTCTACTCATCCTCATCCAGTGCTAAGGATTACGGGTCTCCATTTCATAACTCTATGCACTAGTTCTTGAGATGGCTTGCATTTGAGTAGACGGTCATGAAGTCCCTCTTATGTTTCCCATAGAGGATGGAGGACGTGCTAGAGTCCTTAGTCACCTTCTCCACGTCCGATTTAGATTTGTAGAGTCCTCCATCTATGTTGAAGAAGAAAGGATGTCGGAGTCAGGCAAAGTGAAAGAATTTGTCCTTGTTGTCAAATCTGTAGAAGATGAAGGACATTGTTGGTACCTCTCCCTCGAGAACTACAGGGCATATGGACTCCCTCTTTCCATGCTGGATTCTTCCACTGAGATGTTGAGTCGGCAATCAGACAATTCAATAGTAAATATGCCATATATAGGACACGTTGTTTCACCTAGTGGAAGTCCTCAAATTCCTCAAGTTCTTCTGAAGCCTTCATTACTTCATGCCGTAAAGATAGAGAAATTAGATCCAATTATAGAACTATCTAGTGAATCAGATGGAGAGTCTCCTGAATTGACTGTCAAAAATTCAGGATGTTCTATTGGAACTACAATCAGTGGAAGGGCTCTATTGAACTCTACATTTCAGAGTCCATCAAGTAGTCAATTGCAATCCTCATTGCCTCGTCCTCTATTGCATCCGTATCCAAGCCACATAGTAAGTATAATAGATTGTTTGAAGAGACTAGCCAACATGCATCGATCTCGAAACGAATTGTCTATAATGGATTTTAGCGTCATGAAGCACCAGCATGTTTCTTTTCTTCCGGCAGTATTTGATGGAGATATCATTTTTGAAATACCACCATGTTGCTCCACTTCGTCTTCATCATCGGCGCGGAGCTTGGAAGGAATGGACAAGCGCTATGATGGACACCCATGGTGTAGGCTCATGACCACAAACATCAACAACTCCGACAACCTCAAGTTCAGTAAGTCCCACTGTGCCGACCATCTTGCTTATGTGAACCCAAACTGTGATTATTTGAACAGAACTTCAAAGAGGAACGAAATAGAGTGGAGTGGCTTCACATCGATTCCTTTTGTAGTTGGAGATGGACCTCCCAAAGACAGTACCCTAGTTTGCAAAGTGTGTAGGAAACCACCTTCATGTCTTAGCCCTTGCAATGCTAGGATATACTATGCTTTCAGTGACAACCTAGAAATGAGTAGGGCCGCTATTCACTTCGGAGAGCACAACCACCCGGTGGCGAAGGGCATGTACAGAGATTCTACAAAGGAAATTTGTGGACTCATTGAAGAACAGGTGGCTAGAACACCATCAGCTACAAACTCATCAATTGCTCTATCCGCTAGTAAAGAGTTCTTAACGAACTATCTATTTCACAACGGAGATGGAGAGGAGTTACTGAAGGGGGAGGAAATGGAGGTTATGGACCGCTTCCAATATCTCAGTAGTCCAAATATACGGAACGTGATCGCCTCTTTCCGCTCAAACAATCGAGGGGGGATCATTGACAACATTATGACTATGAAGAAGGAGTTGAAATTCGAATTCATACACGATAGCGTCTTCCCTGGGCAAGGGAAGGAGAAGGTTTATATCTTCAAAATGCTCACTAAAGGACCCGGAAGTGGAGTGGACCTTGTAAGGCGCATGCAAGCCGGAGGTAATCTACAGAATGCGTGGTTGATGTTTGACCACATGAAGTGCGTGAAGGAGTGGACCACAATGGCCTGCCACGTGTATGATGTTGAGTACAAGAAGGTGATGACTATTGCACTGTGTGATATGCAGTCTGAAAATACTGAGGTGCAAGTACAATTTTGGAGGAGCTTAAACACTGTCATGGCACAACATGGAGTACCAAATCCAAACTTTAAAGGATTTATAGCAGATGTGGCAGCATGAAATTCTAATTTTTTTGGTTTTACTTAGTAATACTAACCGGATAGCTAGATAAGGGTATCTGGATTTGGTTAAGAAACCATAAGGAGCGGAAATAGAAGTAGAAAATAAGATAGCGGGAAGATCTACTCAATCTAGTTTCCAGAGAGTAAACGGATAGGAGCGGATGTCTAACCGGATAGGTGATGGACCGGATACCCTACCGAAACCGGATCCGGATTAGGTCGTGCTGAGGTAGCAAGGGGGTCCAGCCAGTATAAATGGTCTGGCCTGGCCAGTCGCACCCCTTTTCACTTTTTCATTTTCCAGCGCTTTCAAGCTCCTCGTGTCTGTCAGTTTCAGCGTTCCGTGTCAATCACTGTTTCGAAGGTTTTTCGCGATTGTTATAGTGTCCGCTACAAGTGTAAGTTTGGTTTCCGGTTGAGATCGGAGAGAGAAGGAAAGGAACGGGACGTGCAACTAGGAGAGCGACAGTAAGGTAGAATCGGAAAGGGTTCCGAGTAGCTCATCCGCGACCATGCCGTAGCTCAAGAGAACTAGAGGTCATGCTAGTTCGTCGTTAGCAGTAGATGTCAAACTCCAGAAAGTAGTTCCGGTTATCCCTTTGTCAGAGGATACCCGAGCGGAACTCATGGATGACTTGAACTCCATGGGTTGTATAGGGTTTGCAACCAAGCCCTGGGGGTTCAAGGAGGAAGTTTTCGTCCGGGAACTCTCGGGTAAAGTGTCCAACGAGTGGGATAATACGCTGAGAGCGGTTCCGCCCCTCTAGACGGAAGAAGTCTAGAGGTCAGTTTACAGCTTCCGGCCGGGAGGATTTGGGATGGCCAGCCAGAAGGACGACTTCATCCGAGGCAAGTTTGAGGGTGCAGTAAACCCGAAGGACGGATACGCCATAGAGAACTGTAAGGATGAGTGGAAACGCCGACTTTTACAATTCCTCGTTCCGATCCTCCATCCGGAAAAACCGACAAGGGTAACCATTACCCTTGCAAACACCATTTTCGAGGCCCTAAGAGGGGACCAGAAAGTCGACTGGGCACGGATCATTTCCAATCTGGTGCTCCAGTTAGTTAGTAGGGTTGGAAAGAGTAGAGCAACTCTAGTGAGCCCCTACTTAATGCATCTCTATCAGTCCCATCAACTCTTGAATGACAGAGAGGACGAGGTGTGGAAGAATCAGCAAGTAGTGCTAAGATATGGAGAATCAAGATCGGATCAGGAGAGCGAATCTGGTTCGGAACTGGGAGAGGATTCGGAGTCGAAAGACGAGGAGGCGCCAGTGTTGCCGGTCAAGCATCACAAGACTACCTCCCCCAATAAACGAGGGACACCACCTGGTCAGAACGCTCCAGCTCCGGAAGGGAAACCGGAAGAGGAGAAGGCAGTGGATCCCAAGGACCCGTTCCAACCCCTGGTGAAGGTCCTCTATGACATCTGGATGGATTGGGAACGCAAGAGAAGGATAGTCGTAGCCATCGAGCAGTTGGTGGGAGCAGCACCCGACCGGGAGCTACCGAAAAAGGTGGCGGGTTGTATCTCTGATCCAGTCGAGGCCCGGAAGCAGGAAGCAGAGATCCGCCGGCTACAAGAGGAGGTGGATCGGATGAAGACGGAGATCCTGGTGCACAAGGAGAACTTCGCAGCCACCAAATCTATTGCAGAGAATGCTCGGCAAATGATGGAGCAAGTAAAGGCCACGTTCGAGGAGACCGGAATGGCCCTCACCAAGGCCAAGTTGTTTGACGAGCGGGTGCACGAGGAGAAGAAGCTATCTAGTTCCTAGATGGTGAAGATTCTCAACGACTTTGCCGAATAGGTAGAAGCGACAATGAAGGAGGCATGGAAGGCAGCGGACTGGATGGAGGAGAGTACCTGGATTCTGTCGGGAGCAACTTGCTCTCGCGGTATTCGACTCTCGGATATCTCCCTCCTGGATTCGTTCCCGGAAGTGACAGCAGGAGAGGGGAAGGATACGACCCCCAAGTCCAAGAGAATGACCCAGGCCGGCACGCCTGGAACCGCCATCGACTTGGACTCACCACCCGCGTCCATAGAAGGCAATCCGGTTCCTCGACCTCAGGAGGTAGAGAGGAGTCGGAACCTAAACGAGGTTTTTGAGCAGATGGACCCGGGAGCGGACAGCGTGACCATCGGATCGCGAATAGGGGCTTAGGATGTACAGAGTAGGTAGAATAGGAACGGATACAGAAATTGTTCCGATCCAGTTGGGAGTAGGTAGGACCGGAAAGTCTGACCGAGATGGCGGCGGAACTTTCGTGAGTTTTCCAGCCCATTTGTAACTTTTTGAAATGTATATAGTCAACGCCCGTGAGGGACGCTGAGAGTCTTCTTTTTGCAATTTCTGTTGTACCTTTGTATGCGCTCTGTTGTTGTGTGTGTCTCCTAGGCTTGGCAGGTTTGCATGATGTGGAGTTAGGAAGGCGTAAGGCAGAGTTGTGATTAGATTTCTCCCCTTAGTGTGATAGTTTTCGATCCTTAGTGTGTGTGCAGGTTGTGTAAGTGTTGGGAATGTATTTCAGTGCCTCAGCAAGATCTAGGATTTTGAAGTTCCAGGTGAGATAGCCGCTGTTAGGCTAGGTGGATAGGGAGGGTATCCTTAGTCGCGCTAGAACTCTTGGACGGGTAGTCCGGTTGAGTGTCCGATCTTCTGAGAGGTCTCACCACCATAGTTGGTAAACGGAATGATCCTAGTTACTGTTGGAACGGACGAGTACACTTGTAACCACCTAGCTTCGCGCGGGTAGGAGCTGGCATTGAGGTCGTTGTAGTAAGAACGGATCATACGGGGGATCTCTGTGTGACCTGCATTCCAGATTGCTATCGGGATTGCTGTGAGGGATCAAACCGGATTCAAGTTAGTTAGGAAAGGAGAGGAGAGAACAGTGGGTCTTCAACCACTATAATCCACAGAAGGAGTGGTGGGCCGACCACTCAAAAACCTAAGCGGCGAACCCTCTGATGGTCTAACAGAGGCAAAACTAAACCGGAAGAGTATTGAGGAGATACGGGAACCAGCCGGAGCGGATTGGTTCAGAGCAGTACTAGGACTGGAATTGTTTAGGTCCTGGAGATTGGGAGAACTGGGTTAACTAGAGGATTGAAAGATTGGATGGGAAGTAATCCGGTCCTAATCCTCTTGGTGGTTGGTTGTTTCCGGTGATAGATCTAGGACCGGAAAGTAAATTTTAGAGGGTGAGAGCGCTTACTCGCCCAAATCAAGTAAATACTTCACAAAATCTCGCGGGTTCGATCTTTAGAGTCACTTCGTTATGCTGTAGAGTGATTTTTGTGAACATAATAGGGAATTTACTTATCCTATGCTGCGATAGCAGAGAGTGCTATGGCCAATTGGAATGCGGTCCGAATTGTCTATGGCAGCGGATCTGCCAATGTGGAAATGGAGAATCGTGAGAGGACCTATTTGCTGCATTGGAGTAGTTCTCTTCATAAACACTCCCAAAAGTTCATCAAGGAAGCGCTTCAACAACAACATATTTCTCTGTGTAAGCAATACAAAGATTCCAAGAATATGGATCAGGCAGAGACACGTTATCTAGCAATTCGATCATGGTGGCTATCATCCGGAGCTGCAAATGAAGAAGTAATTCATCACTTAGACCATTGGCTAGCATTCTGGCATTTTCGATATCGACAATGGGGAGGCTTCATGGACATGGTGAGTAAAATATTTATTTCTATGCATAAGGAGATTTCAGTTTTTGATGGTGTCACACCATATAATGCAAAGATAAACTTACGTTGCTCCATATATTTTATTTTGTTTTCCAATGATGTAGAATACCAAAAGAACTTCATTTTATAATTTGAAATTCTCTGAGCTATTCTTCAACGGTATCCAGAAGAGGGGGTCTACGAAACAATAAAAGAGCATATGTCGAGTCCGACGAAACTCTTCATGGTGTTTACTAGACCCCCTCTTTTGGGTGTCTTTAAAGGAACATGCAATTCTTGAGAGTCCTCATGTAAGATGTGAGTTCTTCCTTGTACCAAGAAGTTGAAAGAAGATTGTGTTGCTGTATTTTTATATAGTCATATAGGTGTATTTGAAATTGTCTTTGAATATCGTTCATTTTATGATAAGACATGTTCATTCGACCACAAAACAATCTATAATTACAAATATCTGTGAGGTTTTCAAAGTGAAGTGCTAACTGTTGCCTAAACTTGTGTTCATTTTTAGAAATTGAATTTGGAGGAAATGCTGGACCTGCCATCGTGTAATTTATCTGAAATAGTCCATAACAAGTGGCTCCAAATGTCCGGAAAAAGAGGAAACAACTTATTTGATGCGACTTGTGACGACAGTATTCGTGCTTGGATGCAAATGACAAATTATCGAGCATACTTCAGAGGTCATGCACATGGCTCTGGTCCATCGAAGAACGAATTGAAGTTGAGGGCTGCCACTCGAAGTAGAGATCCAAAGAAAATTGCTGAAGCGCTCAACACTTTACTTGGAGCAGAGGGGCTTCGAAATCGATTACCACATTTAGAAGGAGAAGAGATCTTTGGAAGTACAAAGAGGAAGTTGGATGTACCCATAGGAGATGCTGGAGATTCACATAGACCAGACAAAGTGAATTTCTCTCAACCGCGTGTGCGTACGAGGTCCACAACAAATTCTATGGAGATGTTGGGAGGGAAAGGTAAAGAGGTGGATACAAATATTTGTCCACATGTCACTGTTGCATATGAAAGTGACTGTGATACATCAAAGTGGCACATTGCAAGGATTAGCCACAAATCGAATGCTAAATGTCACGCTCAACAACAGGGGTCAAATATCAAGTGCTCTGCCAAAATTGCAAGGGGAAGGAAAGGTAACCCTGCTCTAACTTATCGAGGTAGAAAAATAGATTATGGTACTAAGAGAGAAGTGGTGGTTGACTTCTGGTTTTGTTGGGATGACATTGAACGTTGTGTGAAAGGTTCGAAACAAAAATGGATAATAGATTGGCCAGCTATGCCGGAGGTTTGGCCAGTTCTATCAAGGACACACCTCAGTCGGGAAGAAACTCTACTCTTGCAACATGCGAGATTTCAACTCCAACAACGCCCTACGTTGTCACCACGTCGACTTTTCAACATGTCAAAGATTTTCAAGACTGCCTTATTTGACCAACCACCCCCCCCGAATGCAGATGCATATCCAACAATAAGGAACAGCCGAACTATTCGGAGGATTGCAAATGCACCAACTACAAAGCAACGGAACAAATGGGAGAGTGCAGAAAACATTAGAGGGCAAATCCTAGAAGTGACCTTACTCCCCCAACCGGGCCTAGGTGCAATAGTCTCACTAGAGATAGGGATAGACCCTCACAAAAATGTCTACCAAATTACAATTGGCATGTTCCCCACGTGCACATGCCCTGACTTCACAAATATGGTTGTTTCTGCTATTGGAGGTCGACAACAATACGTGAATTGCAAACACTCTTACTACTTGTATAGGTACTTCTGCAAGATGGATGTCAATGAAGACAAATTCATTCATGCACCTAGTTATAGCTTCAATGAATTGAAACTCCTTCTAGTTCGAGCTGGAATTATTAGAATTCCCGAATAGGCATGGATTCCTTTTCAAGAACACTTCATTTGTATTGTATTCATTTACATATGTTATGATTCAAATGATTTAGTGATTTTGGAATTGAAAAGGTCTCCGCATTTCCTAAGTATTAGAATATATGTCATTCATGAAGTGTTTTGAAGCATGTTCCCGTGAATGATCAGAATTTGTGATCATAACTTACTATCGCACATATGAAAATCTATTTAATTCAATTCATTCTATATTTTGCCTCCGTACTTCATTTTTTTCTGGATTCGTTTGTCTCAGTTGTCTTTCTTTTTCTTTTCAATCTTTTCTTATTTTGGATTATCCTTCCCATTTTTTGTCATCTTAATTTCCTTGTCCTTAACCTTTTTTTTATATCCCTTGCACTTCTAATTTGAAAGTTTTTCGTTTCCTTTTCATTTCTTCTTCCATTCTTTTTTACCAAACTTCCAATTTTGCTTCCATTTTCTTTAGATTTACTACCCATTTATGTCCTCACTTCCCATTTTATACTTACTCTCATTTTCTATTCCTTTGCTTCCAATTTTTTGGGCACTATTTCTATTCATTTGAATCCTCACTTTCATGGCTTGTTTTTTTCATTTCTTTCTAGAACATGTTCTATCTTTTATAACTGACTTGTTTCTATAATTTTCTACAAATTCAGGTCACATGTAAGCAAGTGGCATCAAATTAGATTCTACCTAAGATTAATTCTTACAATTTAAAATTATTGAGTGCAACACGCTTACAAATGAGAGTGAGCTTTCTACCATAAGGATATGTCCTACCTATGTCACCCTAAACCCATCAATTGCCAACTCACCCTACACGTGCCCTCTTGTATTAGCGCATGCTGGAAATTCTTATACATATGCAATACTTAGGAGATAGGATTCTCTGCATGAACTAAAGTGAATCACAAAATTATGATTCACTATTTCCAAAGTGACATGAGTTTACTATACATTAAGCGGTTTACATATTCTCTACTGTAGTTAATAAAGAAATTCTTCGCCCTATGCACAAAATTTTGCAAGCCTGATGCATAGCTCCCTAAAATCGTAAACCAAAAAGTGTAAAATCTTATCACAATCCACAGTCATAGGATACACGGCCATAGGTCACTAAGTTTACTACAAATAGTAAGGTTTCCTCAATTTTTCCTAACAAAAATGAAAAAAAAAAAAAATTCGTCAAAAAATCTCCAAAAAATAGGGTTTGGGGGCTCACCGCTCACAAGTTCCTCGCTCGCAGCTCGCAAGCTCACCGCTCCAAGCTCGCACGCTAGCGTCGTTGTTGTATATACTCCATGTCATATTTCCCATGATTGAAAAAAAATCCATAGATCCCCATGAAGTCAGAACCATTGCACCGGTTGGTACTTACACTGCAAAGATATTACATAGGATGTCAATTGCTAACTAAAATGCATGTTCTAAGGATACACATAATCCCTCAAGCTTTACGTGCTTGTTAGGAAGAATTAATGAACCTTTCATAATTGAAAGACATAGTCACTTCTAAATTAAGATACAAACCCGCCTTCTATTTAACTCTTTCCTGCTAATTTACTAAGTCCAACCCACAAGTATGTGATAATACATCATGCACTCATGGTTTTCAAATTTCAAAGTACATGAAGTAATTCCCTTCTCAATGAAATCAATCCACCGTCCATAATTTCTGAAACTACTAAAACTCTGTATGGGACTATGGGATGAGCAGAAAATTGTGACAGAAAGTAATGATGTCATTACAGTTGGCTAATCTTCCAATCATTACACATCCACTTTCGTCTTTTGTAGTTCCACACATTCAATACCTAATGCCACCACATTTTGTTCTCCTAGATTGCAAAAAAGATTACATCAACCATTATGAAAGATGCACTTCATATGTTCCAAGCACAAGAAGTGTGGCAAGAAAAGAAAATCAGCAGGGCTTCAGTTCCACACTTCTTGACTTCAATAGGAAATAACTTCCACTACGTTCATTTCCATTTGTCATACCTTACAAAAAAAAAGACTTCAATGTAATTTATGACAATGCTTTCATTTGATACAATATACAACCAAAAGTTTAAAAAAAATTACATACTCATACTGTTCACAAGTGACGGAATTGAACAATGTCCATTGTATATTAAGGTATCTCTCAAAAGCATTGTCCTTCATTCTTGAAGGCTTTAAGACGTTCCACATTTGACGACTATTGAACTCAATTAAAAAAAGGGCAGTTCATTCTTTTTTGAAGTTGTCACTATAGCATTACAATCACATACGTTAGCAGACAACATTTATAGTCTACTAAAAATACATGAATGAAGTTCAATAGTGAGCACACTAAAATTTTAATATTATTCATCTAACTGCAGTACATCATCTTCATCCACACCAAGTTCAGAAAACATCTCCGAGGGAAAGAAAAATCATGACACAGCTCATAGAAAGGTGGTATTTATTTCAGCAGTAGTTCCTCATCCTTTGCACAAATACCGAAACACCCCTCGCCGACAATGCAACCTTCATGCATGCTCTATATTTTCAATACTCATAAATTTCATAATTTTACATCGCAAATGCCAAATTCTAGTTCCAGGGCAAAAGACCACTTCACATCAACACTATTTTCACAAGTCAAACAAAATTGATGTCAACATTGTGCAATACTTCGGACTTTAAACAACCGTGAACACTTGCTATAGTCTTCACTTTAGGAATGCTTGATGGCAGGGGTTCGCCTAGGATTGACACTGAATTCTGGAAGGACAAAGATCGTTTGTATAACATGGTGGATGGAAGCACAATGTGCCACATCCAATGCACGCAAATTATAGACAAGTACCTACTTCCACATGTGATTGAAATTTTGTGCAATCTGCAATGACGCTTTCTAGATGCCAAAGCTTCATTGCAATTACAATGAATGCCTACACTTGTTCAGAAAAGCTTCCTCTGTGTCAGAAAGGCATGCAATTGCTTCTGAATTTATGCCTACAACAATTGCACTTCCCATTACTACTGAAAACCTTTGTTGTCACTACCTTCTTCAATACACTACATAGCTACTCTACAATAACCATCCACAGGTTGTGCTATAATGATCTTTTTTAGGAACAGAATGAAAGAAACTGTGCAATACATTGAAGTTATTTTAATTTTTCTAGTATATGCATGTGTGTCTTAAACCAGCTTGAACCAGACATCATATGGAACCTTTAAAACAGACGGTGAATTTTGATGACTCCTTAGCATTTCTCCTTCTGAAGTCAGTGAAGGAGTAAAAGATGTTATGAAAGACCATACCTCTATAATTATCATTCCTGAAGAAATTCATCTTTGTCTTCAAAAATTTCCATAAATGTGTCGTCATCGGAGGCTGCTTCATCCAACAAGTCCGCTTCACGTTGTCTAGCAAGCTTTGCTGCTCTTAATTCTTCCTCTGTCATATGATGCCCAACATTGTCACCACATTTATTTGTGTTGCCGGAGTCATCTCCTTTGGGTATAGAAATCTCTTCCATGAATACTCTGTTTTATTGGCCCAAAAGGGTAGGAGGGCACTCGACATTAGACTCTTGAACTACCCGGATGGACCTCTGATCCGTGTACACAACAACTGACCAGTCCGGTTTGTCAGCTGTGTCGAAGAAGAAAACTTGAGACACCTGCAATGGAAAAACGAATGAATTCGCTAACCTCCTCATTAGTCTATTTAACTTCACCAACATGAAACCATATTTGTCTTTTTTCATAGACGTAGTTGGTCCTCTTGAAATTGGCGCCACCCAGTCGCACAACAACAATATTGGCTTCAATCGTCTATAGTCCAATTCTAGGATTTCCTGTATCGTCCCATAATACGTCACTGGCCCTGGTATATAGTTTCTGTCAGCTACGCCGCTACGTTGCAATGTTTCACAAGTGACAATCACTCCTGAGTCCGCTGTTATGAGTTTCATGTTGGCCATGGAAAATCATAAGTGTTTTCCATATGCTTTCATAGACTTGAAAGAACGAGTCCTGAAACTAGGCAAAATGGACAAGTCGATGACGTCATCTTCAAACAGCTCATTCCCGGCTTGCACAACAGTCTGCAACCACTCCCCGAAATCGGGAACTTCATTCATGTGAGGAGGATAAACCATCCTTGTTCTTTGCCTAAGAGGCAATCCCCTCTTATATGAGGCTCTCGCTTCTTTCGCTTCCAAAGATAACCTCTTATGCGTATTGTACAGCAGGTAATAGAACATTTCCAATGTCACTTTCTGTTACCATGGTAATGCGGTCATACTCTCTTCCAAGCAACGCTGTTGGGCATACACTTTGAGCATATTCGACAAGTACGGAATAATTCAACATAGAAATGAATAAGACAACACAACTACAATGTATATACATTCAATTGAGATAGAAACACACCTTCGAAGTCCTTTGAGGCAGGCGGTGTTATTAAGGACACACGAGTGCGCCCATTGGCACTCTTCACTTGTCAAATGTCGAATCTTGTAAGTAGTGCAGGTGACCTCACCAATGTCTCCTAGTTCCTCGTCCCCATTCCAGACTCGCTTTTGTGTTGATTCACACTCGAGGATGTACTCAGTAGAAAGACCGAGGCCTACTTCCATAGCGGTCCACTTGCCATGCATCCTTCTGGTCGTGCCTTGTTCCTTACATATGACTTCATGTACTTCATGTACCTCTCCAGAGGATACATCCACCAGTTATGGACTGGACCGCACAAGTATAACTCCTCTACCAAGTGCACTAGCGAGTGCGTCATTGCATCAAAAAACGAAGGAGGGAATGCCCTTTCTAGCAAACACATGGCTATTGCCACGTCTTCTTCCATTGACTCCTTCTATGCAGGATCCACCACCTTCAAACAGAGTCTTCTAAAAATATAACTCAAGTGTAAAATAGCTGTCATGACTACATCTGGCAACAAACCACGAATGCAAACTGGTAGGATGTGCTAAAGGAGCACGTAGTAGTCATGGCTCTTCAAACCATGTACTATTCCATCTGAGTCTATTTTAGTCTTCAGATTTGACATGTACGCAGTAGGAGTTTTTAAGTTCCTCAATCTCTATATAAGTGTCCTCTTGTTCTCTTTGGACAACACATATGGAGCTGTGGGAATATGAAAACCCATGAAAGGCGGTAGAGCTTCATGAATATGTAGTGGTCTTTTACAACCAACTTCTTTCATGTCGTGACGAACCACAGGGCCATCCTTCATACCAAGCAATGTATTCAAAAGGTTCTCTGCAATATTTTTTTCGCAATGCATGACGTCTAGTATATGCCTTACTAGAAGATTCTACATCATTGAAGCGCACATAAGAAGTTAGAAACATGAGAAGAAAGCATTGCATAGAGGACATGAATATAATATTAGTGTACTAAGAAAATTAAAAGAACATAATATTTATGAAGACAAGGCAAAGAAATGCTGAAAACACTATTTGAGAAGGGTAATGACTGTAATGGATTCATAACCAACGCTGAAGAGTATTGGACAGGACAAAATGAGAAGCTTTTGCAATTGCACTTTCCTAGTTTGATTTAACTAAAAATCAATATTAAACTTCAAAGGCATTGAAGTTATTAGTATGTTCAGAAGGAGTTATTCACGTACATCCCAATAAGGCAAAGAGAAAAGCACTGAGTGTCTTTTGACGCCATTACGTTTAACAGGGTCATTTTCATTGCCAGCAATTCCACCTGCCTGTAGCCATCTTCCCCTTGCTTGGCCCCTTCTTCGATGTTCCAAGCCAGAAACTCTAGTAGGACTACCACGGTACTCCTCTTTCCCATTGAATGCTTCTTTCATGAATCTGAAAGGGTGATTTCTATTCAAATACCTACGATGTCTTTGGAATATATTTTTCGTTAGACTCTTCGAAAACCTGGAGTCCACATGAGGTCCACAAATGGGACAACTTTGGTAGCCCTTTGTCACACATCCTGAAATTAATCCATATGCGGGGTAATCATGAATAGTCCATAGTAGCATCCCTCGTAGTGTGAACGTAGTGCCATTAGGATTGTCAGACATGTCCATTGCTGACACCCCATTCTACAGGAGAAGCAACTCATCTACAAGAGGTTCTAAATAAACATCAATGTTTTCAGACTTCACGGACTCTTTGCCAGGTATAAGTAGTGAAAGCATCACAAAAAAACATTTGGTGACCATCCACCCCGGTAAGTTGTAATTGAGAAGGAAAACAGGCCATGTAGAATGTCTAGTTGACTTATCCACGAAGGGGTTCATCCCATCCAAAGCTAAGCCAAGTTTCACATTCCTACTGTCTTCATAGAACTCACGGTCAATGTTCCTAACTTCTTTCCATGTTGTACTATCGAGTACAAATCGTACTTTCCCATCAGTGAACGCATTTTTATTATGCCATTTCATAAGGGATGCTATGTCTCAGCAACGGTACATTTTGAGGAGTCGGGGAATTAAAGGAAAATGTCTGAGCACTTTAATGGGAATGGAAGAACTTCTCGCTACATATCGTGAGGAAAGACATTTGGGGCATTCTGACAGACCTGCTCTGTCTTTCCAGAAAAGAACACATCCATTCCGACAAGCATGGATAGTATTGAATGAAAGACCCAAACAATCTATGAAGCGGCGTGCTTCATTGCGAGTTTTAGGTAAACCGTTTGAGACAGGAAGAATATCCAATCTCAAGAATGAAAGAAGTTCATCCATGAACGAATTACTAACATTGTGAAGATGCACCAAGTTCATAAGCACTAGCACACAAGCGAGAGCGGAGATTTTTGATCCAAGATACAGAGGTACCTGGCTCTGCCTCAACCATTCCTCCATGTTGGGATCACCAATATAAGCATCCTCATGAGTACCATCTCTGTTTTCGAACTCGTCATCGTCAATGTCATCCATTAAGCCCTCTCTCCTGTTGTCAACTTCCTTGAACCATTCCACCGTCAGTCTTTCAAAGTCAAATCCTTTGTCAAAGGTCTGGGCCATTGGAACATGGCCGTCTGTATCCACAGTCGGTGCTTCCACATGAGTGTCGGTGAAGTTCAAGTTAACAGCATCTAAGTCTTCTGGCTACAAAATTAATCAATTTTAACATGAGAAAAGTCAATTATAGTACTTGTAAATGGAAATAATGAAGGGCCATTTAGAAGCTAGAAAAGTAACTAACTTTTTGTAGAAGACCAAAAACATGAGTGAATGTTAAGACCGAATGTGGAAGACTATAGCCTCTTTTTATCCCATGTGGTGAACAATCCATTCCATTTCAATGACTGAATGTGAAGGGCAAAATACTTGAATATTCACAATAGTGGATACTCATATTGGCATGAAACGTGAATGGTAGTCATTGTGACTCGATTGAATTAGAGAAAGAGATAAACTTGACACTATGATAGTAATCACGAATGCCGTTAGATTCATTTTCTTGAATCTCCAGAAATTCGAAGTAATTGTTGTAATTCCGATGTAAACAACCTAAACCCTAAAACAATGTTCAAATCATAGTAGGAGGCTTCGATGCCATGACATGTGGTTCAGAAAAACTATCAGGTATGTGCAATGACATTGAAATCAATGTGAAGTACTAAAAGAGCAACACATAATTGGGCAATACTTGAAGCATTAGGTAGACGAGAAAACTTACTAGCATAGAGTGCATCAAAGTAGGGTCTCTTCCATGCCTTCTCAGGTGCGTTTCAATAGTCTCTCGAAATATTGGCCTACCTTCGCCTTTGCAGTGATTGCATGGGCATTTGTAACTCCCCAGCAGACGTTCATTTGCACGGGATCACTCTAGAGCATTCAACGTCAGTGCGAGGGGAGAGAATCTAGCATCAATGTTCGGTGTCCGTTGTTCCATGTTGGTAGCGCCTACAATATAAAGCGGGATCAAAATATGCCTCCACTGTGACGACATAGTAGATGGTATGTACAAAGGCTTGCGCTCATGTCCTTGCACTTCAATAATTGAGGTCAAGTGGAAGTAGTTTGCCACCGAAAAAAATAGAAATTGTGACCTACGGTATCTCTTGAACCTTGTGTGTCTAGATTCCCTAAATAGCAATTTTGGCAAACTTTTGTTCACAAAGGACCTCTATATTATAACTCAAGAATGTAGGCAAATTATGTGGGCCCATATATGACACCTCGGAAAGCATGTTCTCAGAAGGACTAACACGTTGTGGGCCAACAGTATTACGACAATGACTTCAAAGATAGGGAACAACATAATGAAAGCCTTGAATCTTTTATGGCGGGCATATCCATTTTTCATGAAGGTTCTAGAAGTTATATACATCTGCTTGGAGAGTATGGATTTTTCATAAGACACCACTGAGTCGCAAAAAGTACCTGCGTATTCTGTGAGCAGGCACTACAGAAAACGTGCTAGGCTCTACAACACACGCTGTACAAATCCAGTCAGTAGATATCACCGAAATCATACTCTATGGTGGTTGTAAAGGATTGTGTGTCCTACAAGGAGCAACACCGACACAATGTGGAGCGGAACGAGAACTTCATGCGTGCGCTTGGCTTATATCCGCTTAGGTAGAACTCCCTCTCTATGATCACTTTCATTTCTTCATGAATGCAAGTGTTAATTTATGTACGGTACATTTGTTTATTTTAAAAGTAACCGTGTTGTAGTCGCTTCTTGCTATACTGATATTGTGTCTTTTTTGAGCACTTCAGAGTTTTTTTATTTTTGTTACTTTGGCATGTCTATAGGTGTTGGAAGTTTTTCAGCAAAAAATGATGGCAAAGGATGCAGAGACGTCTTTGCCACTATGTTTTTACGTTACAAATGCACCTCTAGAGTAAGAGGAAGTGAATATGGAGCATCAACGATTGCATGCATTAGTTATAGCACAAGTAATGTTAGAATAGAAGAAAGTGTTGTTCCATCGGATTTCATGGAAAAGAAGTGGCTCCCTGGTTCAAAAGGCGGCTGCATGGCCGTCTTCCATTGTACATTGCCATGTGAGCTTTAAATGCGTCATGATAAATTTAGTCGTGTTGTGTCAATATGAAAGATAAAGTTAGTGCATGATTGGTGCTTGTCCACTACGTAGATATTACTGACTGTACAGTGGATAGGTTCATGCAAAGTCAAGGGGTATGTGTCCAAATTCGAGGAAACGAATTCCTTGTAGGAATGAGGAGCGTCTTCAGAAGGTAGGCAATACTGAAGTTCTTCTATTTTCTTAAAACCACTGACAAGGATTGAATGTCCTTTTTCAATTGTTAATGTATATGCAGACCTGAAAACCAGCATGAAGGGAAGGCTACACGGCGTCGTTGAAGCAACTCGAACGTAAAAAATGCAGTTGGAGAACATCGTCAAAGTGCTAGACTAGCTAACTTGGTGATTCCCACGTCGCATGCAGTAGAAGTGTCGACAACCAGTATTGATTAGTTCGGAAATGACTTGGTGTCTATTGAGGTTGAAGGTCCAGAAGGTGCTATGCACGAAGAAGTAGAATCGGAGAGTGAATGACATCTAAAGGAGATTATTTCAAAGCAGATGGTAATTTCATATTAAAGTAGCAAATACTGTCAATAGCACTTTGTATTTGTGTGTAGGTTCATGACATGCGGTCGTCGGTAGGAGAACATAGTCATACATTTTAGATAAAATTAATTGTGCTAATCGTGCCAGGTACTTGAAGGCAAGAGAGGAATGGAGAATTTTGAAAACATCAGAGGCGGTTACTCCATGGATGCTTCGTCAAACAGTTTTCACGAAGTGCATGTAAATATGGATGTCAACAACAAAGACTCAAGGACTGAAGAGGTAGTGGGGACTGAGTTTCGTAGCAACAATAACGCATCATCTTTCAGTGCAGTCACCCTTGTTTCATTGAGCAACCAAATAACTTCCGCGTTGACAACAGAATTTCAAGAATTCATTATAAGTGCTGTGATGCAGTCTAGTGCAGTGCTTATAGGACCAGCCCCTGGTTTGCTTCTTGGTGCTCAGAACGTGGTTGCTGGAAATCCAGTAAGTGTCACAGATGAATTTCATCTTGCTAGTACATGGAAGGAAGCCACTTACAACAAGGCTGAAGCTCGGCGCAAAAGGAAAACTCAAATGACAAGAACTTCCGCAGGTGAGAAGTCTAATTCACAAGAGGATTTTCAAGTTCCTAACAATGAAAGCCCTCAGCAAAGAGTAGTGCGCACGCGAAGATTGAATAGGTTTCAATCGAGGAGGGCGAAAGAGTTGACCAATAATTGAAAAGCTGTCAACAAGCTTCCTTATGTCATTCATGTTGATGGAATGGGCAAAGCCAAAGGTATTCACAAGCACCAGTGGCGTGCCGCAGTGCGGGGATAATGTAGTTGACTAGATCCGACCATGGACAATATTAATCACCATCCGAAGGAAGTTGTAGATAGCATATGGCATGCTCTTGAGAAGGAGTGGGAATTTGAGGGCTTTGTGCATAGGGTGAGGGAGATGTTCGAGAAATTGGCAACCAAATTTATGAGGAACAAAAAAATGCAGTTGAAATACAAGTGCCAGAAGAACGTGGAAGGCACCAAACCCGACGACGTCAGTGGTGTTCATTGGGCAAAGATAGTGGACATCACTAAGAAATCAATGAAGCAGAGCACTTGCTCTAGCTCTAGACAGAGTACATCGAAAGGAAAAGAGAGGATACCTACGGATGTGCAGAAGGACAAAAAGCCATTGTTGCCGTCACAGGTGTGCTTCATGTCCTTCAGATTCTTAGAAATGAAGGAAGTTGTATAAGAGGCCTTAATTCTCTATATGTTTTTTCATTCACTTACATGCTTTCAGAATTTTATTCAATTCGGTGAAGGGAATTCCTTTTGCATTTTCTATGTTCATAGCTTGTAGTGAACGATGGAAATCAATGGTTATTTTGATTGTAAAATTACGAAGAGAAGTGCTTGCTGGAAAAACGTTTTCCTTGAATAAGGAAAGTCCAATTAAGAAGTAGACGAGACAGTGGGTTTGTCCTTCTTCTCTTCAATGTAGTTTTTTTTCATGGGTCCCTACCAAAGCTAATTGTCTTCAATGTTGGACATGGTTTTCTTCAAGGGGATCGTAAATCGAAGCCTAAATTCGAGTCCCAATGGGAGAACTAGGAGTGACCCCTTGGTATTGGAGGAGGTTGATGTAGATGCAAGAATTTAAAGTTTAGAAAGGGAATTGATGTTGCTGCAGAAATCTAGGAAGGTAATTACCATGGCCAGTTTCTTCCTCTGAGTCGTACTCACTGATTTTGTAAGGAATAGGTTTTTCGATAATGAGTAGGGCATCATCTAGATTGTCGAATGTTGATGATACATTGTCAAGACTAAGAATATCCTTAGGTGATAAGTCTTTACAAAGTGTATAAGTTGTTACTATGTAAACAGAATGGATGCAACCTAAGGTTCCACAACAGAGTGCACAAATGTGTTGTTCCTATATTGGAAGATGTTGAATGCTTTGAATTCATAAATGCAGGTTCATTGAGTTGAACAACATAGTTCAATGTGTGTAGGCCAATATTTCAGTGCAAGAGGAATCTGGCTTTGGTACAAAGAGAGATGTGGGTGAAGTGGGTTCCATAAGTGCCTTGAACGCAGGTAAATTGTGTCGAAATATGTTGTTGCAAAGTATAGTAACGGCAAACCATGTTGAATGAAACCGTTGAGCAGAACTTGACATTCTCATCCATATGAAAACATGTCCACTTCCATCAAATGCATGGCGATGTTTTTCGGAAAATAAGAAGTTCAATTGAGGTTACTTAATAATTATTCTTGAAATTGTATGAAGCCATGTCAAACCGAATTTAAGTGTACGTTATGCAAGGGTTTGTTGTGGATTACATAGTGTCACTGCAATAGCCTCGACAAAAAAATTTTGCATAGCAGTTGCAAGTATAGTTGAAAATAAATTATGAACAAAAAATAAGGAGCAATGTCGTTTATGAAAAAGGAGCACCACATAAATGTTCCATTGCAACATCTACTAGTCAGTATTTGGGAAAGGGTACGGTAAAGGCCTTGTCATAATGTAAACTTTAAGCAGCACTATGTGTAGGATAAGTTTTATGTCCACTGACACAGATGAACATGTGAGAAAAATATTCCAATGTGTGTACACTCACATAGCGAGATTTTCCGTGTCCAGGTGCACTTCCATCATAGGTCCATTTATTTTACCCTCCACCAAAAACACATTTACTGATTAACATCATTTCACCTGTCGGATGTTGTTAGCTTCACATGCGATGAAGGAGAACATGGAGCCAGAGAAAGGGAAAGTACAGTTTCCATCAAAAGCATGTTCCGGAATAGCTTTCAAGAATCAGGAGGGAGATGAGGAGATGAAGACGCAGTTCGGAATGACGAGATGAAGTTTCCTGTATTTGACGATGCAATACGAGAAGTGCATGAAGACGTAGTCATAGTTGACATGAATGAAATGGAGGTGAGTTACATCAAGTATTTTTCGTCTTGTGGTGTTTGTTTGTCGTATGCAATATACTATTTTTTATTCATCAGTGTAGTAGTCCTTCACAAAGAAAATATAAGTCGTAGACAATTTGACACACAGAAGCAGAGAATACAGAAATCTCTTTGAATCGAGAACCATTGGTTTTCTGCATCGTGGTAGTTTCAAACGTCAAAATCTTTCTTGGAATCTATGTATAGGCAAAAGTGTTCACATTAATGTGTGTGTTTTTCATTGGCTCAAGGACTTGCCGTTCATGGCAAGTGTCTTTAGAAGAGTATCCTTTGTTTACAGAAACGGTAGCATGTGCCGGCTATTTGTATGAATCCTTTTGAACTCCACAGTGCAGGACATTACATTGAAAAGGACTACCACGTCATGAAAAGTAAAGAATGTGAAGTGTTCTTGACTTTGCTTATGACCTCCCTATTTAGTCATTGAAGTTTGAGCATCTAAGTTGGATTTGACTAATGCAGATGGACTGTGGTGACGTCGTACGTCTTTTCGCAATAATCAGTGGAAGGGAGAAAGAAATAGCAAAGGGTATAGTCATGGGTTTGGCAGGTTCTAAATTCTCTCGGAAAGTGATTCCAAAAGGTTGGCGCAATATCAAAGTAACTTCATACACATGCATTGGAGCTGTTGAAAATTGTCCACTTCCTGCAGGATGGGCAGAGCAAGTGAAGCATCAGACTATTAAACAAGCAAATGGTCGAAGTTTATTGTAGTTGGATACCCTTCTGCGAAGTCTTATGCACATATAATGTGCATTGAGTTCATGAAGTTGTCAATGTCGTTGTTCACAGCATTGTTTCAAGACCCTTATGAAAGCGAATTCCTCATCACAATGCAACTGGCATGGGAAGTTTGGCAATGTTAATTCACAAGTTAAGTAGGTTTCAATATGTATGCTATTAATGTGTTATCGTAGCTTTCAAGTGAGATCCTGAAGCTTTAAAGTTCCTGTCACTCCAGATGCTTTTAAGTTATATTGCAGACTTGCACGTAGTGATGTGCGGAGATGGAGTTTACCATGTACCCTAAGCAAGAAAATTTGAATAAAACACAATTTATTCAATAACTGCCAATGAATGCTGTACATGTTTATGCTTGTTGAAATGCTTCTATGATGTACACGTGGATGGTGCGAAAAGGAATTCCAGGAAACCATTGCAAAACTAAGTTACACGCTGCACAACTGGCTTTAAAAGATTGGAGCACGAAAATGTAGAGAATTTGACAAGTGTCACCAAAGAAGAAAATGTTAAAAAAAAGGCCGGTAAAACCACAGTAACTAAGATATCATGAACAATCATTCTCAACTGGAATGACAACTGCCGCATTCATGTTTAAATGTCAAGCATGTATGTGCTAGAAAGACAAGTTGTGACGTTACAAAAAGTATATTAATGCTGGTCCTAGACACCAATTTTTCAACAAAACTTACTGAAAATATATAGGTTTCTAGTATGCTTTTTTTGCCTTAAAATTGCACTTAAATCACCCCTTCTTCTTGTAGTGACCCCAAGGGCCTTTGAATGGTTTATAAAATGCGAAATAGGATAGTCTCGTTTAGGGTCGCTCTCGCGTCTAAGTTTCAGGGTCCAAGCTAGTGGGCCATATCTTGGAATCCTATGAGGATAATGGTCCGAACCTTTCTTTGCCAACTATCTATTCCTAGCTGACATGCCTTGTTTAATGTAATTGTCAACTTTCTAGAGACGTATTCCTTTTCGATTTCAAATAAATTCTACTAACTTCTGTGGATTAAGGAGGTTTACGATACTCCTATATCTTGACGGCTATGTGATTATTAATTCTACAATACTCTTATTGACTATCCTTGATTAGAAAGGGCAACAATCATAATGGTCCAAGGTCTAGTTTCATCCCTACCATCGATTTTCAGAATGGATTTGAAATGATGCAATTAGAAAAATTCGAATCGTTTTATTGTCTGTTACTTTTGGGAATACCTCATCCCTAAAGAATCTAGTTATGTCCGTAAAGCACTTTATATGCCATATTTCAAAGAGTCTGATATTTAATTTCCTAAGACCTCACATAGTTATTAGGATCTTAGACTTTAACTAAACAGTGAATTTGATGATATCTTTCCACGGTACATTGAATCATACACCGATGCACCACGTAACACTATAAGTGTGTTATTGATGACAGTGCTGGGAATCATTTTGAGTTTCATAAGCTAATTTACTTTATTACTCTTATTGTACTGGTTTTCCAAGGACCCGGTTCATTTATTCAGTATCTTCTTTGTTCATCCTTCTTAGATATGTTTTCAAATTTCAAACGTCTATTTCATCAATTCATTTGCTATATTTTATCATGTCGCCGATTATTCCAGGATAATGGGACACAGTCTGACTAGGGCTTTACCCTAGTCATGATTAATATCCACACAAATGGGTTTCTACCACATTGCAGAAAATAATACCCAAATGCATGTCTTTGTATATTGTAAACACCGAGTGAGTTTTTGATCATCTGTGTGATTAGCCTTGCCCCATAGGATTTTCGAATGTGGTTTGGTGTTTTTTTAAGTCCTATTTCTTATAGTGTCTATCGTTCTATCTTTACTACATTTGAATCTGGGTGATATGTGATGGTGGACGCCTTGAACATGGTCGTCGTCAATGTGAATAGTGAGGAAGTTCCAATAATGTTTCAAGTGGGACCTAATTGAAAGGCTATAGTTTGTGCCCGCAGATTAAGTTTAAGGTTCAATTTTATCAAGGATTCAATCCATATTGATGAAGAAGTCTATGACGGCGAAACGAGGATCCTTATTCACACAGTTGGACAACTTCCTACTTCAGATGGTGTGAGCAGGTTCTGGCATCTGAAACCTGGAAGGTATAGAGCCTACAGCGAGATAAATTCCAATCAATCAGTTCTAATAGAGACTCCCAACCCGAACTTGTCTTCTTCCTCATCATTTCAAGTGCCTCTGATTACTCTTGTCAAGGTAGAACTTGTTCACGACAATGTAATTGTACTCAATGACGATTCTCAAGCCGATTCTCATGGTCATTCCCAAGAGCATATTTTGAAGGGTGGGACTCCTTCATCGACTCGTACCATCGAGAATCCGAAAGTTAAAGAGAAGTCACCTGAGGTTAGTGGGTCAGTATCATCTATAATTGATTGCTTGAGAGGACTGCGTGCCTTGAAGGGATATAGAAATATCTTGTCCAAAATAGATTATGACGTTGTTCCCATTCATAAAGTGCCAGCGTTACCTCCAACGTTCAATAGCAATGTCATATTTGAGTTGCCCGCGCTAGACCGTTCCCTGTCTCCATCTCCAGCTCGGAATATGTTTGGGATGGATAAACGATATGATGGCCATGTCTGGTCTAAGACAGTGACAAAAAATATTACCAATCACATGAGCTTGTCATTCCGCACATCTGTCTGTCTCGGACATCTTCGTTGTATGAACTAGACTTGTAGGTTTCTTAATCGTGTTCACCGAACCAACGACGTTAATGAGTTAGAATGGGAAGGGATGTCACTCGCGCCACTTGATGTTGGGCATACGCATCCCCCAGGGTCCACGCTTGTTTGCAAAATTTGCAAAGTACCCCCATTTTGTATTGCAAGGTGTGATGTACGGGTGTACTATGTTGTTGGAAAATATGACTTCACTTGGGCATATGTTCATCTTGGCATTCACGAGCACCCTGTGAAGGCTGGTGAATTGAGGAATATGAAGGACAAAACTCGGTGTCTTATTGGAGAGCAGAATGATGGAGAGAACACCAACTGCGACGAATTCGTCCATCATCATGGAAGCTACAAAAGAACTTTTAGGTGGCTTACTTCTTCAGCCGGATGGGGTGCAACCGAAAACCCTAGACTTCGGTGAGCTCGTTCCAGTATTGGACAAATGCAAGTACTTCAACTCTCCAAGTATTCGAAACGAGGTAACTTCATTCAAGTATTTAAGGAGATTTGGGGTTATGGATAGCATTACAAAGTTGAGGGGTTCAATACTTGGGCATTTGTTTAGGAGAGTAAGTTCCCTGGTCAAGGATCAGATGTAGACAAAGTGTTTGTTTTTAAAATGTCAAAAGTAGGTCCAAGTAGTGGAGTGGACTTGGTAAAGCGAATGCAAAGTGGAGGTGATCTCAAAGAAGCTTGGGTGATGTTTGATCACGTCAAACGTGTGAAGGGTTGGACAACAATAGCATGTCACATTTACGACTCTCAATATTGTCGTGTCATGACCATTGCAATGTGCGACATGCAATCTGAAGACTGTGCTACACAAATCCTATTTTGGACAAATTTGAATTCCGTTCTTGAAAGGCATGATGTACCCGAAACTCAATTTAAGGGATTCATGTCTGATAGTGCCCAAGCGAATTAGAATGTTGTAAGGATGGTTTATGGATTGGGGGACATTCTAGATCCTATGAAAGATAGAGAAAGCACATGTCTCTTCCATTGGACTCAATCCATGGATGTCGCAAGCCGTAATCTTAGAAGTCACCATGTTAGTATTTAAGGGAGTATAAGTATGTAGAATTCTTCAAAATTCTTAACAGGCAAAAAGGAGTAGAACCCTCTTAGCCTAAACATCTCCCTAACACTGAACAGATGCTCCAGGTAATCCGTAACAAAATCTAGGACGGATCCGGATTCCAGAAACCCGGATAGCGACAGCCTACTATCTAGACTTCCGATCTAGATATAGGGACCCGTTACGGGTGAACGGTCCGCTTCACAAACGGTCGGTATTTTGATGGGTACTTAACCCCGCCACTACCATTTCCTCTTCCTCTTTTCCCACAACTGTTTTATGCGTGCATAGCTGAGTGAAAGAGTGGTGAGTTAGTGCTTAGGTGAGAGGTGAGAGCATGTTCAGATTTTAGAGTGGTTTGAGATGGCGGAGGGAGATATCTGGAAGACTTTGGTCACCGGCCGGATGGTTTGTCCAACCATTCCGGAAAGGCTGAGAGACAAATCCCAGCTAGAGGATGACCTCAGTGAGATAGGGTGTGTCGGTCTGTTCATGCGGCCATGGACCGTAAAGAACGACCGGATGATCCAAGAGTTGATAGTAGGTGCTTCCAACCAGTATGAGTTGACGGTAAGAGGAAGGCCTCAAACCTGGACTGATGAAGTCTGGGCTAGGGTTTACGGATTTCCAAAGAAGGGATCCAGTTTAGCGTCTCGCACCGACAAGTTTATTGTCGGGAAGTTCAAGAACGTTGCCCATTCTAAGGAAGGGTATGCGATTAGTGACTGCCTAGATCCACAACATAGGCATGTCCTAGAGTTCCTCATCCCTATCCTATATCCGAAAAAGCCTACCCGGGTTACGGTTACGGTAGCAAACACCATATTTAGTGCTTTTGAGGGTAGACCAGTGAGTTGGGGCAAGGTGATTGCATCCGTAGTCGCCAAACTTGCCGCCAACGTAGGAAAGGGAAAGACAAGCCCCATAGGGCCGTATCTTTTCCATCTGTATCACTACGCGGAGCTGCTCAGCGATGCGGAAATGGTGGAGTACAACACCAGAGTGACCATCCTCCAATACGGCTTGACGGAAGAAGTGACAATGGAGCAGCCGTCGGTGGAAGAGGACAAGGATCCGGAAGAGGACGAGCAACCCTTGGAGCGGAGGCATCGGAAGTCGACGGATCTGACATCCCGGGGAAAGCTTCCGGCTCAGTAGAAGATCTCCGAAGAGGAGGAAGGAAGCATATCCGGGTTCTTCAAGACCAGATTCAACTAGGTACTCCAAGCGCAAGAGTACCATGAGAGCCTCACGGATCTGCTCAGGCGGATTAGTCGGGAGTTAAAGGTGGATCCCGAAGACATCCTTGACGCGTTGAAGAAACTTCCAAATCTGGAAGTCCTCGAGTGGAAGGACAAGCAGATCGTCACCCTGGAGAAGGAGAAAGCGGATCTTCAGGCAAGACTCAGCTAGGTGCAAGGCGAGATGGCTGCAGCGAAGCACAGGGAGAAGGAAGCCCTCCAGCTGCTGAAGAATTTATCCGGCTTGGTAGACAAGTCGGCCGATATGGTAATGAAGGCAGCTTTAACCCAGAGCCAGTTGACCGAGGAAGGGCACCTCACCGGATCCAAGGTCATCCGGATACTCGTGGACTTCTCCTCAAGGATGGAGCTCACACTGAAGGAGATGAGGCAGCTGCTTGGGCGGATCGACCCCGACCGGGTAATGGACTTCTCCAACTTCCCGGAGATCCATTTCGACACGGAGACACCCGTCAAGCTCACCGCCTCAATGCCGCTACCTTCAAAACCGGAAGTTCCGCGGGAGACTCTCCAGTACTCCACGGAACCTTTCTCCAAGCAATTGGAGAAGACAATCCGGGGAAGCGTGAAGTCAGCACCCGAGCCAAGCACGCAACCGGATACAAGACGAGAGTTGGCGCCTCTCGAGATTACGGTTTTTCCACCCATCCCAGTCTTCAACCTTCCAGAAAAGGAGCCGCTGCCGACACCGCACACCCAAGCCCATGGCCAACTCATAGAACGGATTGGAGGGATGTTGAATCCGGCTCGGTCTCATTCGGAGGAATTCGAGCATATGGTGGAGGAGCAACAACCAAGGAAGGAGAACGAGCCCATTGTGTTGGATGAGACGTCTCTAGGCGAGGAGAATGAGAGGGAGATAACTCAAATTGAGAAATCTGAGGAAGAAGAATACTGGACCGGACCGGATCGGAGGATGACGACAAGGAAGAAGCCGACTACTCTCCTCCAGAAATCCGGAAGATACAAACCCGGGCGGCATTGCGGATGACCTCCATCAAGGCGACCCCGAAGGCAACACCAAGGGCATCTCTGCGAACACCAGCGAGTCAAGGCAGGAGCAGCTAGAAGAAAGCGCGGAAGGCGAAGTAATTAGGATCTTTCTAAGGCAGATAGGATTTTGATTTTGAACCGAATCCGGATTTCCAGGTGTGGGACCGGGTTCCGGATTTGTAGGATCTCACTTTCCCGGATTTCTCGGGAAGTCTGTGAGTGGTCACTTGGATATCCGGGTGCCTTTTTGGCCTTTTTGGCTTTGAATGTTTTGTCGTTTTAAGTGTGAGGCAGGTTTGTTGCCTCTCATTCCATCCTAGCATTATAGTTTTGTATTTTGTCATCCTTATTTTAATCTAAGCCACCAAGTGGACCCTCAGGGATTGATCTGTTGTATATCCAACTTCCTTGTGTTTCCTTGTGAGTGTGTGAAGTATAATAGAGGAGGAGGAAAGGAGGAATCCGGATCTGAGGGGACTTGGGTCTGAGTGTTGAGGAACGTCTGTTACGTAGTCTAGACTAGATAATTTGGTCTTGAGCACGTGTCTTTAAACTCCTGAAACGGGAATCCGATTAGGAGTGGTGTGGATGCAGATTCGGAATACCAGAGAGGGTTCCATGTAGAGATAAGCAACCACCAATGGAAGAAACCCCATATCACTTATCAGAAGGTCAACCAAACCGTAGGATCAGTTTAGCGAACGACTTACAATCCTTACCTTAGTTTCGGTCTCTATTGGTCTGTCGTTGTAGTGGAGAAGGCTTGTTACGGATCTGTGTGATCTACTTTCCGGGTTGGCCATCCGAAAGGTTGTGAGACTATCTCCAATCAATCTAGCACAGCAGTTGGTCTAAGCGTGTGTTTTGTGGTTTTGAGAGAGAGGAAAGAGTGAGAAGTACGAGTGGTGTGTCCCTACCCCTCTATACAATCAAAGGTGTACCCTCTGAGGGTAAAACAAAGGTATCAAAAACCAGTGTTGGTGAATGAAGTAACGGATCCGGAATCCGAAAACAGAGTGAATCTGGATTGGATTCCGGAAAGTGAGAGCTTAAGTTGGTAGAACGGATAACCTAGGCTTGCAACAACATATTAGAATCCCCTGGGACGATATTTCGAGTTAATTTACACGTTTGGGTGTTGTAAATGGTATTTACCGCATGCTATGCATACGACAATGGAGAAGCATACGAAGGTTGATATTTGTTTTGACTTACAAGATCAACATCGTGTACTTTGCAAACAATATAAGAACGCCTCTTCTCCAGAAGAATACGAAGCTCGCTACCTTGCCATTAGAGCATGGTGGTTGTCATCCAGTGCCACTATAGAGGAAGGATTGCATCGATTGGAGCTCTGGTTGTCCTTCTTGCATTTTCGATATCGATGTGGGGTGGATTCATGCAACTCGTAAGTGTCATTGTCCATTGACTTTGAATTGTAGGCAATCATTTATGACTGATATTTCTCCTTCATTGCTATGTCGTTCTAAAACTATTATTCTGTAGGAGGAGCCTAAATTGATATTTTCCCTATCCTTGTAGAACTTAGTATGTATGGACCTCGACCCCTTACAAAGCCTCCTGGCACCAAGATAGGTCCCTTCAAGGCCTCCTAGTCCTTTAATGTATCTAATTTCTGTCACATTTGTGTTTTAATGGACAACATTTGGAATAGTTGCACATAGTGTTCATACCAATTAGGAACCTCTCCGCACCGAGAGACCTTGACGGAGGTATACATTGATGTTTGATGGGATCTATATTTCTGGTAGAGTGCCAGTATAAACTAATGATAATGGCACTTCTAATTTGTAACTTTAGGATTTGAGTGAATTCGAACTCGCCGAAATGCCTTCATGCAACCTTGCGGAGACCGTACACAACAAGTGGCTCCAACAATTTGGAAACCATGGAACCGATTTATACATTGCCACCGTAGATGATTTCGTTCGAGCTTTCATGCAAATGGTACAATATTACGAGTATCTTAAGGGCAACTAAGGTGGGACTGGACTTGGGAAGGAAGAGTTATTGCTTTGAGTTGCCCAACGCTCTGCAAATAGGACTGGAAATCTGAAGGTGCTCACAGAAGCAATCTTAACCATTCCAAGTGTTGAGGAGTTCTTCAATAGAGATCTACATCTAGAGGGTGAAGAAGTGTTTGGGTATCAGAAGCGGAAGGCAGACATGCCTCTGGGTTGCGAGTTTGATTCACACAGACTAGACAAGGTTAATTTTTCTCATCCCGTCATCCAAAGAAGATCTTCAAGACCCTCCACAAGTGTTCAGAACTTGCAACCAATTCTGGAAGACCTCTCTCCACACGTTGAAGTACCAATTTCCGAATCAATGAAACAAGAGGATAATGTTTGCATTTCCTCTTATGTGTCAGCGATTTAGGAGACCAATTGTGATGAGAAGCAATGGCATATTGCACGACTTCCAAAGACATCAGCAAAGGCGTGCTTTGCCCTTCAAGCAATTTCAAAGAAGAAATGCATAGCAAGAATTGTTCAAAACAACATTGCCATAGCAGCCCCTACATATACAGGTATGATGGTGAATGACAAAAAGAATCGAAATGAGGTGATGCAATTCTTCCTTTGCAATGACGACATTGAACGTTGTGTTAAGGGAACAAGACGGAAGTGGGTATTATCAATACCAGTTGCTCTTGCCATTTGGCCTGTCAAAATGAGCATCAAACTCTTAAAGAAAGAAATATTGGCCTTGGAAGCGGCTGGTTTCCAGCTTCCACAACGCACTGTCATTTCACCTCGGAGATTGTTTGGAGGACAACCAGGTGTAGAATTGGTTCATGCTTATCCCGTTCCATCGTCACTCGAAGAGCATCCTAAAATTTGAGCAGGAAAAGTCATCCGGCGAAACCCCCAGGCGCCAACCATAAAAAATACAAACAATTTAGCTTTTGCACTTACCTTGAATGCACAAATTGAAAGGGTGACCATGGTTCCACACCCTAGTTTTGGTTGCATAGTTTCTTTGAGGTCTGAGGTGGAGCTGAGGACTGAGCAATATATGCTTACAATTTCATCATTTCCAGAGTGCAGCTGCCCATATTTCAAAGAAATGATTATCAAGTCTTTAGGAAAGGGAAGACAATGGGCTAATTGTAAACACCTCTATTTTATTTTCATAGTGATTTGCAATCTAGATTCCATTGTACATGGCTTTGTCCATGCTCCGAGCTTGAGTTTTAATGATGTCAAGCAAATCCTATTCAGTGGTATACTAAATCATATAGGACCAAACTAGTTTTGTGTTCTACAGCACAAGATTTATTTTTGTGTCTACTATATTTATCATTGAACTTAAAGTGAGACTAAAAGGGTCACTACTTGCATTTCACTTTGCCCTATGAGATTACAAGGTGACTTGTCTTCTAAATATTTGTATTGAGTATCCATTATAATATAAGATACCCAATCACTAACATCATGTGTTTGTCATTTACATCCTTTGTTTTGTACATCTAATTCCTTTATGTAAATTGTACAACTAAAACATTAAAATTCTGGTTTGAGAATTCAAATCTAGAATTTATTGTGATAATATAATGACCTTAAAATACATCATATAATAAATTAGATTTATACATATGAATACTTCATCTTTTCCATAGTCATAGGGTCAAATTCAATCTACTATATCATTTATTTCTAAACCCCTACCCTCTAATCATCCACGTTCGTAGTATAACCCAAAACCATGGTCATAGGTTCTCTATTAAAGCATTCATGATTTTTGAATTTCCAGAATTACTTTCACTATCTTTTTTTTCCTTTTTTTCATCTATTTTTTTCATCCTCTTGTCATCCAATTTTCATCCTAATTTTTCATCCAACTTTCATCCACTTCCATCCCATTTTTTGGTAACTCTCAAAAAATATATGCTCCTTGCTCACCATTCTCTGCTCCTTGCTCCTTGCTCCCCGCTCACATGCTAGCAACACTCCTATGAGCCCTAGGCAAGAGTTTCCCGTGTCATTTGGAGTTAGTACCAAAAATTAGAGAAGATAGGACGGACCCAACACTCCCAACACCCCGAACCCCCAACACCTCGATACTCGAGGGAGGGGGGGGGAGGAGGGGGCTCAGCCATGTACTACTGCGAGGGCTTGGGCCATATACTATGTTGCGAAGGCTTAGGTTGGGTACCGCGCAAGCGGGGGAAGGACCAGGTATTGCGTTGAGGGAGAAGAGCCGGTACTGCACGGGGAACGGAGATTAAAGATTGTGTGAGTAAGGGAGATTAAAGACTGTTGGATAGGGGCTACATGTGAAGAGGGGGCTTGGGGTTAAGAAAAGGGCTGGACAGGGTGGTCCAACAGTCGCAACAAAGGAAGGGGGCAAAAAATCAACAAGCTAAAGTCAAGGGAAGAAGTGAAGATTTCGACCAAGGGTCTCTGTGGCGCTAACACAACCTTTGGGGCAGGGAATCTAACTCCCCATCTCCCACAAAACCTCACCACGATAGAAAAGAAAAGGAGCAAGGATGGCATAAGGCCGAAAGAATGAGGAGAAATGACAAAGGGAAGGACCATTTGAAGAGGAAGGATAGAAGTGGATAAGATAGGAAGGAAATCTCCAAGACTTACTTAGGCCCTTAGATTAGAAGTAGGTAATCACTCCAAGATTAAGTGTGAGACATAAGTATAGGATGTAGGAGGTATGAAGTGAGAAGTAGGGCGTAAGAAGTGGGATGTGAGAAGTAGGATGTAGGAAGTGGAATGTGAAAAGTAGGACGTAAGATGTAGCCTAACTTAGAGGAAGGTATGACACGTACTTAAAGTTAGCTTGATAGGTGGTCTGCCTCAGAGTGTGGGGGGAAAGAAAAGAAGGGAGGTGAGAAGAAATAGAAGAGGAAGCTTGACAATTAAATCCTTGTACCCATTTATTTTATAAGTAGAATGGTGGTTCGTTGTCTCACAGCATGGGAGTTCATGGCGGAGGAGGTGGAACTTCCGGGTGGCACGATCAATGACTCAAGTTCCGAGGTATGAGCGAAAACCCCTCCAAACTTTCCCTAGGGCTTCATTAGAGTTTAGTAGCCTGGGCCGAGGCCAACCCCTAAAGCAGACCCTCAGGACCATAGGTCCAGTCATTTCCAAGGGCATAAGCTCAGAGAAGAAGGTCGTGACTTTTCGAAACCCTAAAGCATGCCCAAATCGGACGAAAATTGAGCAAGTTATGGCCAAATGAAGTTTAGGATCAAGTTAGATGAAGAATAGCTAAACTCTGGGTTAGATAGGTAAATAAACACACTAGAAAGAGGCTCCCACCTAGGGCCCAGGGCCAAAAGAAAAAGTCAATTCCAAGTTGTAGGCTAGGAGAAATTAGCAAATGAAGTTTGGGTAAGGCTTGGATGAAAATTCAATAGAAATCTCCGATCAGGGTCCAATTCCATATCTGGGTGGGGGAAATCCTTGTGAACCATTGTGAGTGTTTTAAACTCCACCCTTTGAGTTAAAACATGCACACGGGTTCTAACAGCCTGTTAAATTAATTTCCTTAGGGTGTTTCTAATCTAAGTTCAATTCGCGCCTTCCAAGCAATGGACACTTTGTTTTTAAATATCCAAATTGAACTTAAATCATTTAAATCCTAATTTTAAAACTA
Organism: Straminergon stramineum; assembly: GCA_963920665.1. Taxonomy (NCBI): domain Eukaryota; kingdom Viridiplantae; phylum Streptophyta; class Bryopsida; order Hypnales; family Calliergonaceae; genus Straminergon; species Straminergon stramineum. The sequence goes on from OY987270.1 coordinate 20,316,235, forward strand.
TGGTTAACTAAATCAAACAACTAATCAAAAGATAAATCCAAACTAACATCAATCTAACCTATTTTATAGAATGTAATTTGCCCTTCCCAGAATGGTAAAGCAAGTTAAATTCTGACTTTCCTAATAAAAGAAATGAATGGATGAAATATTGATCCCTAAACTACATCACAACCTTCATCCACAATTTAAAAATAGTAAAACTAATTGAAATAAATCTAAATTTTAGGGTTAAGTTTTTAGTTATGTTAGTTACCTAATTCTAAGACTAAACCTAACTTGACCACTAATTAAAGAATTTCATCCAAATTGAAATCAAACTTCATCCAACCTCTTCTCACTTAAAATTAAAGTATTTTTCTTTAAAAGAGGTTCTGCAATCTTCAAAAGATTCCCTAATTGATTCCTAATTTAAATGATTCCTTAAAGATTCTTTAGAAATTCTTTTTAATTATCTTCTAATCTATCATAAACTAAATTTTTTATTCTAAAATTAATATTTTTAGGGTTTTATGAAAATTCAGAAATTATCTTTCCAACAAGGTAAAACACTAAAAACTAAATTCTTAAAAAATGATTAATGAATGAAATTTGTTTTAAAAGTCTAATGAGTTAAATTTCATTCATTAATTATTTTTTATTCTAAACGAACAATTTTAATCTTGGATTTTTTAAATGTTAATTTCCTTTTTCTACTTTTCCTAAAGTTTCTAATGGTTTATTTTATCAAGTGAAATTTTAATCAAATTGAAATTGAAAGAAATGAAATATAAAGAATTTTAACGTACCTTTTCCATGAAGTGATCGATCGTGCCGTCCTCGAGGATCACAAGGTGAATGGTTTTGTAATATCCCACTCCATCCTCCATTTCGCTAATTCATCACGCCATTTGAAATTAAATCTCATTCAATGTTGTTTTTAATTTCAATTTTCTTTTTTCCTACTAATGGTTATGGGATTTTATTAATTTTGATTGTATTTAAAACAATTCCTAATTAATTATAAATTATTCCAATACCTCAAAACCTTTTAAATCCGCTAAATCAAATCAAATCTAATAAATCCTAAATTTTGTAATTTCCTAATCTTTCAAAAGATATTAGTTGGCGTTTTGTCTTTATCTATTTGTCTTATTAAGCCTAACAAAACAAAACCTAACCAAAGCCTAGCCTTCTAATTCCTAAAAGAATCCTAATCAATGACTAACCAACAATTTAGTGAATAGTAATTAGAATAAAATAAAATGCAAAAGATTCTTACCTCATTAATTATCTAGATTCCTTCTCTTTGTCTCTCTCCTACTCCTTACTTCCTCTCTTTTCTTGGTTATGTCAATTCATTGATCTTTGTTTTGCAAACTTGTTGTGGTTTTGAAAGGGATGGAGATTTTAAACAAATTCAAGTGGACTTCCAACTTATTTGTAGAAGTATGAATGTATGCTTTAGTTTAAGAACTTGTGAGACTTTTGTAACTTCAATGCACTACAAATTGGAATTTGAACCTTACCTTTAGTTTTCAGTCTCTGGCTCAGCTCCTCACTTTGTTTCTGGTTCAGCTCCCCGCTTAGTCCCTGGCTCAGTGTCTGGATCAACTCACAGCTCAGCCGCCAAGGTTCGCCACGTGGCGGGGCACGACTGGCCGTCAGTTATCCGGTTCCATCCAGTTGATTCTCGTCCGGTCTAGTTCCGTCCAGTTGATTCTCGTCTGCTCTGTTCATCTAGTTGACTCTTCTCTCGCTCTAGTTTTGATCTTTGCTGATCAGTCCAGTTGGTTGGATTATGATTTAAGTTGAACTGGTTAAATTTTTGGTCTTGGCATTTTATATTAGTTACAACTCCGCTATGCTAATCTCATTAACGAACTTTTGACTAATCTAATTTTCAGACTTAATTAACTCTAAAACTAATCAATTTGGGGGGAATTTTGGGAACTTCTTAAATTCTAAACTATCATTCTAATTTTTTGGGATTTGGGGGAAAAGGTTAAAACTAAACAACTAAGTATTCTAAGCTAATTAAACTCTCTTTCTAGGATAATTTTAATGACTCTAACTAAAGGGACACTAATCTAAATTTTGGTTTTTTCTCTAACTACAACTAAGGATTTTATCAAGAATTCAAACTAAGCAATTTTGACTACTTTTCTCTAATCTTTCTCACTAAATCCAACATTCCTAATTAGTACACCTGCAGAGCATTTTTCCAAGCATGCAAATAAGGAAATTTCCCAAGTGTTAATTTCAAATCTTTCAAAGTCAAAGCTTCGCCGTGTGGGGACAACCCCAGGTATACACGATGTCAATGGTCAAATTTTAGTATTTTGAAAGTCAATCTTTAAAGGAGGTACACATGACAGTGTTTAAACCGAACATTAAAGATTAATTCTTTTAAAATTTCAAAGTATCCAAGTTTAATCACTAAAGGAAGTACGCATGACAGCGTTTAAACCGAACTTTAGCAATTAAAGTCCCAATCTTCGTTATACAACGGATTTTGGGAAGGGGTTGGTTTAATAAACTTTTGTCAAAGTCAAGCTTCACCACCTTAAGTCTATTAATACCAAATTCTGTTGTAATGAGCACAATTTGTTAGTATTCAAAAAATCTTAAATGACATTAGAGTTTGGAGGTCTATCCCTTCCAAAACTCTTACAATTCAAAGAAAATGGAGGCTTAGCCCCGAGAACTTAAAGAAATCAAATAGAAATCACTTTGAAGGGACCCTCTCGTCCTTCAAAGTGTACAAATCAAGAATTAGAATGAAACTTAGGTCGGATCTCGACCTAGATCAATGCTCCGACCACGCCGGTAGCACAAAAGCAAAGGTTAGATATAAGAATGAGGGTACCAACAACCTTGAGGGAAGGGCTTTTTATACTTGTCCTAGGCCCCTCCCCAATAAATTGTCGGTGGAAAAACATTTACTTTTGATCCCGAGATATTTCCTAAACTACCTTATCGTAATTCCAAAATAATCTTTGTTTAATGGAAGAATTCTCGAGAACCCTCTCCATTTAGCTAATAAATCTTGGCTAAATCAAATCCAAGATCTTTTCCCAAAGATATTTTGAAAACAACCCTAATTAACCTAGATATTTTGCTAATTAACCCAAAGTATTTCTAAATTGTCTTTCTTTAAACAAAATATGGATTGTTCCGCAAGAAAAGAGGTCTTACCCAAATCCAATCTTCAATTTTCCAAAAGATATTTGCGAAATTAACTTTGAATTACCGCTAATTACTCTAAAAAAGTCAAACCTATTGCTGGATCCCTCCTATCTTCTAGGGAACAACTCCAAATTGAAAAACGATTCACCATTGTGTTTAGAAGACCCAAATTAGCCTAGGGGATCCCCTACCCCCTTCTTCCTAGCCCGTTGTAAGTGTAAAATCAACTTACGGTAACTCCAAAGAAAGGTGAAAACCCTAACTTTTGGAATTTGTTTCTTTTGAGGAAACCATCCATCTAGGGGTTACTTAGAAGGTTTGTGGGAGTAAGAAAAGACCCCTCATTCATGCCATTTGGACACTGCCATCCCCTGGTACACCGATCAACCCGCCGTAAAGTCGTAAATTCTTCAAAAGTCCAATGTCGTTGCCAATTCTGATACCTAGGAATGTCAGAATATCTTCAAACTTTGTGGAACGCTTTATTAGCACACAACACACTATCCTAATTTTTAGTGGGATTTTACCGCAACATGGGTAATTCCTAGGAATTTACGACCATGTTCAAAGGTAGTTGACTTCCCATAGAGTCATTGTAATTGTTTCGGAAAATTCCGAAACTTTTTGGGTAGCTTCTAGAAAACTCCCAAAACCAAAGTGCAACATTACATTTCACTTTGCACTATTCATAGGGAAGCTAAAATTAGCAATTCCCTTTTAATTTCCGCCCGAGGGGGAAATTATTCTTGTATCGAGGAATCTTGGAACAACCGGCTCCAATGTTGGCTCTTGGCATCCTTTTAGAGTAAAAGCACCTTTCTTCATACTCCGGTCGCTCTCTCATCACTTTATTTGCAGATTGGATAATTCTTCTATAAGTTATCTGCAAATAAGAACTTACCAATCCAAATTCTTTACGAATTGGATGGTAACCTATACTAAACTCTCTAGACCTAAAATAGACTTAACTAGCTTGTCACATGCAATTGTAAGACTTAGTTTAACATGGACAACTACTAGGACTGGCTAACACTCAAACCCTTAGTTCTCTCAGAAATACTTAATCGACCTCTCAGACTCTAAACTAGGCATTAGAAGTATGAAATTTGAGTATTTTATATATTCTACACTTCTAGGATGACCCCTCACTGTCTTGGTAGGGACTTCTACCAAATACCACTCAAACACTCTTTTTATACATTCTTGCATATAATTACACTAAAATACTGACTAAAACGAAAAAAAGAAAACCCTGAGTTCCAAGTGCCAACTTGAGGGCTCACAACGTGTTTCACAAAAACAAAATTCTAATAAATAACCTCTGCAATGTTAGCTAGAAGTGATTAATGCAAAAGAAAGCTTGGTTTTTTTCCCATCAATGAAATGCAATAATATACTAGAGAGGAAGGACATTGGATAGGTATAAGAATATCCATTTGTGTCCATATGTCACAACTTTCCAATTTGCAATTTCTCTCATAATTAAAAAATACAACTACTTCCATTCTTTCACCCACTTTTTTCCTTTACCCATTTTTTTACCGAAAACAAATATTTTGCAAGATACGCCCCACCATAATTTTAGAGACAACAAGTTCTTCAAAAAAAAGATAGATACAGGAGTGTATTGAAGGCCAAAAATGGAGAATGAAAAAAATGGAGAATGGAAAAAAGGGGTGGGCTCTTTTAAACAATAATTAAATTAGCAACCTCCTCAATGCCCAAAGTGATTAATGGAAAAGAAAGGTTGATCTTCTACTCATGAATGAAATGCTATATTGTACTATAGTGGAAGGAAATTGAGAAGGTATAAGAATATCCACTAATGTCCGTATTTCAAAAATTTATGGTTTGTAATTTCTCTCATAATTTTCAAATATCAATATTTCCATTCTTTAATCCATGTTTTTCCATTCCCAATTTTTTTCCCTAAATTTTTTATTATGAAAGATATGCCCCACTATAATTATGGGAAAGAAATTTCAGAAGAAAAAATAGATACAAGAGTGTAGTGAAGCCCAAAGAAATGGGGAATGAAAAAGGGGCTTGCTTTAAATAAAATAATGAAATAAACAACCTGTGTAATGTTGGAAGTCATTAATGCAAAAGAAAAGGTGGTCTTCTTCCCATCAATGAAATGCAACACCATATTGTAGAGGGTGGAAATTGGATAGGTATAATTGTATAAGGATATCCATTTCTATCCATATTTCACAACTTTATGGTTTGTAATTTCTCTCATAATTCAGAAGTACAACTATTTCCATTCCTTCACCTGACCCACTTTTTGACTTCACCCATTTTTTTCCAAAAATATTTTCTTATGAAGATATATCCCACGATAATTAAGAAAACAATAAGTGCATTTGTTTGTTTTTTAAATGGGCAAAGGACCATAGTGAAGGCCAAGAAAGTGGCAATTGAAAAAAAAGGTTGTGGTTATTGTTTAAGAAAATAGGTGACCTTGTCAATGCCTCTATATTCTTAGTGATGGCAAGCTTTCATGAGAATAAGAATACCAATTTTTTTTATGAAGACCAATCGCCAACCATTACTACAATTGAGTATTCTGGCCTATTTTCCGAACAACATCCTTCTTTTTTATTTAGTACCCATTTTCTCGAATCGTAGAGTTGTAGTACTTTTGTAAAAGAAGTCTTGCTCTATATGTTGGCTTCATCTTCTATTCAAAAACAAAGTTTTATTTTGTTACTAAGTGTCACTATTAATTTCATGAAACTCATTAGGAGTATCCATTACTAACTTCCTTAATTACGGTAGGCTACTTGTATAGAAGAAAAACTATCAATTTTTCCCTATCAACAATTTCCTTCTGTTTCCAGGGGAGAAGACCACCCTTTCTTTTCCATTAATCAGTAATGGCATTAACAAGGTTGCCTAATTTTTTAAAGAGTAAGCAAGCCCCTTTTTCCATTACCCACTTTTTTAATAGCCACTTTTCTGGTCATCAATAAAGTACAAGATCTATGTAATAAAGGAAGCCGCATTTGTTGTTTCCATAATTATGGCGAGGTAAATCAAAATACACATGAATGTGATTAATACTTCTCTCCTCAAATCACATGGCAGATTTCTTCCTCTCACAGATAGAATAAATTTCCATAGACATACACAAATTCTCACAACAAACCACACAATCTAACAAATTCATAATAATAAATATAACTCATAATACAAGTGCACAATTTGCAGCTTAACACATACAAAATATATAATATAATTATATTTATAAAAATTGGGTCTTACAATTGCTCGATGATTGTTTCAATTTCCAGGTTTCTATAGTTTTCTAAAAAAAACCCGAACCAGTGTGATGATGAAGAGGTGTGACCTAAGTCACACTTCATTCATCCAAATGTTTTTATTTTTATTATTATTATTATTATTATTATTATTATTATTATTATTATTATTATTATTATTATTATTATTATTATTATTATTATTTTCATCCATCTTATGCTAATAGTCCTATTTACACTTAGAAATGCAATTTAACTTTAATTTTAAGTTAACTTTTACTTTTTCCTACTTAAGGGGCCCCTAATAGCTTAAAATAATCTAAATTTACAATTTTTTTTGAAAAAATTCTACAAATTCCCATGGACTAAAAATGGTCTTTTGATGCCAACGGCACAATTTGATTGTAATTTGGAATTAATCTTCAAAAGTTAGGTTTATGGATCAACGTAGGATGAAAACCCCTTGAGGATGAGGATGAGGATGAAAATCCAAAGTGATAGAGTTGCCTTATGTAAATGAGAGGAGGTGGATGCTTAAAGAAGAGTATAAAAGGCACTCCTTTTCTTCTCTTAGCACCCCAATTTGTTGTGTTTGGGCCCGTTGGATCTAAATTATGTTGGAATTGTGGTGTTTTAAGCCACAAAAATTAGAACGGTGTTTCGGGTCACTTTTGGTGTGTTGTTCTTTTTCAAGCTTCACAAGGTCTTTGTAGGTCCATTGCACCTTGAGTTCTTTATACTAACTTCCCAAGTCTTTGGAGGCTTGAGAATTCACTTTTACCTTGTTGTAGAAATACTGTGGTTTTTTGTATACTTTGAGGGGTTGCTTAGCCCTTCGAGTTCTTGTCTTGCACTAACCCTAGAATACCCCCCATATGACTTGGAGATTTTGCTTTAGGGGGCCTTTAGCTTGAGGTTGTCATTGTGCTAACCCCCGTGTTACAAACCCTTGGCCTTTAAGTGCCATTTGTCCCTCAATACTAATGTGATGGTTCGTATAAGTGAATCAAGTGTGAGTAGAGGTTGGTGGGTCCTGCCACTACGGCGAAGCTTTAAACCCCCAAGGGTTGAAGAGTTTAGTTGTGTTTTTAAATTAGAAACCATGGCAAAACTTTGAACCTCGCAAGGGTCAAAGAGTCTTCGTTGTGTGTTAAAAATACTAATCACGGTGAAACTTTGAACCCCCTAGAGGTGAAAGAGTCTTAGTTGTGTGTTAAAGTCCCTTTATGGGTAAACCTTACCTCCCCCCCCCAAAAAAAAGTGTTTGGGAACGAACAAAGTATAGCCCCCCAAAGAGTAGGTAGTCGAAGTTTTAGTCAACTTAGAAAGTGACTGGTGGAGGGAAAAGAAATACTCTTGGACACTCTTGTATAGTCAAATGCACCCCCTAAACCTTGGAAGAAATCCTCCCCTTTCCCCCCCCCCCCGAGATTCAATGGCCTCCAAAGGGATTTACAATAAATTAGCAACAGACCAAGAAGAGAGAAAGATCCCAACACCTGAATCCCTATCCCCCAAGCCGAGGCAAGCTAGGCATGAGAGAGGGTTCGGGTACTGTTGAGGAAAGGAGGATTGTCGATACAATTAGGATCAAGGAGGATCTAGGTGTGTCAGGGAAGGTCCGGGTACGTCAGAAAGAGTTCTGATATAGTAGAGGAAAATTGAGGTTAGTAATAGGAAGCTGAGATCAATAGTAACCTAATGGGAAGTTGGGGTCCAACAATGGAAAAGCTTAAGGGGGGGATAGAAGGGTGGAAAGAAAGGGTTGAGGCAAGAGGAAACCCAAGCAAGCTTAGAGCTCGGCCTACTTTTCACTTGACACCGAAGCGAGGAAGCCAACTCCTTCTCTCCCACGAAACAAACAAATACAAGTAAGGAAGCCAAGTATGCGGGAGGTTAGCCTTAGAGATGGAAGAAATAGTGAAGAGATGAAGGCCACTTAAGGTTAGATAGGGAAAGGTTGAGGGAGATAAGATAGAGGGGAAATCTCCTCACTTAACTTCGACCATTAGATTAAAATTAGGTGTGCATCAAGATACCAAGCGTAAGAAGTAGTTCATGACATAAAGGATGATGATGCGTCTTTGATTAGTCTCATAATGTCGTGGACCTAGTAACACCTTACAACTCCAAACAAACTTTAAAAGCCCTTTATAACTTTCACGGCTCACCACGTTCCAATACTGATATCACTTAGGCCCGAACTAACTAACACAATAGATGCCATGCACTCATAGCATTAGTTCCCATTTCCAACTTACATTGCTAAGTTGTAGTGCCTAGAACTTCTAGCACGCACTCTACTCGTGGCACTTGGCATATCACTTGATGATATGGGACAGAACTTCCATCTTAATATCTTAAGACTCATGTTGGCACTACTCACCATGGTCCTAACTGCCCTTAGTTGTCACCCCACTCTATACTAGGTCCATTGTTTATTTGCTATTCTCACACCAAAACTAACCAAGACTCATAATTTGGAACATATTGCAAATCGCCTAGCAAAGAGTGGAACTCCATCCAACTGGTGCCCCATGACACACACACAAGTATCCCAAGGAGCCTTAAAGCCGGTGTTGAAGTTGCATCATCACCCATGAGTCACTAGGACTCACCAAGGCTCTAAAAGTGAGTGAGGAGGGAGACCAACCCCTCCTATAGTACTCTCTATAGTATTTGGTAGCCCCCCCCCCTCTTATGGGTCAAAGGAAATTTCCAAATCTCCTTGGGTTTTAGAAGACCACCCATTTCCAATCGAAATCACCAAGTTCCAACTTCTAGACAATATAACTTTACGGTCAGGTCTCCAAATTTCACATGCAAGCCCATTTTGGATATCTACACGACAAGTACATGCCTATAGACTACTCACTTGTCCCCTTTAGACAAGTTATTACAAAGTTATGGCCCTTTAAAGATTCGAATTCTCTAGAAGCGGCATCACGCCTTCACCACGACCCTTCTTTTGGCTATAACTTTTGGCCCATGTCTTAGAACCTCGTAATGCTTGTTATACTTGCTTTCTTGTCTTCATAGCTTTTCAATGATATGCTACATGACATGCTTTGTTGAGTGATTCTTTGAGAATCCTTCACTCCTAGTCCTTGAGTATCTCGGCATTACCGGAACCCCCCCAACTTTGAAAGGCCATAACTTCTAGCCTTCTAGTCCAAATTGTGCGTTCTTTGAACAGTTAGAAGCATACTCTCAAGAGCTTTCCAATAATGTATGATAAGCTACCATTATCTTCTTATCCAAGGTGCTATTATGCCTTGCTTACTTAAGAGTCCCTCATTTTTCCCTTTTTAGCCTATTGCAAAGCTTGGAAAGTCATTTCCAAGGTCCCCCTTCCTCACTAAGGTATTTCGGGCACCTTAAAGAGATAGGGTGTGACACCTCTCTTGTCCTCAAATTCTTCCTAATATTTTGCATCACAGTAAATTGAAGACTTCCCCTTCAAAACCACCTACAAGTTTTTAAATTGTAATTGAATTGTTCATAAGTATACAACTATTGTTGTAAAAAAAACTTATTTTTTGCCAAAGGGCTCCAAAATTTTTCGTAAAAGTATAAACTCTAGTAAATATCGTAGGATTCAACAATCCTCAAATTGGCTAAATTTCACTTAGTTGCTACTTAATTTCTTTGTGTCTTCAATATTAAATTCCAATAAATCTTCCAAAAATGAACATTTGGCTAATTTTCTTGAACCTATTCTACAATCACTAGTAGAGTTGTTGCAAGAATCATTTTTTGTTTTTGGTTCGAAACTGTGTCGAGTAGAGAGGCCTTGCCTTGGGAAAACGCAAGGCTTCTAGCTGCAACTAGATATGGCCCAAATAATGGAAGATCTTGTAGTCATATAAAATCATAAACATAATAATAAACCCCCGGATGATGTCATATGAATCAAAATACTATCACATTTCTATACACCCCTCAAAAGATGTCATAGAGTCTCAATATACATTATGTGTGGTAAAAAATTGTAGAAAAAAAGTCATATCATTCATAAACTCCCCTTGAAGAAGTGTCTGATAGAAGAATGAGTGCCACGTCCACTCTACAACTCCAAACTAAGAGTGTGATATGTCCCTGAAAAGCTAACAAAAATTTTTACAAATACTTCAAAATTCACTCAAAATTAATTTATTGTCTGACTTTTATGGTCGGTTAAAGTTCATCCTTTCCAACTCAAAGGCAGCTCACCTATACTTCACTCCCAAAGCACATAACTTTCACATATTACCTCTAAACCAAGAAAATAAACTCATTTTAAAAACTAACATGAATATCTACAAGCTTCCCAAGTTTCACTTAAATCTAAAGTACTACCCACCTTTTATAGACTACCAAAGTTCACTCTTTTGAAATCCCGAAAGTATCTCTTCACTCTTTCACTCTTGAGCTCACAACTTTCACATACTACCTCCAAACCAAGAAAATAAACCCATTGTGGAAAGCTAACATAAATATCTACAACCTCCTCAAGTTTCCCCTAAATCTAAAGTACTGTCTACTTTTTATAGACAAGCAAAGCTCCCTCTCTTGAAAGTTTGAAGAAGCTCCACAACACTTCATTCTCAAACTTATAACCTACACATACTAACTCCAAACTTAGTGAGTAATAGCTTTTTGAAAATACAAAAACAACATACACAAGCCTCAAAATTTCATTATCAAACTCTCCATGTACAATGTGTCAATCCCCCTCAAAGTGACGGGTTTCCTAAGCAAACAAAGAGGAGAAAGAAGATGACCTTCCACCTCATCTGCCACCTCCATGCCAACCACCTAAGCTAGTAGATTTTAGCCACTAAAATGCCACATGGGCCACCTCCTATCTTCAATAAGTCTATCCACATCGTCTACGTGGACTTCTAATTCATTAAAAAAACCAAAGAAAAGGTAAAATAAGGTTTACCTTTTATTTTTACAACTTTAGATAAACAAACTAAAATATTAAAATATTTTTCTAATGTAGAAATCAAAGAACTAAATATTTGTCAAATAGAAGTAAAAAAAAGAGTTCAAGTGGAGTATGACCCCATTTGATTTTTGAGACTCTAGAAAAAAAACTCCCATTTAACAAACAATTATGTATTTTCATATAATGAACACATTTACAATGCAACAACGACCTATTCAATTAATGAGTACTATGATACTTGGAATAAAATTCTGTTAAATGAAATAAAATACGGATAATTTATAAAGCATGAAAATATTACATGTCTCTATAAATTCAAACCTACATAAATTTATCTCTAAAATTTATGCAGAAAAAAAGCATAATGAAAAATACCAAGAAATGGGACACTTTGATGTTTGATTTTTAGAAAATAGTTAAAAAATTCAAAATTTCAAAATAAAAAATACCCTTTTTTTTACTTCAAATGATCCTTCTCAACTATTTTCATCTTTGGGAAAGAAAATTGTGTTCTTTGCACTTGTGCGAAGGTAATGCTCTTTGAGTACATGTGGAAGGTGGAAAATTTATGATTTTTAGAAATTCTCTTCATAGGATTGTGTAACTTTATTAAAAGTCTTTATAGACCAATTTTGAGATTTCAATTCACATTTCCAGGGTCATAAATATTACTAAAACCCACCAAAATGGCCAAGGTAGAAATCCAATTGGGAGGGAGTATAAAATTAGTAAAATAATTTTTCAAAATTTCAAATAAATACTTAATGTTTGTACCTATCACATCCTCTTTTGTTTCAAATTTCATGTAAAATTAACATACAATACAAAATTTGTAAGCAAAAAACCACATATTTGAGGTTAGGGACAAAAAATAGGACAAGTGATTCTTACAATCACCCTACATTCATATCGACGTTCTTTTTATTTGCACAACTACAATATTTGGTGGTTTACAAGAAATTTTCTAAGAATTTGCAGCTGTTCAAACGGATTGAACAATCCCATTTTCTACTTAAGTGATTTTGTAGCTAAAAGCTCTCCTTTCTACTTGTGTTGTAAACCTATAATCTTATTAATTATGAAAGACCATATTTACTATTTTCAACTATTAATTCTATTAGATCTTACAAGCAATTAGAACAAGATTCCTATGCACTTTAGCATGCATTATTTGAACATCAAATGAATAAGTTATGAATTTTCACATTATTGTCTCTATTGTAACTACCAAAAACCATTATGTATCTATGGCTCTCTACTCTCATGGATTCTCATGTCTTGATTGTCTACATCTTACGTAACCAATATCTAGAAAATCCGACACTTTTGGGTCCGCAATGAGTCCAGTAGGCGTCCGAATGTCGAATTGGGGGTGTAGAGCTTATTATGGGTCCTTAAAATTCAATACGTACTCTGGTCAGAGCTCTCGTGCATACTTCAATTAAGAAACAAAACAATCTAACTTGAAAAATGACCAATGAAAGGCTCGTGGTAACCCAACCCCAACGTCTCCAGGAAGATTTCTAACAATTGATACTTCTATGCATTTCCCCCACTCCAATAGACTCTCTCGCAACGTTGTGCACAAGTGGAAGCCAAATCTCCTCATAGAGCTGCAGACGAGTCACACATATTTAGCATCAGTTAAGACTTGTTAGAGTCCTTATTACAGTAAGTTAGCTCAAAAGGACATGATTGCAAGGAAAGAAATCCTATCGATCAACAGTGTTCACGTCGAAGCACCGAACTAGAGGACTTGTCTACGCTTCTGAGATTCGCGGGTGCTCGAACTAACGACCAAATCGTGCAATTCGAGCAAAGGTCTCAAAGCTACAGGAGAGCAAAAAAATTGAAATGAAGGCCAAATCAAAACGTAAACAACGATCGACACCGGGGACTCTATTCTTTCTCTCGCTGCCAGACTCCATCCATCTCTCGATATTGCACATCGCCAGAAGTCCCGATTCGTGAAAGGATCAGTACTCGAGTCGGAGGGGACTAAATTCTTGCTGCTCCTTGGGAAACTCGGAGACCACATTCAAGTACTCAGGGTCAGGCAACACCCCCGACGGAACCGTCTCATCCCAATGATCCGCAACGTACTTGGCCACCGCAGCGCCAACGAGCACGGCGTCGTCCACCGACTTCTGGTAATGCGCGCCTGCAAACACGCGCGACCTCTGTGAGAACTTCATGACGTCCGCGAACGATGCGAATTTCTCGTCCGCTATTGGCCCCTGTAACGCTGGACAAGCCCACTGCGCGCCACCCCCGGAGAGAATTATGGCTTTGGGTTCCTGCTTCGTCTCATTGAAGAATATCTCCAGCGCCCTTGCGGCCGCGGAGAAGGTCGTGACGGTGCCACTCGGGTACTCTGGGTGCGGTGGAGTGGGTCCCCAAAACGTCCAGGTCGGGATGGGGGCGCGACGGGAGTCACCCGCGCGGATCGCCATCTGGGGCCGCCAAAACCAGAACCCGAACTGGAGAGCGGTGAAGATGATGAATGAGTCATGTACGGTGACCACCAGTTTCGCGAAGACAGCGACGGTGTCATAGAGGGAAAGCGTCGGCGGAAGCGCCGAGAGCGCGATGCGACTCCATGTGATGTCGGTAGAGCACAGGATTGGGGGCTCCGTCAGGCAGGAGGTCCAGGCGGCCGTGATGTTCATTTCGGCTGTTCGCCGCGGGTTATCGGCGCTCCCGGCGTCGACGACGCTCGCGTACGCGGCGTCCCACTCCGAGGACGGGACATATGGCGGCTTGATGAAGGACAACTCCGTCTTGATGAAGCGGAGCGGGTCCGGGACGACGTAGGGTGCTCGATCGGGATGTCGTAGAGGATGAAAATCGCGTACGCACGTCCCGCCGGCGTGTCGTTGAGGTACCGGAAAAGTCCTGGTCGAGGGTTCTTGCCCTCGGAGTCGAGCGCGTCTCGGAAGTCGCGCAGGGTGAATTCGCGGGCAGCGCGGCGCTTGTCGATGACGCGGTGCGCGACGGCTTCACCCAAGCGCCGGCCCAGGGTCATCTGCCAGGTCGAGGCGTTGATCGCATTGAGCTGGTTGTAGAGAAAGGGGTCGATGGCTGTCCACTTCTCGAACACGAAGTAATTGGACAAAATGGTGTGGCTGGCGAACGCCACCACGAGCTCTTGGGATTTCTCCGAGTCGGTGAGGCGCTTGAGAGCCAGGAGGGAGTGCCACTGGGCGAGTTGCAGCTGCGCGAAGATGCTTTTGGAGTCGAGTGCAAATCCCGAGGATCGGCATGTGACGAGGTTGAAGAGGTTGTTCCATTGCACCGCGACATTATCTAGCGTCGATGTGGTGGACACCATTAATGCTGAACCCACGAGAACGGTGAAAATGAGTGCATGAACTGCTGCAGCAGATTTCGCGGATCGAGACGCCGCCATGGTCCCCTGCTCGCAACTGCCCTGAATTTGTGATCAAACACAGTTCTCCACCGTCAGCAGACATCAACAAAATTCCCTCATACGATTGCATCCCTGGAGCAGCTGGCGATGATCTACAAGCGGCCTCATGTATACAATTCGAGCTAGAAGTTCAATTATTTCATACGAAGGCACACGACGTTTCCGGCCAGTTCTCACCAAATTCTGAGGAGAGCAATTGCATGCAAAAGATGGGAGCGTCCACAAGGTAACTAAGAGTATCGTTAAAGTTTTCGTCACCAGGCTACCAGCTAGCTAGCAAGGATACAATTTTCAAAAGCTGCCAACAAACTTTGCAGTGCCAGAGGAGCGTTGGATACTGGTGGTGCGAATTTCGATCGGAGCCTGCTGCTGCCGGAGAAACAACAATACCCACTCCCACATCAGCACACATGAGCAAGCCGACACATCAAAATACTCTTCAAAGGAGCCGCACATCCAGATGCTCTTCATTGCCAAAGATCGAAACGGGCAGTGGAATATGAAGCAACTACCACCACTGGAGTCAAACTAGAGAGCTAAAAAATTAACTCTCCACTTCTCTTCACGAGGGCCGACTGGTAAGGCCGCAACATTTGTGAAAAAGGGATCAAATCTCGCACCTTAGAAGCTGGGAAACTGGAGTCTGGAACCGGTTCAGCGGTACTCGAACTCCGACACCGGAAGTGGAGAGAGTGCATACACACGAGCAAGTGACCTGCCAAATGGAAATGATCAAACACAAGACTTCGCACATGGTCCTCTTGGGCTCATCTCAAATGTGTTGCATGCAGTAACAGCTCCTCGAAACTTAGAATATGTCCGCCCACTGACACCACGGCTGCTCGAGAGCAGTTTCGTCTAACTTAGTGAAGTTGGGTGAGTCTTAATTTCTTCGTCGTGTTCTTGTGCTGCAAGTAAAAATTTTGAAATTCAATAACTTTCACATCGTCGGTCCGAACGCCACGAAATCATCATCATCATATAGCAAAATAAATTAGTAAGAACTAGACGAGAGTGTTACTGCACGTACGTTACTTCTTAACTCAATCAGGGATGAAAGTTCAAAATACTGGTAACAGATTCGAACCTTTCATAGACTTAATTTCATAGCAGTAAGAGAAATTAAACAAGTCATGCAAAAATGATAAATTCAGGCAAGCGGCTGTGAACTTCGCTTCCACATGTCTAGCCTGATCGACTTGACATACGATATCAAGTTCATATACAGGCAATATTGCTACTGAATGATGTATCCGATCCAGTACATTTCACATTCTGAGGAAATCGGAATGACCTTGATAAACAACTGACCTTGTACTAATCCTGCTAACTATGATGACTCTACTCAGAACAGGGACCATGCGCACAAAACACTACTACATATGAGGCCCCTTTGCAACGATTTTGAGCAACGTTTTCTCAAATGGACTCTCAGAAGCAATAGACGTGACCACTTCACACTCAGCTACCGGTATACTCCCTATGATGACCTTGGCGACCTAGATCCATCGGTGCTCTGTCTATTTACCGGTTGTCATTCCACATTTGCCTTCCCCAAACTAGCTTTTGATCGTCAAGTCTCCTTATGTTGGACCGAAGTACCCAACCATCATCAGGCGCCGCTCGCATAAGAACGAGTCCGTTCCTTGGCTGCTCCCCAAAATAAACAGAAAAGGGCCGGAATCTTTCAGTACTTGATGATCCGACACAAAGATGAGTAATATAGAAACGTCATTACCAAATTAAAAACTGGTTGCAAACAAGGCGAGAGACATTTTTCAATGCCGCAAGCATTTCTTATATAAGCTAGTTGTCGCACAATCGATTAAGTACTCATGAAACCTGAATGGCCTGTACGTGCTCTCAACCCATTAAGTTATCAGAGAGAGACTCTCTAATTGAATAATTATTCCAAGTACATTCAGAATGTGCACATCTGAGTGGACAGCTTTTCACTTGTCAAATTCTGAACATATGCATGCCAAATTAATTGTGATCACATGCAAGGTCTTGTGCCTCTATAAGTCAATTTGTCCCTCAGAAACACTGCTTTACCCTATTACTGAAGGTGCTAAATTATTATTATCTTGCCACGTCTGTGTAACTGTATGAACAAAGAATTGGAAAGTTACACTAGTAGGTACGAACTTGGACCTTGACTAGGAAAACGATCCACAAGAAGATCCATTCGGCCAATTCACTACTAGTGGGTCCCCGAGGGCCAGGGTGAATTGACCCCCTCATTGCCCCGAAATGGATGGATGGACGGGATGAGGGGGTCCGTTTGCTGTGCATTGAACGAGCCTCCCCTCCTCTCAGCGACCTGCGACCCGCGACCTCCTTCCCCCCCTCCGACCTGCTCCCTCCGACCTCCCAGCTGCACCCTCCCTCCCTCTTGCAATTTTGTTATTTCTCATCATGAATTATTTTTTTGAATTTTTGCTAAGGTTTTTTGGTTTTTTTGCTAACAGAAACTTGGAATGTAAACATTTTCTAGCTGCAAAGTCACGTCTTGAGAATAATTGTGAGGATTCTTGAGTATCTAAGGCAAGAAATGTATTTAAAGCAAGTCACGATTCACGAAAAAGCTAGATTGAAATGAGATTTTGTGGAGTTGGAGCTTCATAATTCAAAGGAATAGAATTATTACTTTTGAAGAAGCGGTGGAATGAGAAATTGTACACTTACAAGATTGTAAACTTTTAGGAAATATTTTAAACCGTTTTGAAATATGATGCAATTTGTCATATATGTAACGGTGGATTTAATGTTTGTTATATTTGTAATGGTATATTTCTTGTTTAAAGTTTCAAACTCCCCTTCACTTTCAACACAACTTCCCACCCCTAATTTGTCTTGCACTCATGCTTCCATCCAAGATTCTATCTTTGTAAAGGTGGATTCACTTCAGTTTAGGATATAAAATATTTGATGTTAAGTTTTCAAAATGATACAATAGGGAAGAAGGCCAATATCGCAATTACAGAAAAAAGTGTTTCATTAAGGACACACAAATAGAAATGATTCTTGGTTAAATTGTAAATAATTGCAATCCCTAAAGTTCCATGATTATCACACCTATTCAATGAGGTTCGAAAAAAATAATTCTAGAAATAGGCTCCACATTCTTTAGGGGGGAGTATTTTTATCAAAAAATATATTTTTTATGAATAAAGTGCAAATTTTAAAGGAATGCTCTTATTTCAAGAATTTTCCAAATAAAATTCCAACTTTAATTACATATTGAGCATGAAATGGCTACTATGATAAAGAAATATTGTACTCCATGCTTCACCAAAAATCATTTCAAAATTAACAATTCTAATGCAAAAAAATGTTTTTTTGAGGGGTGTAGGGAGGTGAAGGTAGAGACCATATGATCTTGTACTAAATTAGTATAAAAGAGTGCAATACTTCAAATGTATTCAAGCAATAGATTATGAGATTTAGTTGTCATAGTGAAAACAAACAATTTTTTTATACTTTACCATTCATTGCCATCAAACTTTAAATCCTCTTAACTTCAAATTATTACATTGTAGGTTTTGAAATTAAATTGTTTATATATAGCAATTGAGTTAGAGTCCTCAATTTCAAGTTTTTATTTTGTTTTCTTCTTTTTCAAAAATTGTTGCATAAAGGTAGTTACAATATACAAGGAAAAATCAATCATCAATAAAATGACATTGCAACCATTCATTTGATGAGCAAATTCTTGTACCAATTCAATCATTGCAAGCAAGCCCTTTAAGTCAAACATGCTTCCGAAAACAAGCATTAACTATAAAGCCAATCTAAGTGCTAGAATAATACACAATAATCATCCTCCAAACTGATATTGAATATTGATACGAAACCCTAATTCAGATTAGCACCAAATCACTCAACATTCCAACACCTCAATCACAAACATTATTGCTAGAGCATTCAACAGTGACTATAAAATGCAAAATTATAGTCAAAAGACCTAATACACACATTACCCTAACCAAGAGTACAAAGCGAATTTGACAAACCATGCATTAAAAAGTTGGGGCTCCAATGCTCCATTCAGTCCTTATCACTTTATTAGTTGCTACTACGAACATGCATCATATTTAGCATATTAAACCACCCCTTCACTGATAGGTTTCTATGTACAGTACAACAAGTTGAAGGAAATGAATTCCAACTTAAGTATTGCCCTTGGACTCTTGGAACTACTATGCAACTTCAAGTAGAGCTAGTAGAAAGCTACTAACCCTAGTAGCAAAACCTCACTTCCAAGCGATCGCTACAAATTCTCATTGTGCCAAACCTCACTTTAATTAGTTGCTAATATGTTCATGCATCATATCTGGTACTACACAGAGATCATCTTCAAGTAGTGAGGTAGCTTCAATTCAAGTAGGAGGACCAGAAAGCGTGGCTTTAAGAGCTACATTTTGAGGGATGTATTATGAACTGATTGCATTTTCAAGGATCCATTTAGAGTAGATTGCACTTTAAGTTCTTCAGATATTTTGCAGAAAATTTTCAAAGAAAGGATTTTGCACCTTCTTCAAGTTCTACTAAAACCCCACCAAATTTGAAGCAGTCCAATACAAGAACCACACTCTGCTTCACACTTGCACTCATTTAAGTGCACATTGTCTCTCTCAGTTGTAACCCCAACTCCAACAACAAAATTACGCAACAAAGACTAAAAACTTAAAACTCTAGATCCTATTTCTACACAGCTCTTGATCCACATTTCACGGAGCTTTGAAAAATCTCTACAAGATTGAGAGCAATACGGTGAAGAGCTCTCGGAGATTGGAGCTTGAACAGTATCAAAACATCAAGAATGAAACTGCGTTGTTTCATGGAACTTCGACAAGATTCTTGTTGTTCATGAAACCATGTCGAGCTCTGCAGGGAGGACGGGAAGAGAGGAGGAGGGATCAGGTCGGAGGGAGCGGGAGGGGACCAGGTAGGTGGGAGGGTAGTAGTAGGTCAGAGGGGGAGGAGGTCGGGATAGTCAGGGAAGGCCCCCCATCCCCCATCCGGCCAGGGTGAATTGACCCCCTCACTGCCCCGATTGTGGATGGATGGGGATGAGGGGGGCCAATTCCCTGTCCGTCTCCCGTCCTCCCTCCTTGCCTCCCTCTGATGACCCCCCGCTCCCCTTCGACCTCCTTGCTCTTCTTCAAATTCCTCCCTATTCCCCTACGACCTTCACAATTTCAAACTTCAGCGTGAAATTTTGTGATTTGAAGGACGTCAAAATTCTATTGGCGCAATGTTTCCCTTCAAAACCTTGAAATTTTCGAATTGGAGTCAGTGGTTTCTCTAATGCCACAACTAACTGCAAATTTTAAACTGTGAGGACCATGTGTGTACCAATGCTTGGGGTGCACACAATTGCAGGAGTTTGTAAGGTTGAGACTCAGCGAAATTCCAGAACAACAACTATACTTGGCATTCGGCCATAGAACTTAATATGGTATTTTCATATTTTAATTGAAGATTGATTATGTGAAGTGAGAACAACTTCAGCATTGCGATGAGTTTTGATTTTCTCCATTTCTGAATTCTGAAACAGATTCCTACCTGGGACAAACTCCATAATTTTTTTTTTAATAAGAATTTCTAACGCCCGACAGAAAGGGCGATCTCCAAAGGTGCTCGAAGCATTGGCCTATACCCAAACCCCACTAAATTTGATCCGATGATGCAAGTTTCTCTTGATCAAAGCATTGATGAATTTCCAAAAAACTCACACATTCTTCACACACTTCCAGCACGAATTTTTTGTGGGTTTCTCAAAGTAGGTAGGTTGAAAGTGGCGATGGAGAAAGTAGAGGGAGTGTCCCAAATCTCAAGTAGTCCAAATCTCAAGCATTTATACTTGCATACATTTAAGTGCACATATCTTACTACCACGAGGATGCACAAGCAATTGGGATCGTCACAGAGACTCCCAACTTCAAAATTCAGATTCGACTTCTACGAAGCTCCAGATCGACATTTGACGGAGCTTCAACAAGATTGAAACAACTCTCCTCGGTGCCAACAAAACATAGAAATCAAACATTGAAACACAAAAACTCAAACAATTGGAGCAGATTTGGTGAGGAGTATTTAGAGAAGAACAAAATGATGTATTGGAATAGCAAAAAGTTGCACGTCGATGTCGGAAGGCAAGACAGGAAGGAAGGTCGGAGGGGAGCAGGGGGTCATCACAGGGAGGCAGGGAGGTTGGAGGGAGGTCGGGACAAATAGGGAATTGGCCCCCCTCATCCCCATCCATCCACAATCGGGGCAATGAGGGGGTCAATTCACCCTAGCCATCCCCGAGTGGGTCTTCTTGTAGTCATTTTTCTAGAATAGGTGGCCTAAATTTCCACCACAATAATATATATTTTTGAATTTGTACCAATTTAAAGATATAATACGAAATAGGATACATTGGTAAAGTAGTCACACTTGCGCATTAGTAGGTAAGTCAATGGAGCACTGGCAGCATCTGGAAAGGACTCAACGTAAGGTAGCCTTACTGAATTCTTTGTACTAAACAAAAAATTAATTCTTTTTATATCCGTAAAGGAACTCTTTCTTATCTCGTTTCTTGACTTCCACAAATTGTCCATTCTCTTTAGGACATCTGAATGGTTCGTCATCCTCTCCGTCACTTATTTTTTCATTCCTTCATGGATCATTCATACGACTCCACTGAAACTTACACATGGATTCTTCCCTCAAGACTATGGTCTTCCAGCGGGCTCAAGCAGGCATATCATGGGTGTACCTGATTCACGCGCGGGGAGAAACTGAAGAGGGTCTTCATTTGCGGGAGGTGGGGCGCCCTTAACTTATCTACGGAGTCCAAGAACCACAATTGCGTACTAGACTTCGAGTGTTTTTCAGTACTTTTTCTCTTGCTGCTGTCTTCATCTTTTTTCTTACGGAATGGCACTTTAGGACTTTCAGATTCTGAAGACCTCAGACTTGATATAAAAATAAAATAGATTAACTGTGTACGATCTCCTAAAGTGACTTTGGTGCAAGTTGATGACTATTCTAGTATTCTTCGCAGCATTATATCTTCCTGAAGTCTTCAAAATCACGTACCGAATGACGCATGTAATGACGGTGAAATTGGCCTAGTGGATATGGTTGCGTCTGAACCCAAGGGCCGGGGAGGAGCTCGTGTCGCTTTACCCTGGCTCTCCGTTGGTTCTTCGCATTTTTGTATTATACAGATCCGTTATTAATCTTTCTATAAAACTTTCATGGTTTATTCTTCAGGCTTGTGGTGTTTTATCTGTGCTGATGTGATTAGTCCTAGCTAAATTATATCGAGGATCCCTGTGTGTTTATGATACCCAAAGGGTAATGAGATCAACACCTACAGCATCCTTTCTCGAAAATTTCTGACAAAATTCTAAGTTTACACAGACTAGCAGCCTGTCCGGCCTTGTCAAAACCCTATAAACTTGTCCAATCTGCTCTGCTCCTTAGATTTGTGAATTATGAAAGTCTTTGAAGAGCTCCCTGAACTCCTGAAGTAAGGATCAGGTGTCTTCTTCTGATAGGTTTTCAAAGTCTCGATTCCTCAGTTTGCTAAAGGGGTGTGGATATTCTCTTGATGTACAGACGTGGGGTCGATTACTGCAGTTATGGCCATGTATTTGGCGGGACTCAAATGAGCGTACTGAATTAGTTCGGTGGTGCTTTTAGGTCAGTCTAATGGATTTTTGCTTTACTATTTCATGACTAATATTACTAATCATAGTCACTTCGAAGACAAGCGTTTATTAATTGTCATCTGCGTCTAGAAGTTGCATTGCGTTCTCTCAATTTGAAGTCCTACTTAATAAGATGGTAGGTTTAGTTTGGGAAGTGCACACTCTTGCAAAACTGGCATGGGTTGAAAGGATGTCATTGCTTCAAAGTTTTAGTCCAGTACCGGTGGTGATTTTGGCCTTCATCGCTTTTGTTTTCCTACGACGGAAGCATTCTTGTTGGTAAGCGGCACCATTTCTTCTCACAGCATAAAGTAATTTTATGCGAAGTTTGGGCCTGAACAAGCAAAGAAACTCCAGTACTTTCTGGTACTTCAATTTTCTGCAACGATGTACTTGACATACTTCCTAGCTCGTTGCAGGAGCGAAGGGTGCGCACAAGGTGTCAGCTCACTTTTCGCAGATGTGTTATTTAGCTAGGACTAGTCAGTAGCAGAAGCAGCTATGGTCCTTGTCCCCTTCACCCCTCTTCGCATTTCTCATGCCGCTCGTCAACTTCAGAAACCGTAAGCTTGGGTTGTTGTTCTTGGGAGCCGTGCTGTAGCATTTCTCTCTGTTCATTACTTCAATCAGGCCTATTAATTGACTTCTTACTGCTTCGATTTGCACTAGGAACTGAGTGATGTTTCTTGGCAATCTACGGACTGTAAACAGGTTAAGTGTACAACCCGTGTCTATTTTATTTTATTTTAAAATGTTGCATAAATGGAATGCTTGAGAGAAGATAGTTACGTCTTGCCTGGTAAAAAGTGATTCGTGCACACTGGATCGCCAAGTACTGCTTGATACCATCGTATATCTACTCATGGTGGTCGATATTCAACTATTTAGTTGACATTTCACCCGAACTCCTTTTGTTGTTTTGGAAGATCTTGTTTACAGGGAAGTGACGGAATAATCATGGGGAATTTAGTTAAAATGGTACCATTCCGCATCTTTGGCATTTTTATGGTTTAGACTACACAGTCTGAAAGATATACCTCTCTTATACGGCACTTTTACAGTTTAGACCTCGCATTCTGAAAATGCATATGGAATGACACTATTTTAATGAAATTCCCTATGTAACCAAAATTTTGTTAAAATGACGATATTCCACAAACTTGGCACTATTTAGATTGTGCGGTCTGAAATCTATACTAGTCCTAAGTTTTAAAGCTAAAGCAAGAAATGAATGAAAAAATGGCGTATGGAATACCGCTATTTTTAACAAAATTTTCCATCCTTGTATCTGCTCTTGTACGTCCATTTCAGTGGACACATCAACCAGGTGTTCCAAGGTTCATATGGTGACTACCAAGATTTAATACCTGGGCTCTTCAAATGGGCAAAGTGTGGAGTCAGGTCAGAATGAGCACCAATTTCACTCAAATTGATCAATCATTTTTATCATGTATTAAGTAATTTTTTCATTATAAAATATCTTTTTTCATTTTAAGATTTGAAATTAATCAATGGCAACCAAACTCCAAGTTTTACATATTAAGAAAAAAAAATTCTTTGTACATTTTAGAGACAAAAAAAACAAAGTAATTGTATAGTTGCATAATCTTGATATTACCAAAGTATGGGAGTTTTGTTTTTACTTTCATCATTATATATTTAGTATGTTTATTGTGTCAAAAATGCTGTGACATGCCAAAAATGTATTCTAATTGTGAAGACTTAAAATAAAGCAATGTTATTAAAAAATTGTAAGTTGTGATTTGCATTGATGCACTTTAAGTTTAAAAATCATAGTCTAACTAAAAAATTTGAGTTGCAACTTGGTGACACCAAAATCACTACATTGTTGCTTGAAAGTACCTAAGTATATAACTTTACTTATCTTCAATGATTAATAACCTGTGTTAGCTCTATCCAAAGACAAAGACTATGACATCGACTCTAGTTTCGGAAAGTCTAAGTTTCCAAATCCTATCTCCAATTCCATTCACAATGCACAATGAGGTTAGGGTTTGGTTGGAGTGGGGATATGGGGTTCAATTGATCAATAAATTAATCTACCACAGAGCCTTATAGTTACACCATTCTTGGATTTTTTAACCTTTAATAATCTTGTCATCAATGTATTTGTTGTGAATGCTATGAAGTTTGAAGGAACTTATCTACTTTGTCAACTTGCTTTAATATTTACCTATACTAGTTAGAAAAAGGTTGACACAAAGTCCGAATATCCATATGATATTGATTCCAAGGGTAATAGTCTTTTGTGAACCCAGCAAGAATCATGGTGTTACTTCTCATCGCAAACTGCCATCGCTAGTGCCCGAGCTCGTGAGTTTGGTTACATAGTCCAAAATTCCCCACACTTGTATCACGTGAGATGAAAGACTTTTGCTCCCAGTGGGAGGGGGGGGGGGTGCTTGAAATTTGGGCTTTCAAATGTTGACATAGACAATTCTTCTCTCTGAAAGGGAAGTGCACGTGATTGCTTTAATTTAGGGTTGCTTACAATAGTGCACTAGTTTGCTCTTTGTAGTTTGGGTCATCTATTTCATTAAATTGGCACGACGATTTTGGGTGACCGAATTTGTGACATTCATCCTCCAATAATTCCAAAAACTAGGAGTCTTGTAGGATTACATTTCACATCAGAAGCCCTGAAAACTGCCAAAGTAGTGGAATTCCACTATTTTAACAAAATTGACATTTGGAATGGTGAGTCTCTCTTCTTCACACTGAAAGTTGTAACTAAAGAGGAGTGTCCATAAAGCGTCCCCTGTCACAACTTTGTTGCTCTGAAATTTGCCATTATAATGAATATGGCCATTTTTTTAATAATCATTGGCATCAATCAAATTCATTGGCACTATCTAGAGCTTGACTTAGTGCTTGCTCAAGCGTAGCTTCGGCTGAGTAATCAGAGCTAATTTCACTTCCGACATCGGCATCTGTACTTCTGCAAAGTTCTGTTAAGGCAGGAATGATTTTAAACAACAGAATTGCTCTTTAATTACACGCAGAATAGCCTAAAATGAATGAAAGGCAAAAAATATTTTGAACTAGCCTGTGAAAATCGTCGGTTACATTAAATCTAGCAGAAATTCACTGCATTGACACTTTTTAAGGTCGGCACCCTGCCTATTCTCAACGTCTATTAAGTCGTTGAATTGGCGTAATCCACAACTTTGACACTTTCAGCACTTTCTCTTACGTTATTTTGTCAGTTTTTGTGCAATAACACTGAATCAGTACTAAGATGAACTTCTTGATCATATACTATCTTACTCCTTACAAACTCGATTAATATACAGTAGCTAGGATTCTGTTGTTTAGGTGTACTTAAGCAAATGCAGTGTGCGTTATGTGCCATACCGACTGCCTACTGTAATGATTTTCCAGCATTCAGACGGAAACCGAGTTCCCGTTCACCTACGATGAAATTGGACCTGGCGGAACATTTCTTTTTTCTTTCTTCTTTTGATGCAACGAAAGTGATTTTCATTGCAAGAAATTTGTGACACATTCTAACGTGAAGCACTGAACGATGTAAAGTGGCAAGTGAAACGTCCTCTGTTCACTAATATGGTAATCAATCCTTCAGACTTACAATCACGGAGAGGTCAAAGAGTTCATCACGCGATGTTAGTGACGTTGGGTGCCTGGGAGTGTTCAAGCTTTATTAGCTCTTCCTTCAGACTGACGGAGTACCTTAACTTAGTGGTTGCAACCGCCATCCAAAAGTCACTTGTGAACTGCACATCTGTACAGTCCTGTAAGCATATCCATCATAGATCCACTACGGTGAACTCCATCGTTTTTCATTCTGAAAATCTGGACCTCACCTATGTCACTTCTCACTCATTGGAGGCTACAAATGATCTAATGTTAGTAGTCAAGTCAACCCCACACTTTGTTGTTCGTGACTTTTTTTCCTCACCTCTAGTTTTGTCACTATTTTAGGGAATGAGAAGTGACAAGGTTTAGAGTTAGTGACCTTTGGACTAAAGAACCAATCAAATTGTTTAACCCTGTAAGTTCAGGTTGGTCATTGTGGAAATCTTCCTTTTTGAAACATTGTGAATCATCTACTTAAAAAAAAAAGTATTCATTGGAGGTCATATTACTCTGCAAGACCTCCCCCTTTTTGCACAAAATTCCAAGGATGAACAATCGCACTTCTGTCTCACATGGGAGAATTCTCTATCATCCATCAAACATTTAGTGTCTGCAACAATGTTATAGGGTTTATCATCTATGCTTCTCTCATTTAGCGCATTTGCTTGTGCATCAATGTTTGAAGAGAACCACCGGTTAGTTCATTGTTAGTTGATGCCTTTGAGGTAGAGGCACACTACACTAGGTACGATTTCGGCAAAATTTCAAAGTACTTGAAGTGTATATTTTGTATATTCTATACAAAGTGTACATTTTCTACATAGGAAGACAAACATACATAGGCTACAAAAATAAGAGATAACAAAGACAAAGAAATTTGCTTCACAATAATAGAATCTAGTCCAAAAATGTATGGTTGAAATCTAAATGAACTTTGGAAGGAATGGCAAAGTTTACCTTATAAATGTACTCCATGTACTCATAGTACTTTTTGTTACTAACTCAAGAAATATTATTTCTTCAAAAATATAGATATTTCAAGGGATTAGGCCATTAGCCATCCTATAATCCACGTTCATGATGCTTCGACAACCGGAGGACTAGCCAAAACATTTTGTTTCTTATCCACTTTTTTTTATAGAAGAGAATGCTATATAAGCTCCAAAATTCCACCAATAACTACAACTACACCCTATCTATCATAAGGAATCCCTCACATAGAAAATAACATATTAAAGTATTGGTAAATCACTTGGAGTTAATTGTTAGTTTTTCCTCCACAAAGTACTTTCCATTTTTTTGATAAATTTGACATACTTTTCATTCTCCCAAAGTACTTTTGCAAGCTTGGAAAAAACATTTTTATAGTTTGATGGACAACAAAAACAAATCTTTACAAGGTTATTCACCTATTGCATCTACATACAAACCAAAAAGATTTTGTTCTTCAATCCAAAAAAATAGTTGAACCTCAATACATCCCCCCAAAGTACTTTTTTGACGTACTTTTTAGGGGGGCGTCGTGTACTTCTAGCCTTTGGGAAAATAATTGTCTCAGTGTGAAAATGGAGGATCCAAAACCAAACAAAAAATTAGGTTATTACTTGGGTTATTGGAGGTGTTATTGCTTGAAGTTGGTTGTTGAGGGACTTGAATACTCTCATTTAGCACCTCTACTTGTGTGTGGAAAATGGTGCAGATTAGAACAATGGGTTTCATCGATCACCGCCACTTGTAATGAGTAAGTTACAAGTGTTGTAGGGTGATTGCAAGAAACACGTCACATTTTGGACTCAAAAACGCAATTTCTAGCCATAGGATTGGTAGTACTACGGACTACTATCAATTTCGCACAGCAACATGTGCCTGTGAATCTCAATTGTTGACTTCGGGCACTTGCAAATCTAAGCCGTTGATTCAGTACTATATAGTACTATGTACTAGTACTATAGACTACTATGGAGTACTATATAAGCCACTAGGAATAGAAAATAGCAAAAAAGGGGTCTATGGACCTTTTCATTTTTATTAATTCAAAAAAATTCAAATAATACCCACAAAAAAGACATTTTTGTAGACAAGTTTGCTCTCGCATTTCACCAAAAATTTCTTCAAGGAAAATTTTCTCCTACCGCAAAAATGTGCACAAACAACGGTCACTTTGGCCCCATGTAGACACCTCATGCAAAGATTTTTTGCAAAAAAACTCTTCGTCTATCATTGGAATGTAAGTACACCTCCAGCTTCTCGAATTTGTGGCTTCCAATTCGCATTTTTGGGTACAACTTTAGGCCCAAACCCCCCAAAATGGCCAAGGTAGACACCCAATCGGGGGCATCTTAAAAATAGTAAAGTAATTTTAAAAAGAAACCAAAAAATTATGGAATGTGTGAAACTTTCATGTGTACCTTCATTCCAAATTTCAAGACAACCAAACTTATGATAAAAAAGTTATGACCAAAAAACCATGTGTCCGAGGGCAAGGGGACAAAAAATAGGACAAATGTTTCTTGCAATCACCCTGTAGTAATTATACTTGTAGAGGTGCAATAATAACTACCATCACATCAAATAGGAATAGATAAAAGGCAAAGGTTGGACATGGTATATTATGATTGCCAAAGCCAATTAGGTTGTGGCATGATCATCAACTAACACATAGGTTCTCCCCACTCAAGTAGTTTGGGTTAAGTCATGAAAATGTCAATCTAAGAGGGGTCAAAAAGTGTTTTTTTCACCTCAATTGGTGTTAAAGAATGTTAAAAGTTTTCTTCTTGTGGCTAAAAATTGCAAAACTAGTTGTACAGGCCATTTTGCATTTTAAAGAGAAACCTACTCAATGGGATTGGATTGCTTGCAACCATGTTTTGTTGTCAATCCACAAAGAACATGACTTAAATAGATATTCAAGTTGTTTATGAATGATTAACCTTTCGATGAAGTGCTCCATTAGAATGCAAAAGGAGGTTTTGGAAGTGGATATTTAGTGGAAAATTTTAATCAAGTAAGGCCATATTTGTTATATTGAGACTTTTCACAATCTCCTTTTTATCCTCGACTCGAAGATAAACCGCTTTATCTCTTTACTAGTATTTTTTTATAAATAGGTAACAAAACCAACCTTTAGAATTTCATAATAGGATTACTATTTGAGCATTCTTTATTTTTGGTTTCAATTCCTATTTTTTTTAATGAATTTTCCAATAACTAGCATTTTGTCTCAAAATGTGCGAAAAGTCTCAATATAATGAATATGGTCTTTAGTGGATTTTTATAAGGAAATAACACCTAATTGTGACCAACCTAGATGCTTGCCTAAACTTACAAACCCTCTAAACATAAGAGCCTTGGGTCAATTTTGGTTCCACCTATTTGGGGTACTTTGAAAAGTCATAGTTTATTATTACATTGTCCTACAAAAGTATAAGAATAGAATCCTTTTGAATCCCAACAAGATTTCACAAAAATCAGACATTCAAATTGAAAATACAAACCATGCTCAAGTGCTTGTTTAACCCCTAAAGGACTAGGCTTTCAAATTTTGAACAACAGATGAACACAAATACATTCCAAGCATACAAAAATGCATTTTTTTATTCATTAATTTTTTTGAAAATTTTTGTGGTAGTTCTTTAACATTTGTATAGTATAGAGTTTGAAGACTTTGCTTTGCTAATATTCTATTATTCAATAGGTATTGATAGTTCTAGCCTCAAAAAGTAACCTTTTAATTCAAAAAAATGACCTTAAAAAATGACTTGAATAAAAATAAATAAAAAATATGAAAAATTCACTTTGATTAGAATTTAACATTTTGAACTTAAAGGAAAAAAATTCTTGTGAAGGTCACAAATATTCAATCTACAATAAATTTTAGAGGGAATTTTCAATTTTTGGCTTCAAATTTTATTGAAAAGTATTGATTTGTGTACTAGTTGATCTAATCATATGGATATGATCTATGAATCATATTTTACAACTATTGTTTGAGAGTCATCATTAAATTCTTGTTCTAAATTCATTTTATAACACCTCTTTACAATTTTGAAAATTTAAACTACCTCTTGGTCTTTTAGGCATGGTTGCTAGTTTGTGAGCCTAGGATCTTGAGTCCAAGAGCTTAGGAGCCAGGCTACTATGTTATTGGTACCTTCCATAATTATAGGATGTTCATATTATAGGTGTCTATGTTGTAAGTACCTATGTTATATAAGCACCTTCCATGGTTATAGGATGTTTATATAATAAGTGCCTAATTATATTATGGGTGTCTCTATTTTAGGTACCTATGTTACAAGCACCTTACATGGTTATAGGGTACTCATATTGGGTGATTGCAAGAAAGACTAGTACTATTTTGCATCACACTTGGAATGATGGAGTTGTTTTGTGCTATAACTTTTGAAGTTTGAACCCAATTGACTTGAAATATTTATCGGAGATGGATAACTTGATATTAATTAGATCCCTTATTTTTCAGAAATTTTCAAAAATCAATTTATAATTAAATTTTAATTTAGCTAATTTGTCACACTTTGTGGTTTAGGGGTTTTTAGTACTGGGGAGTAACCAAAATTAATGATATAGAGATGAAATTTCTGTGGTCTATTCCTACACTAGTCAAGCATGTGTCTACCAAAGATCACTTAAAAAAAATTATTTTATGTCCTCTATGTTCATGCAAACAGGGCTCCTTTGTGTGCACAATTTTGAACATTGAAAATGGTTTCAAGATCATTCTCTTGGTGAAATATCTTCACCATGAAGTCTTCCAAAATGTCCAATTTTTTTTTTCTTTGAAAATTGTTTTTCCTATTTTTTACAAATTAATATGTGAAAGTACCTATTTTCATGAGATTTTGCACTTTTCTAGTTCTCCTACTTACAGAATTTTTCGATGCTTTTCCTTCCTAGGGTACCTTCTTCTTAAAGGTGTATACATTAAACATATTTTTTACATTTTTTTAAAATTATTTTTCTAATTCTACAGTACTCCCGAAAAAATCATGAGTATTGTTTGAAATGCTATAAAAAACAAACGGTCTTTCTTGCAATGACCCTATTATAAGTATACATGTTATAAACACCTTCAATAGTTGTAGAATATCTACTTACACTTAGGCTCAAGGCTCATAGGCTCTCATTTTTAGGTTCACATGCTAGCGTCATTGGTCTTTTAGGGGTATACAACCACCGAGTTGCCATTGAAAATTGTTGTTGTAGCAAATCTAATAGATGAATAGGAGTTATTTTTTTTCTTACTAGAAATACCACACTCTAGAGTGCAAGCATATCAAATAAATTGTTCAATTGTGATCATCCATTTTTTTAGCTATCTACAATATTACCTAAGAACAATAAACTAAATCTTCCAAATATTGGTGAATCTCATAATTATTTCTTAGAGATAGTTTTGGTGATTTCATCCACTTTTTTTTCCTCATTTAACCCCTAAACGCTGAGGCGGATGTTTTTCGTCTGATGAATGACAAGGAGTTCTCCTGTATAGGACAGAAGTGCAACTATTCATCCTCGGAATTAGGGGTGAAAAGGGAAGATCTTCAACAGTAGTTTGACTCCCAATGATTATTTTTTATTTTTGTAAAGTAGATGATGTCACACGGTTCCAAAATGCTTGATTTCCACGATCACCAGCCTGGCGTTCAAGGATTAATAGAAGCCTACTGAAAAATTAGGTGTGATTTTGACAATTATTTGCCAACAAAAATTTCACTAATGAACAAATCAGAGTTTAACAAAGTAGAGAAAGGCATTGACCAGTGAGGGTTTTTGAAACTTTCCAAAATATTTGGTTGCATTAAGTTGAAGTCTAAGAATGTGGAAGCCAAGAATTTTTACCAAAATCACATAACCCTAATAACCCTCTTTCTAGTTGTTGCACCCTTTTTGAGCTGTTTGTTTCAAATTTCAAATTTTTTTCAATAAAAATTATTTCTAGGATGTTGATTGTGTCATGAATCCAATTTTAGTAGTTTCATCAAATTCCAAGTTAAACTCAGCCTTGTGAAATTTTTTAAGTTGAGTGGTGTAGTATAGTTCATAGCTCATGCTTTTTTAATTCAGTTTGGGCATGGTTTGAAAAGTTAGCCAACCAATGCAGTTATTTCCCACCTCAGAAGGGTAGATCCAAGGAGCTCAAGGAAAAGATAAGTGTGCCTATTTTTGTTTTTCTTAAGAACACTACTCGCATTTCAATGACGATTGTGCATTGCAAGTCTACCAAAAATTGCAAAATGACCAAAATGTTGTGAAATTTTACAT
The DNA here is from genome assembly GCA_963920665.1 of Straminergon stramineum. Classification (NCBI taxonomy): domain Eukaryota; kingdom Viridiplantae; phylum Streptophyta; class Bryopsida; order Hypnales; family Calliergonaceae; genus Straminergon; species Straminergon stramineum. The sequence continues at coordinate 20,348,635 of OY987270.1, forward strand.
GAGCATTTTCAACTCTCTTGTCTTTCACTGAGTACAAAAGTTCATCATTTCCAAATATTCTCACTAAGGTATGCTCCTTCAAAGTACATTGCCTTGTTTTTCCATTAACCCAAATTAAACTCAAATATCTACTAAACTATGTGGTCAAGTAATCTGAAAATTTTTAGGGTGCTCATGCACAATGTGAACTAAAAGATTCTACAATTACATTCTATCTAATCTCAAGAAAAAAATGAGAATATAAACTACTCAAGTTCTTGGCAATTTTGGCCCATTTTAAAAGTACCCACACCAAAATTGAGTCCTTAATTAGGGATTAGAATAAGTACAGCTAAAAGCAAAAAAAAAGAATTCACCATGGTTCCATTAACATATTGAAAAAGAATTTTATAGGGTCTTGTTCGTGGTCAAAAGATGATCATAGATTTCTCTTAAAATACAATTTTTGGAAATTGTATGAATAAACAATGAATTTTTAAAGTGCTCAGAATAGGTATTTTTAAAACCAACACTAGACTCTCATGAGTAGTAGTACATTTTAGTCAAGAATTTGTAGATGTCACTTTTAGGAAGGTATTGGTTTTAGGTGTACTTACCCTATTAGATTGCCCAAATTTGACCTTGTAATGCAAACTCCATGTATTGAAGAATAGAAGTTGCTACCAAGTTTATACAAATGTTGTGAGCACTAGAGTTAATCATAAAGCGGGAAGAAATCAGGGTTTCTTTTCCTTATCTAAAGTAGCATATAATAGAGCACTAGAGCATCAAACTCCTTTTGGGTCCAAAACAAAATTCTTTTTGAGTTCCGTCCTGCCTAGTTTTGCCTCCACCAATGAGAACTCACAAGCCATGTGAGGTGTGGGACAAGGCATTATGTAATCAATATCTTAAAATTTTTTACACTTCTTTGTCCAATGGGAAGTGTTGCATTTTGGGGCAGTGTTGATTGTGGGTGTACATACTTTACTCCTTTTGGTTCACCCATGGGCTTGCAAAATAATAAAATATCATTGAATGAGTGCACTGGGTGAGATTCCATCCCCACTTGCATTTAATATTCTTATAAGCTCCTAGCAACTTCTGGAAGCGTTACGTCCTGTGCAGGGCATTGCTACCTTTTGTTGCTCATTACCTCATAGTACACAGTACAGATCCACACTTGATCATCAATTTCAAATGACTGAATGGGCCCATACAGCACTGAAATTTCGAATTATGTCCCGCTTTCTATGGTCCATATTCCAGCAACAAGGTATCACAATCGAAAAGCCAACTTCGACAGATCAGGTTGTCGAATCTGACCCGGCCATTGTTCTCGTCCACTTGAATTATCAACATTCTACAGTTCTACGAGAGTTAGCACACCCTCGCTATATAGTGGGAGCCAACGTACAGTGCCATTAGCATATTATCTAACGTATTGTTTGAGCAACAATGTGCACTTGCAGCCCAACTTGAGCTAGTCAGGCTGAGGTCCTCGGAGACTGGGAATTCTGAGGACTTCGACTTCCGGAACATCCGACTAACAGTTTACTTTTGCATTGAAATTGTGCCCAAGCCTGACCGTCAATCCTCGCGGCCATGGTGACAATGACGATGCCTTCGACGGGAGTTTGGAGTGTACGCTTCCCATTCTCTGGCCGCTTTCCACATAATCTTATGCAGGCTCTCCGGCTTTTGAATATCGATATCAGTTTAGCCTCAGAAATTTGCTCAAGCTAGATACAGGCTATGTGCAACCAGATGAATGTGTAGATGTCCGTTTAGTCTCAAAATGGTTAAGTTCTCAAAGTAGTAGTTATTATGCTCCACAGTCTCAAAAAAATCCTTAACCTAGATCTACACTACGAGCAACTACATGAATGTGTGGATATCGGTTGAATGAGTCTCAAAATGTTTACTCAAGTTAGGTTCGTTCCTGTGCGCAACGACTAACATGAAAGTGGCGATGGTGTTGTGCAGGTTGTCAGTGCAGTGGTGCTTGGCATTCTTCTGCTGGCCAAGTTGCTAACAAGCAGCAAATACAAGAATTTACCTCCAGGCCCACGGGGTCTCCCCTTCATCGGTTCCTTGCATTTGTTGGGCAAATTCCCACAACAAGATTATGCCAAACTGGCCGAGACTTATGGGCCGCTGATGTCCATACGGTTGGGGCCAAAGCTAGCTGTGGTGGCTAGCTCGGCTGAGGCAGCGGAGCAGATTCTCAAGACTCAAGGCTCCAATTTCGCAAACCGACTCAAAACTTCGATGTCAGATGTGCTTGTTCCTGGAGGTACGTACAGTATTGAGCTGCCTCCTCTTCCTCCCTCCCATTGGAAAGTAGATTCTAAATCCTCTGTGACAGAGAATGTTGAATCACTGGAACAAGCCTCAATATGAGAAGTAACATGCAAGCCATGGTAGTGGTGAGGGTTTGAGGGATGTTGTTTCCATAACAAGGCTCCATTTTCATCTTGTTAGATATAACTTCAACGGTCAAGCTTAAAGCAGGAAAAACAGTAATGCTAGACCAACCCAAAGTTTGGAAAAATAACATGCCTCTCCTTACTAAATGAGTGATTGCTATTTTGTACAAATTGTATTATTTTAGTTGAGGTTATGGAGATGGTGTTCTGGATCGCTGCATTTTGACTTCAGATAAGGAAGAGATTGAAACTTAAGTGTCTAGAATGCTCAATATGGTTAAATAGCAGTAGAATGGTAAGTTCAAGAAAATTAAGGTATGCGCACTTATAATTGACACTAGAGTGAAGAATGGGCATAAAGAATGGATATAGTTCATATTTCTGAATATGAATTATTTTTATTTGACCTTATTTGCAACTAAAAGAGGATTAAAACAAACTTTAGCATGCATTATAGGGACGATGTAAGAATAAGTTATGAATTTTCATGATAATGTCTCTATGTCTACCAAAAAAACAAGAGTAGGCTTTCATAGACTTTCATATTTTGATAGTCTAATAAGTCTTGAGTAATCAATATCTAGTTTTCTTTTATGCTTCTTTATCAAAATGTAAGTGTTGCATTTGGGGCAATGCTAATAATGGATGTGCATACCTCAATGCCATATCAATTGTCTAATTGACATCTCCAATCTAAAGTACTTCCAGTTTTTAGAGCTCTAGGCATTTGAAAGTCCTTTTCTAAAACTGAATTGAAAATCTTTTCATTTTAGTCCTTTCCATTTTAATTTTTGTAGTTTGAAATTCAATTGTATTTTAACAATTGTGACTAAATTTGATATCAGATATAGCCATGATAGCAGACTCGCATGTAAGGCTCCACTTGAAGAAGATACTGCACATACAACTCAGTACCAATAAACAACTTCAACTAGCAACAAATGTGCGAACAGAAGAAATTGCTCATGCCATACGTGTAATTCCCCAAGATGGTGTCACAGTTGTGCCTGTAAGGAGTCACATTGAAGTGGCCATAACTAACATCATGTCCCGCGTAATTCTCAAAAGGCGTTTCATGGCAGTGGCTTCGGGGATGAAACATGATGATGAACAAGAACTCGAGCAAGTGAGCAATTTTAGAAAGCTGATGTTGGACATGGTCAATGTTGTTCAAACTATAAATCCAGGAGACTTCATCCCTATATTCAAGTGGATGGATGCATTTGGGCTCGAAAGACAAATGCGAGAGTTGAGAGAGAGAATGGATGATTTCATGTCCAAAATCATATCTGAGCATGTTGTGCAACGGAAGAGTGGTTCCACTTTTGTCAAAGATATGGTAGATGTCCTTTTAGACGAGACGGAGGATGAGACATCACAATTTGACATCACCATTGACAATGTTAAAAGTACATTGTGGGTAAGAGTGCAATTCCTTATGATTAAGTAGAGGCTATTAAGAGCTTATGTATTTTATTTTATTTATTTTAATTCAAAGACTTCACTTTTTGAATTTTTGAAGTTAAGAATTAAAAGATAGTTAAAGAGGGACTACTAGAAGGTATTTTCATGTTGAGATTGATGATTTGTTTTCTAGAAAATTATAGGATGAAATTTACGCACAAAGGTTATTATTCTCTTTTCAAAGTTTCAAATTATATTGTTCATCTCCAATCTTCAAGTCCATCTTGTGAATAGGTTTTAATAACATATATTTATTCTAATTTCTTTCTCTTTGGAATTACAGGATGCTTTTGTAGGAAGTATGAGTACAACTACTGATACAATAGAATGGGCTATTGCGGAATGCATTCGCAATCCCACTGTGATGAAGAAGGTGCAAGAAGAGCTTGACATTGTTGTAGGCAAGTCTCGAAGAGTGGAAGATGCGGATATTCCTAACCTCAAGTATTTACAAGCCATCGTGAAAGAAAACTTTCGTCTACACCCAGTGGTCCCATTGTTAATTCCTCATTTGAGTGATAAACCTTGTAAGGTTTTGGGATATGACATACCAGAAGAAACCTTGGTTTTTGTAAATGTTGCAGCAATCGCTCGAGATCCAAGAACATGGGAGGATCCTATGACTTTCAAGCCTGAAAGATTTTTGGATGGGATGCCTCATGCTCATATGCAAGTTGAAGGCCAAAATTTTGACTTGTTACCATTTGGATCAGGGCGAAGACAATGTCCAGGCATTGTACTAGCTTCAACATTGGTTCACATTATGGTTGCAACTTTTATGCAATCTTTTGATTGGTCTCTTCCTAATGGTCTACAACCTATGGATTTAGATATGTCGGAGGGTGAAGGGGTTGCACATGTACTAGCTCATCCTTTGACAGCCATTCCAAAGGCTCGTTTATCCATTCCTTAAATTAGCTTCTTTGAAATAGCTATTTATAGATAGGTTATTACCTTCAATATATTTGCAAATATCACACTTTTTGTAAATATGTCGTCAATATCATTTCCTAGTTATATAATAATCATGATCATTTTTAAGGTCATTGCAGTTTGAATTTGTTTTTGATTCACATTTATTCCCATACATATATTGCTCATATCTTAATTGTTTGGTGTTTTAATATATGAATTTCTATAATACTCATTTTGAAAAAAAATATTGACTTACAAATTTGCATTCATATTTGCACTCATAAATATATTTGTATTTTTTCTTGTATATACCAAATGGGTCATTCCATTACTATTTGTTGCATTTTCAAACAATACTTATGATTTTTTTTAGAGCCCTTTAAAATTAGGAAAAGACCATTTTAAAATTTTCTTAAAAATAGAGACAATATGTATACATTTAAGATAAAGGTAACCACCAAAGACAAGGCATAGAAAATTCTCTAAGTAGGAAAACTAGAAAAGTGCCAAATCATGTAAAAATAGATACTTAGATGTTTTAATTAGGAAAAAATAGAAAATAAATTAAATGAAATAAATGTAAAAGATGAATTTTGTAAAAACTCTATGAAAATGGTCATTCACTAAAAAAAACCACCAAAATTATATTTTTTATATTTCAAAATTCAAGCTAAAAGAAGTTCACTTTGTGGACTTCTACACCATATAAAATTAACTATTCTTAGAATTCCTTTCAAGTGTAGCTACAAGTCTACTAGAAGATCATTTCTTCCAAATGTCATCTCCAAATTCGGCTATTTGGTACCCAAATAGCATTGAACACACACGCCAAATTGGCAAATGTGATGTAAAATTAGGGGCCATCTTTTCATAGTTAATTAAACATTTTAGAAAATTGTGGAAAAAAAATTAGGCAAGGAGTATAATGGTTGTGAATATCTTATCTGTAAATCATGAGTCATTTAGAGCTAGATTACAAAAGTTATGGCCAAAAAACAAATCATCACTCACGAAGTGATGCAAAATAGAACAAGTGTTTCTTGCAATCATTCAAAAGTCATGTTTCTATGAACAATGTCATCTCTAAGTAGTGATTGCAAGAGCCACTTCATGTTTTGGGCTTAAAAACCCAATTCCTGGCCATAGGACTGGTAGTACTACGAATTACTATCAATTGCGCGCGTCAAACTACGCCTGCGAATCTCAACCATCGATTTTGAGCGCCTGCATATCTTAATTGTTGATTCAGTACTATACAATACTATAGACTACTATAGAATACTGTAGAAGCCATTGGGAGCAGAAAATAGCAGAAAAGGGGTCTATGGACCTTTTCATTTTTAGTAATTAAAAAAAAAATTTAATCTCCTAGAAAAAATCCATTTTTGTAGACAAGCCTACTCTCACCTTGCACCAAAAAATTCTTCAAATTTTTTTTTCTCCTGCCCAAAAAATGTGCACAATCAATGGTCGCTTTGGCCCTATGTAGACACCTCATGCACAGGTTTTTTGGAAAAAAACTATTCAACTCTCATTGAAATGCAAGTACACCTCTAGCTTCTCGAATTTGTGGCTTCCAATTCGCATTTTGGGTACAACTTCGGACCAAAACCCCCCAAAACGGCCAAGGTAGACACCTAATTGGGGCACCTTAAAAATAGTAAAGTCATTTTCTTAAAACCGAAAAAAATACAGAATGTGTGAAACTTTTATGTGTACCTTCATTCCAAATTTCAAGACGAATGGACTTACGATGTAAAAGTTATGACCAAAAAACCATGTGTCCAAGGGCAAGGGGACAAAAAATAGGACAAGGATTTCTTGCAATCACCCTTCTATGAGTACTATTTGTGTTATTTAGAATATTCAAAACTTAGTACTCTCCAACCATTTTTTTGTAGATACCTTAGAGTCATCCATTGCATCCTTCAAATGACTTTGATTAGACCTTGAAGTGTGATCCCAGTTATAGAATTGAACTATGTCTAGTAATAATATACAACAATACAAACTGCTACGCAATCCTAGATCACAAGTGGTAACCATAGTGTCTTGAAAATCAGATTGCAAACATTTCTATTTTTAGAAATTAGAGGGAAAATGAAAAATAAATAAAATAAAATAATCCATTTATCCTAACTTGAATGTGCTCTTTTTCAACTATTTGCATCTTTGGGAAAAAAAATTGTGTTCTTTGCACTTGGGCAAAGGTAGTGCATTTGGAACACATGAGAAGGTGGATCCTTTATTTTATTTAGAAAATCTATTCTTCAACTTGTCACTTGTGTAAACTTAGTAGAAGACCTTGTCTTCCAATTGTGACTTTCAAATTCACATTTTTAGGTGGAAAATAGGACTAAAAAACACCGAAATGGTAAAGTATACATCCAATTGGGAATATTTAAAAATAATAAACCAATTTTTATAAAAGTGGAAAAAAAATACTCAACTTCAACAACTACCACATATAGCTTCATTAAATATTTCATTTAAAATAGACATACAATGTAATTTAAATTATAGGCAAGAAACCACCCATCCAAAGCTAAGGGGACAAAAAAAGGAAAAATGTTTTGTGCAACCACTTGTGTGTGTGTATATATATGTATTTGAAGATTGGCCTTTGGTTTTTAGAAAGAATATCTAATATTTTTATTGAACATGATTGGCAAGTGTTTTTGAAAGAATATTGGAATCATGTGAACAAATTTGCACATTATGACACCTCCCAATATGTTGATTCCATAGTTTGAAATCTCCCCAACATGACCACTTTGACAAGAATAAAAGGGTCATTATAAGGGATTAAATGTACCTATAGAAAGGACTATTGCATTTGATGTGGCCACTTTTTAGTGCTCTTAAATTAGTGTTATGGTAGCACGGCACATAGTATCATATGTGCACCTATATTCACTAATTATGATTAAATATAGTTATTCTTATTAAATGTAAATTAATTTAATTGGATCTCATTGGCAACTAGAAGAAGATTCCAACATACTTTAGCATGAATTATATAGATACTATATTAATAAGTTATGAATTTTAAGAGTACAATATTGGTGTATCTCAAATCAAGAATACAATGAATTTTAAGAGTACAATGGTAATAGTGCTCATAGACTCTCATGATTTGATTGTGTATATCTTGTGTGTAATAAATATCTAGGTTTTTGTGACCCTTTTTTGGTCCAAATGTAGGTGTTACTTTTTAGACAATATTGATTATGGGTGGCCTTACATCCACTTCATATCCAACAATGGCTCATGTGTCTATGGAGAAATTTGAGTTAAACCAAGAGTTAAACTAATCAAAACTTTAGATGTTTTTCAAGAATTTGGGAGGGCCGTTTCAGGCCTGTCCCCCACGTTGTTCCCGCAGCAGTGAGG